>OX345650.1:4149371-4644371 GCA_947044365.1 Petrosia ficiformis | reverse complement strand
TCATCAAGGTTATCGCCTGTCGGTCTCGTTTTGAGACGTTTGTTGATTTTGTGTATGTGTGTGTACACTATATGAATGTGTGAGTTCATTTATCATGTATGTACATGTATATGTGTGTAAGTATGCCTGTATGCATTGCATATGTGTTAGTATGCATGTTTGTGTATGTTATGTGAATATGTAGGACATTATACATTATATGCAGTGGTGTGGAAACAGCCAGTCATGTAGGACATTGTCCGATAAATATAGTGAATGTGAACTAAACTGTATACAAAGTATATGGGGAGCAGGACAAGAGTGATGAAAATAGGTCAAAATGTCTGGTGGTTGACTCAATGTTTCTAACCCTCTAATTATATGTACATGTGTATATAGGTGTTTGAATATGTCTTTGTGCATGTATGTTTGTATGTATGTGTGATTATATGAATAAGTGGGTACATTATATGTGTGTATCTTTTATGTCTATGTGTATGTGTGTATTTGTATGTATGTATGTATGTATGTATGTATGTATGTATGTATGTATGTATGTACATGTGTATGTATTGTGTGTATGTGCGTATGTATGTATGTATGTATGTATGTATGTCTGTGTGTGTATCTTTTATATGAATATGTCTATGTATATGTGTGTATTTGTATGTATATACATGTATATATGTATGTATGTATGTATGTATGTATGTATCTCTGTAGGTATGTATGTATATATGTGAGTATGTATGTATGTATGTATGTGTGTGTATCTTTTATATGAATATGTCTATGTGTATGTGTGTATTTGTATGTATATATGTATGTATGTATATGTACGCTATATGAATACATATATTTATATAGTGTAACATACATAATTACATATATACATACAAATTAGATACATACACGCACAGGGTAACATACACTACATGTACTACACGCACATACACATTGGGATATATATACAAACATAGAAACTCACAAATCAAAATTTTAACAAAATTTAATTGTGTCATTACTGTGACTATTTGTATGTGTGTGTATTATATATATACATGTATAAATAAATGTATGTATATATACATATATATATATATATAATTTATATATAATAATAATATAATAATGCATAATTTTATTTCTTCACAAACAGAAGAAAGGCCAAATCTGGAGGTGATATTATGGTAGGAGAAGGAGAGAAGTTTAAAAAACAACGAAGACCAGAAGTCGGTATTAAAATATTTGTACCTGATTTCAGTCAGCCTCTTTCACTGGAAGAGCAAGTCACAAACTAGATATCACCATTTGATAGATCTGTGCGTGTGATGTTTGCGTATTTGTGTAATTTTCATTATTGTAATTGTTTTATACTATGTTGTATCATTCAGTGTGTAATTCCATTTCTTTATAGCCTGTAATAATAACAACATATAGAATACTATTCTATCTATCGTTGTAAAATGATTTTTACTAAAGAAAGATTGTACTATGAAATTGTTTAACAACTATAATAATTATATTGTTATCATTACTGATAGTGGTTTTATTCACTATTATACGAGATATCACTTTCACCCTTTATGAAGTACAATGGGACCTATTGGGACTAGTTGAAGTGTGCTTTATATGGAAGTGTCCTAGGTTTATTAATTAATACACACATGTATTATTTGTACAAAGATTGGTCTGCTATGTCTTTTATTATAGCACTACTAAGCAGCTATGCATACACTCACAATTCAATGTTATGGGAATCTAAATACTATTATATCAACTATTATCAGTTCTGAGGAAAACCACTTTCTCTATTGAAAATATACTTAAATAATTAAGTTATGACAACTATCCGTATGTCTAAAGATATTCCAATAGGATTTGAAATACAATTGAGACAACATCATTGATAAACTACATAAGAACTGTCCATGTGTCCATAGGTACATTCAGATATTCCGATAGGATGCCATTGAGAAAACATCATTCACAACTAGTAAGCAATTGTCCATTTGTCTATAGGTACATTCACATATTCCGATATACCTTTGAGAAAACTTCATTCACAACTAATTAAAATTACATAAGAAGTTCGTTACGTTATAGTCTGTCCATGTGTCTATCAGTACATTTTGAAATTCCATTGAAATAAAGCCACAGCTGCAGTCAAAACTGAATAGATATGAAGCTGTAGAAGTGATATTGGTGGTAGTTCATGCCTGACTCTGTGGTATATTCAGAAAGGATTTGAAATACAATTAATTAAAACAGGACAGCTTTCACATTGAAGCTATTGAGAGGATAGTGACAGGTACTAATCAACTAACTACCCGAGCTGCAGCTATAATTGTGCGTTACGTAAATTCTCAATGAAAATTTATTTTGAATCACTCGAAAAAAAGCAATTATTAAAATTGATAATGAACATGACTGAATAACAGTCAATATAGAACTGATGAATCAAAGGAATAAATCACACACCTAAATTATATTTCATAAGTACAATAATAATATACCAGTGACTGTGAGTGTTGATATTAAACTATACAACTATTTTAATGGGTATAAATGGAAAAAAAATTGTCACCAAAAAAAAAGGAAATTGTACAAGAATTATAAATTAATTACAAAAAAATTAATTAAAGAAAATTAACCCAAAATTTACATTTATGGGTAGTAAAAAAAAACAACTGATGACACTAAAATTTGTATCAACATAAACAGCTCTACTGTTACATATGACGATCACATGATAAGGCAGTGATATTTAGGTACATTGCAAAGATCACATGACAGGTCATATGACGATCACATGATATAGCTGATTACTGATAGCAAATGTGAATATAAAAAAAAGATTGAAGAAGGCGAGTATATAAATGTAACAAAGTGATGGTAGGTATGAGTAAATATGAGTGATAAATGAGCTATGATTATAAAATGACTGATTAGTACACAAGACTTGGGGAGTTGTAATAATGGTTACAGTTTTCTAATGAAGGGTGGGGTCATAATACTGATATATTGATAAATATATGAAATGATAGGTTAAGTAATGACTAGACAGGATAAATACAAGCAAAGACTATTGATAACATGATTGCTACGCTACAACTAAACACGGTTTGATGTAGTAATAAAACAGAAGAATGACTTTATGTTACTAAAAAAAACAGCTGTGTATTAATTAATGTTAGAACAAATGGTAGATGAATTAATATTATGTCGTTAGAATTGTGACCAGTTATGTCTCTAGATCAGCTAGGAAAACATGACTTGACGTATGAGAACTACTTATTAAAACAGAAGAATTGTTTGAATGAGGGGAGATTGAAATAATGCAGATGTGTATAACACTTAACTTGTTATTTTTTTTATTTTAAAATCTTTATATCTTTGAGTTTGAAAGTGGTATTGTGTGTTATCGATTCGTGATTGGTCCTGGTTATTTTCGGGGGCAATCTTTACCAAGCACTAGAGCTTGTCACAGTAGTTACCTATGAAAGAAAGGATTAATATAGTACTATTTGTACACATGTGAATATTGATACAGTACAGGTAGTTATGATAGTTAGATAGATAGATAGATAGATAGATAGATAGATAGATAGATAGATAGATAGATATGTAATTACATTACTCATTACTTGCTAAGATACACAACTACATTATCATTTACATATAATAGTATTACAATTACTTATTACAAAATCCTCATTTAAAGCACTGTAGCGTATATAAATACTGACACAGCAACCCATCCATCTGGTATTCTTTACAAACTCACTGGATCTTTAATGAGCTTGTCCAGGAAACTATCATCCTCTTCTGGGTAGATGTAACTCATTTGTTGTTTTGATGGATACTAAACAAGAGGGAGGAGAGAAGTGTGTTAAACATGTAAGCAGTTACTTAATTATAGTTTAGAAATACTTCAGCTCGTTATGTGTACAAACATATTTGAGTTAATAAACATCTCTTTTAAGTGGCCATTGAGGGATTATTGTTTGGTGGTTGAACCCTAAGGTACTTTATACTATCTGTACAGCCATTGGGTGGTCTTATTGGTATGCAAATGCTTAAAGATGTTTAAAAACTAAAACAAGGAAGATATTAATTACTTTTTAACGAGATCATGAATAATTTATGTAATTAAGAATAGTTTATATTCTATACTAGCCTAATATTTTTTAGTAGGGAAGATTATTAAGGGCTATGTGGCTTTCTTTTAATGTATTCGTGGTCTGTGTGTATATTGTGTGGTGAATTAATCATCACCTGAATGTCCACAGGTCCTTTGGTGTCAGAGTAACTGGATGGGTTGGGAGATGGCTTGGACTGGGGAGAAAGAGAGAGGGTTGGGAGGATGAAGAGGGTGGTATGCCTAAGGTAACCATAACATCTTAGTGTGAAGAGATAATAATATGTACATATACAGCAAAACCAGACATTGTCCAGTGGGAATAGTCCACCCCTTGTTTGTGCAGACTGGTTTGTGGAATTTCTCATTCCTTTACTAGACATGAGGCCATTTTAATAGCTAGTTCAAAGCATCACCTAAGGCAATGAACGGACCATCACAAAACTTTTACCTAGTCCATGAGGATATTGTATTCCCAGATACAAGTATATAACTAATTACATTTAAATATTCAAATTTAAAATCCTAATTACTTAAATCAAAATGGACAGCTTTGACTATATGTGGTGTAAATAGCTATTGTTCACTTACATAGCTTTCTGTAGTTGAAACATGAACTTGAGAAGATGTCAGCGGAACAGCGTGCTGGTTACTGGAATTCACTGTAGATGTAAATGGTTCAAAAAACCCAGAAGTGACTGCAGTGACTGGTGAGTAGATCGGAGAGAAACCATTCACTGAGCTGTCGGAATCTTGATAGCTACTCAATTCACTTTCAGGACGAGAGCTGTAGGTCAAAGACCAAATGGATCCAACAGAATTATTTTGCTGGGATGACTGGTTTTGGACGCTGCTTGATGGTGGCCAGACTGAATTCAATCCACATCCATTCATTATTTTAGATTGTGTTCCGGGACATTGAGTAAATACAGAAGGTTCTTCGACTATGCTTTCTGGCCATCCTATGGCAGGTCCTTGAGTAGGAGCACTGCTACGGCGACAACGTGGTATAGATCGACCATACCCCAGTCCAAGAGGATCTTTGTTTAGTGTCAATCCTTGAAGAACATCCGTCAAATCGTCTTCTTCATATCCACACCCTCTGTGATACTGTGGATTATGTCGCATAGTGTCATGCATCTCATACTTCCCGTATCCCCCTCCATTCATCATTGGCTCCATAGGTGTATACGCAGAGCTCCCTCCAATTTCATGATGGTGTTTCACATGTGAGTAAAATCCACCAAGACCATTAACCTCGAGTGCTCCTGTAGAACCATGTAGAGTAGTCAAACGTGTATGCTCTTGACTAAAGTCTTGAAAGGTACGGACTGCTGTTGGAGTTGTAGGAAGGGATTGTGGATGAATGACAGCTGGTTTCAGTAGCATCTCTCCATTCTGTGTACGAGGAGGTGAACTATCATGAGTCGGAGATGTGTCCTGCAAAAACAAATCAGATGTTGTGTAAATCTTTTGGCCTTTTGAAATTAGCTAAGTTCAAACAAAAATTATTGTTGATATGCTACAACTAAGCAGAAAAAAATTCTAAAATGAACTCTGAACTAACCACATTAGTATATGTACTTACAGATGAGGTATATTGCATAAACTGAGTCATGTCACTCTCGTATGAAGCTCTGAGTTTAGCACTAATAAGTGACTCTGCTTTCTTGCAGTTATCAATTGTGCCCAATATAGTAATAGTCCTCTCCATGTTATAAGCAGTAAGGTCTTTTAGTCTGAAAAAAAAATTGAGTAAGTGAATAACTATGATAAAATATAGAAATTGCCTTCACCATGACCTTAGATAAAACGTTCATAACTTTAGTTTGGAAGAACTAACAATCTTTTAATCTCCACCATTTTCACATTATTATCCTTCCTGTTCTTTTTGTGTACGCAATGCTTCAATCCATTGCTTCATTATTGAGTTACAGTATAATCATGTATTAACCTTATGACATTAATCAATACACTATATTACATATAAAGCCATTACATCCCAATTTTGAGGTTATTGTGAATGTGAACAGACTTTACTGTTTACTATAACAAAATTTCCTGGTGTGTCCATTCATTATAACATGTGCTAGGTATAATATACAGTAACACAAAGCTATGAGGATCGCAGGGTTTAAAAATTATTTCTTTCATACAATACATTTTCGGATGACCCAGTGTTTTCACAGACAAAGCCATATGAAATATACCAATAATAACATTTGCCGTTTGTAAGGTTGCAATGGAGTTGATAAGCATTATATCACTAATACACACAAATATGTTAATAAGAGCATTCATTGGGTCACTCTGTTGCTACAACAGTTAGGTCAACTTCCTTCGGCCAGCCTCCATGTCTATTGGATATTTTGATAATAAATATGATAAGATAGTTTCTAGATCTCAATTTCCCATCCTGAAAGTATTGTACAGCGTGGGGAAACACTCCCATTACAGACTATTGGTAATGTCTTTCTAAAATTTGTTAAATCAATTGGGTCCTAAATCTGGAAATTTACTACAAATCTTGCTAGAGAAACAAACAAGTCTTACAAATGTACGTAACATGATATTATAGATAGCAGACATTCAGAATATAAAAAAAAAGTTGTATATTAAACTGGTTTATGTGTGGCCAAATCCAGGCTATACTCAAACTTAGCTGAGCTATATTACAATATATCCAGTACCATTACATCGAGGAATTATCTGACAGACACTGCAATATGAAATTATGAATGGGCAATTTGTCCTAAGCACTTGTTAATATGTGTGAAGTGTTTTAATTATCACTTACTTGGATATAGTTATTTTGGTACCTGATTCTGCCATGATTCTCTTCAGTGTATTACCTCCTTTACCTATAGAAGATAAGTAGCAAACATGTATCAAATGTCATTTGAAGAGACTGGTATATTAATTGTTTAAAGAAAGCTACGGGTAAGCATGGATCGAATGTCATTTAAAGAGATTACAGCTATTAATATTAATTGTTTAAAGTGGCTGAGAAGTGGGTGTTATTAGGAGGGGAATATTTACATATCATAAAAATTTGATATGATATTACTAACCAATAATTCGGCCAACCAGCTCATTGTGTGCAAGGACCTTGAGAGGAACAACTGGAAGGGGTTCAAAATGGTGCTTGCTGGGTGTAGGTAAAGAAAAAGACAATCCATACATAGATATGGAAATCACAAAATGGTTATTAATATACAGCTTATATAATACCAACATCACGTGGTTTCTAAATTGACTTACATAGCTAAGCACGTGGCCTTGTTATAACATTATTACAAGTGTCTGCAACCTTTCATATGCACATTATATGTTTAACACTACTTTCAAATGAACTCACAACAGCTGGAAGGTTGATTACAGGCACTCATTAGTCATTACTATAAAATGTTAGCCTGTAACACCCGATTCAATTTCACTCTTAACCACAGAGTTCTTTTATATAATTACATTATGATATTTACATGTTTTATGTACCACAAACATGTAAATTCGTGAGATATCAGTACAGTTTAGTACAACTGTTCATCCCTGCCCCCACATGACAACATGGAATTACTCACAAACTACAAGATTTTAAAAGTTGTCCCAAAACTAATAGTAAATACTGAAATATTACACCATATTAATGAAGTAGAAGAATTTGAACTAACCAAAAATTACATTAATAAGGGATTATTATATACATTACAAATAAAAAACTGCTGACTACATGTACTTCTGCCAGCTGACAGGATAGTCATACAATGCTAAATAAACTGTTGGGTGACATAATCGCCTGCTAACTCACCCATTATCAAATATGCTTCCGTTTGTAGTCAATAATTCGTTCTGCATGATGCGCATAAGTTGGTAGCAAGCTTCAGTACAAGACTCGGGGCTGCCTATTATTGTAATGGCCTATATAAATGGTAGAGAGAGACAGCAGACAGACAGACAGACAGACAGACAGAGACAGACAGAAGACAGAGAGAGAGAGCGAGAGAGAGAAAGGTGAAACCCTAATAGTGATGTATATTGGTTGAGTAATGTGATCTGTTTTAAGAATACCAAATCCAGCCCATTCCCTGATCAAAGATTTGTTAACCTAAGCAGCCTCTAACTTAATTATAACAGCTGTTTTTTGAAGGGCTTTAAGTGTAAAAGGTGTACAGCTAGCATGTTTAAATCCACCTGAAAATATATAGATTGTCAGTTTTGGAGATGCTGCTTGCAGAAAGATGGAGTAGATTAAACCACTGATGTGTGGAGGAGAGCCTTAGGCATGGGGTATGATATATATCCATTGAATGTTAGGATGGTGAGGAAACAGCCATGTGGTCAGTCATAAAAGACACTGTCTGATTAATCAGAAACTCAGTTCAAGAATATTTAATACTGTAAATTGACACGTATTTACTACAAGATAGTATATAAAAATCTATTGTATTATAGCAAGCATAATAATATTATGTGATATTAGTTTACTGTAGTTACCAGTTCAAATAATTACCTTCTCGAGTGAACCTAGATTCTCTCTGCGATGTACATCCACTCTAGCCTTAGTAACTTGGGTGATGTGTCGAATAGTAGCACCATCTTTACCAATAATTGCACCGACCATCTCAGATGGAATAAGAATCCTAAACAGTTAAGAATACAAAATTTTGTTGCAAAAGTCTTAAAAGAAAAGACTAGTTGCAGGTGTATGATATGGCTACTGATCATTATTACATGAAAATTACATTTATACATTCAAGTAGTTTTGTATACATAGCTGTTTCAGATCTGTATGAAATTTTTAAAGAACCAGACTTACAGGCAACAAAAGGCAGCTGGGATTATAAATGAAAATTCATGGTTTTTAGTGAGCAATAAAAAAAACTGAGCATAATAATAGGTACATTTAATATTTATTACAATATGTTCATAAATATTTTTATAGCTTTCTCATATATACCTCAATGGAAATTCATTGTTGCCTTTTGACGGTGAACCTGGCATAGATCTCCGTCCATTCTTCATACTTCCTGCAGACCCAGGTCGTATTATTTCATCAATAACAGTACACTGAAATATTATAAAAGTTAATGAATTCTCAGGTACTTATCTATTCTGCACACATAGCAAATTGTATGTTGTGCAATAGCACCATTACTTTCTATCACATACTGGGCAAATTTAGGTGTGTATAAATTATGAATCTATAATATAGAAACACTACTTTAAAGCTCAGGCCATGGTATAAGTAAGTACATTACTTCAAATTCCACCAACTCAGGCCAAATATATACATCAACTTTAGGCCAAAAGACAACCCACAAACATGTAACCTACATAAAGTACTATGGAATAAAATTGTTGTCTGAGAAGCACCCATGCATTAAGTTCTTTTTCATTTGTACAGATGAGTGAAATAAAGAAAAATTAAACACAGTTATTATAAAGTACTTACCTTCAGAGCAGACTCTTCGCCTGAGTATATAGTAGCAGCTCTGAAAGGCGAAAAAAGAAATACGACATTTAAATTGATTTTTAATGTTTTTATAAATATGACATTTAAAGGTTGTAACTCTTGTACTTAGAAGAGACAACTGTTTCAAATTTACAACTAGGTGGGGTATCATCTATCAATACAGACAGATACTTACCTCTGTGCTTGCTCTGGGTTGTCAAAGCTGACAAGTATTCTTTTAGCACCAAAATCAGATGAGTAGATAGATGAGTCTAAAAAAATCATAGTAACATTATAAACTATAATGACATACAGCACTGTTGTAAATCACCTGGCTGGTTATCTTCAATTTCTATTTTAACTACAGGTCCAATGGTTTGATTAAAGAAGTTTTCGATGCCCTACAGGGAATTTGACGTAACAATGACACATACACACTTGCATCAAAGTTTACAGTTTTGATGAAGACATTGTGTTTTTATTGTAAGACAAACTTACTTCCAATGTCATATGGGTTGGTATATTGCTGACTTCTACAATGCCCAGCTGTGCTCTCCTGCTTCTGCAAAGTGTGGAGAAGTTTAGCAGTCACCACAAGTATGCATTTTTATTGCACTGTAAGGCTTTACAGTGCAAGTGTACAAGAGAAGACAGACAAAAACTAACCGACTACTCAGCCTTTGTTGATGGGAAGGCTCAACTATCATCGGGTGACCAAGTATGTCCGTTCCTGGAGAAGTGAAAAGTTAATGATTTTAGTACTCTTAGACTGAGTTATGGTTCGTTAAGCATACACATATGCGTGGGGAGCAAAAAGCAGCTGCTACTACCCATCCAACGAGCTTCTAGGAGACACATGTATGCGTGCATTGTCGAGCCCTGCTTACCATTGAGCTCTCTCATTACAATCTCAGCTTGCAACGCATTGTCCATCTCCACAAAAGCGTAACCATTCTTCATCAGCACTTCTCGGACGATTCCATACTTTCCGAATAATGCTCTTATGTTTTTCTCGTCCCCTTGCTCCGAAAGATTCCCAACATAGAGTTGGGTCATCGTTAATGAACTGCAGGGGAAATCCACTTTCTTTGTGTATAATCTCTGGCTATTAGAATCTTTTGCAATGATAGTTTGCAGTGGTATAATAAACTGGTTTTATTATATTGCAGAAGCACTGCAAGGCTTCTCTTCTTCTAGCACAAAGGGGCCGAGCTCTGCAGACTTGAAAGATAAGAGGGCGTATCCTGGAAGTTAAAAATATTCATTGACCTGAGCTGCAGCGCATGCCACTTTGGGGCGGTCCCTATCTGATAGTTGCCGAAATTTATATGAGCGTGTAATTAGTTTGAGCTGCAAGAATTATCATAATATCATGCGGATTTATAGCTATAGATCATGGCCTCATTTTTAGATCCACTGAAGTTCCCATTCAATCATGAATGTGTTTATCTTTGTTTAAAAATGTACATAGTGAAAAGTTAGCAAAAAAAATGCAACTATGCATTTTGATTTTTGAACAATAATGGAGATGATATCTATTTTATTGAAAACAATAAAAAAAAACATTATTAGAAAACGAAAGACTGACATTAAATTTGAAATTCAAAATCAGATCCATTGGATTGATTTTATGATTAGTTCATTTTCGTATATAAATTAGAAGTGGGTAGATATTAATTTTAAACAAAACAAAACAAAAATACAATGCCACACAAGCTATCTCTATGAAACAACTGTTGACTCAAAAGAGTGAGGAATAAGGCAAACAATTTCATCAAAACCAGGTCTTTTCTCATTTTCAAAAGTATGACATTTGTCTTTAATATACATTAATTCCTCAGAAGCATTCGTAGGCCTGGTAAAAGGAAAGAAACATTTATGATGATTCTGTAGTACTATGATAGATAAAATTTGAATTTACAAATTTACGAGTCTACAATTAACAAATCATACGTATATGTATTGTGTGTGGGTGTCAACCAGCTGCATGTAATATGTTATATCAACTGAAAACATATAATTTTCTGTAGTTGTCTGATCACCTGTCTGTTCATCCTGCTTCTCTTAACCCTCAAAGTGAAGGTGATAAATATGCAACTATCTAACTACTACATAACTGAGGAGTGTGATTATATAAACCAATAAGGTGTCTGTATTACTTCACTACAGCCTTAAGTCAATATTAGCATTTCACATTATTATGTGACTCATGTCGAAGCTTGTAACATGCTGAATAAGGAGCGTCATATGACATATATATACTCTATACTCCTAACAGTTATTACTGCACCGGATTGGGGTGAACCAATAATAATGTGTGAGTGTATCTTGCTAGCACCCCTACATACGAAGTTGAGTAGTCCTGCAAAAACTAAGGGCTATGGAATGTTCAAAACATCTGTAGTGTGTTCAACCTTCAGTATACACATAAAATATAATCAAACAGATGTCACCATTAATTAATTTATTAGGATTGGATGAAATTTCAAAATCAGAGATTATTGTCAATGACAAAAAGTTTTTAGGGGTTCCAGTAACAACATTATAACACTAGGGCCCTCAGTTGAACAGTTATATGGCATGAGTTAAGGTCCCTTATTAAGACCAGGGTAAACTGCCTGTAGTTGCCTTGCCCTGAAACCATGCATGACATTTAGCATGTATGACACTTAACATTGATGCTTACCACGGATGTGACAGAGTCTCATTCTGAGCCATTTCAACTATTTCTTGAGGTTTACAGTTTTCCATGGGCATCATCCCATAAGAGACAATCTCCCATAATAGTACACCATAAGACCTGTTAAACATAGAATACTGAGTAAGAGTGGGTTAATAGTAGTAATTAAAGGAAATTTGTTTGATAATAGAAACATTCGTGATCTCTCCTATTGATAAGATAAATGGGAATAAAGATGAAAGGAGATTGAGCCATGTTATGAAAAATATAGAGTAATTAGTTAATAGATAATAATATAATTACAATAACTGTTGAATCATCATATGTAGACTAATATATTATATTTGGTGTAGAGAAAAGAAGGATGTTTTTGACAGCAAGTCCCATTAGCTTCTAGTTGGTCTCCTGGAAGTCCTCAAATGCAACACTGATGCATATCGTAGAAGTCTACTTGCACACGTTGGAATGCTCTTACCCAATGTTGCATAACTTCAGTAGTAAACTGAGTGGCAAAGTATTCGGCCTCTTGTAGCTATAGAGTATGTTCACAACTAGTGGCTGAGTACAAACTAAGGGTCATTCACTTTCATCTTGACTTCAAAAAAATATTCACAACTTCAGTTTGGAATGACCAACAATCTCTTTACCTGCACCATTTTCATATAATTAACCTTCCCATTCTTTTTGTGAATGTCAAATTTCAATCCATTGCTTCATTATTGAGTTACAGTATAATCATGTATTAGCCTTATGACAATAAACTATATACTATCAATTTTGAGGTCATCATGAATGTGAACAGACTTTAATATCTTAATTCTTACCAAACATCAGAAGACGTTGAAAACAATCCATAAAGTAGAGACTCAGGTGCCATCCATCTAACTGGCAGGACAGCACGACCAGCTATTCTATAATATTCTCTTTCATTGACTCCACGAGCCATGCCAAAATCTGCAAGTTTTACTTCTAAACTCGGACCAACTAAAACAAATTAATGAACAATAATACACGTATAATACGTATGTATGTATGTATGTATGTATGTATGTATGTATATATGTATGTATGTATGTATGTATATATGTATGTATGTATGTATGTATGTATGTATGTATGTATGTATGTATGTATGTATGTATGTATGTATATATGTATGTGTGTATGTGTGTATGTATGTATGTATGTATGTATATATGTATGTATATATGTATGTATATATGTATGTATATATGTATGTATGTATGTATGTATGTATGTACATGTATGTATATATGTATGTGTGTATGTATGTGTACATATTATATGTATGTATTAACTCAGGTTTTTACTCTTATTGGTAAAGACCATATAATTCATGCGTTTAACAAACATGGTTTACTCAATGAGGTGTGGATTGTATTACTAAACATTATGCACCTGCTTAGTGTGTGCTTCTTAATTGGTACATTATGAAGTGTTATACTTTAACAATTTATCAACAAGTTATACAAAAATAGAATTGAAACAAAAAACATTTTTAAAAACGAGAGAGTATGTAGTGATATCAAAATCGAAAAAGCACAGGAACAAAATTGAGCTACCTTAGCAACAAAATTAAACACCACTTCCACATACAAAAACTTGTGTATATTATATATATATCAAAACAACAAGCACAACACAAAGAAGCTATACCTATGTAGTGTTGTTATGTGGAAAAGTGGTGTTTAACTTTGTCATCCCAATCTTGTTCCTGTGCTTTTTCGGTTTGATATCCCTACATACTCTTTCAAATGTTTTTTTTATTATTCTTTGCATGTATGCGTGTATGTGTATGTATCAGATTTGATTACTATTTACCTAAACAATTTCTGGCAGCAACATCACGATGAACGTACTTGTTTTCTGATAGAAAATGTAAAGCTGCAGCAACCTAAATATAATAGTAAGAATTAAGATACAGTAACAGTGCAGTATTGATCTAAGGAGTTGATACACAACAGTATTGTTGTGTATTGAGCAGTCAATGTGTTTGGCCAGGGGAATGCATACTCACAAGTGGAGGTAAGGGAATGCGTACGTAGTGCAACAGCAGAGCTCTAACATACATGTGGGGATAAGGGAATGCGTACCTAGTGTAACAGCAGAGCCCTAACGTACATGTGGGATAAGGGAATGCGTACCTAGTGTAACAGCAGAGCCCTAACATACATGCAGGGTATTGAATTAACAACTTCCGAACGTTTTATTCTTATCAGCAAGGGCTACTTTCTAATGTGATGTCTCACAAATGTTTGTGTGGGTGTGTTGTAATAAGGATAGGTAAAACCACAATAAGCTCATGTGATAATTCCTAGAAACATTTTGAAATATTTCATTGTGTGTTGGGAACACTTGAAACACCCCTAGTTTGGTACTGTTTGTTTACAAATCTAATTATATCCCAAACAGTCAGGATATATGAAATGTGTCTTTTCCTATAATAAATGGAGATGACAAAAATTCATACACCACCTGAAATTTGAATGCGAGATATCCTACATTACAATTAGAACGTTGCTGGCTGTACTGTACACTCTTTGGGGTTAGTCAGCTGCTAATATCTACATTAGCTCTTGCTCTTCTGTTCAAGTTCCATCAGTTTAATGATTAACAGCAAGCGATCATAGGATCCTGGATTCAAATTGAAGTTGTTGTATGGGATATTCTCTCTTCTGCTTTGTATATACCTTACATAGATTAGGTTAAATATTTTGGTGTGAAGTTATTATAATTATTATGATGAAATATTCTTGTTCCTAAATTGGTCTTGTGTGAATCTAAATTGGTCCAATTTAGATGCCTTTTTTTAGTTTATGGTCACGAATAACAGTAGGTTAATATTTATAAGCACATTTATTTGAAACTACTTACATCTCTTGCAAATTTCTTGTGGTGATAACTCCCAATAAGAGAATCTTCATTCTGTTTTGGTCTGTGGAAGTGAGTCATTACATGCATATAAGGAGAAATACGTACATGTATGCTATATAATTATTACCATAATCAATGACGAAAAAGAACATCTGTTTAATACATAATATCTCCAGTTATTGCGCAATATGCACAGTGAGATGACACATCAGCTGACATCAGTTGCTATGCTAGACAAAATCTCACTCGCATATTATATATATATATAAAGTATTGAGAAGGTTATGTATAATTTTACTGAGTCCACATCAAAGCATTCCTAAGTTATATATAGTAAATATGTCCTACAATAAAATATTACTTGATTGTTATCCTTGCAAAGCTGGTTAGCTTCTACTTTAAACTTCTACTCTAATTGCGGTATGGTTTCAAAATTACTATATAATATGACATAATCTCTTTATGTGGGAAATAGTGATGTTAGTAACATACACATTAAAGTATCCTGTGATTATAGAAGTCATTAAAATACATTAGCCACCTGATAGTTATGTTACACAATATTCCTAAAATCCCACTGTTAAAGTACCAGATTGTTGTTGCAGTATAATTTTACCTATGTCTCTCGAGGAAACTCCTTAAATCTCCATATGGCATATATTCTAGTATCATCAGTGGAGCACCTTCAGAATGATGTGAATTTACTCCTAGATTAAGAGGGAGGGTGTACAGACAAAGATATAACAGGGCTAATATCTAAATTATATTTCCTCCCAAACAAGAGTGATAAATTGTTTGAATCTTATTGTTTATTGGATGATATCGGTTCTAAACACAGTTTGGATGTTGTAGTATTAGCAAGTACTTACATGTACCTACATGTTGTATTACTTTCGTAAGAGAGTATCTATTTGAGCCTTATGAACACATGGGTGTACTAGTGACCTATTGGTTAAAATACTGGCCTGCAATTGAAAGGTTGCAGGTTCAAGCCCCACTAAGTGCAGGTTTTTTTCGCCCATTAGTATACTCAGCTCCACCCTCAAAATGTAATGCCGTTGTTCCCGAGGAGCTGGTTAATATTACCAACTTGTGCTATTCCAGCTTCCTTGTTAGCCACATTTGGTAAAAAACACTTGTAGAAAAAAAGAAAGTAAAAATTTCTACTGTATTCATAAGGCTCAGATGAAACCTACATATGTTACAAGTGACTTTGAGAATGTTTGACGGCATTTGTATTCATAAATTTGTCTAACATTTAACACGGACATGTTTAGTAAATTGATGAAATAGCCAGTTTAAAACACTTGTTAAACATGTGTTGCACTTTCTGTATAATAATCTACTAAAATTCAATTATTATTGATTGCACTATGAATTAGAAAATTCTTAAATTTAGATTGTGTGTGTAATGCTTTACAGAGGGTATGTGCAGCACATAACACAATGTATATAAGTGTTAACTGTCCTAGTGGGGACCAGAATTAACACAGTTATTTTGAAAGAAGTGGTGTCGTAATATGAAAGATGTTATTGATAACTTCTAGACTCCATGAATCCCAATAGAAGAATGCAGGTAGAAGTTTGAGCTACTGACAGGTAGGTGGTTAATGGTATATGGCTAAATAGAACATGCGGTATTACATTTGATACATATATGCATATAGAGCATTTTGTACCAACTCCCTAGTGTGGGTGGGCTCACTCAGGCTTACTTTGCAATCGACATAAGTATTAAAAGCCCTTATTAATATAGTAGGCTCACTCAGGCTTACTGTGTAATCGACATAAGTATTAAAAGCCCTTATTAATATAGTAGGCTCACTCAGGCTTACTGTGTAATTGACATAAGTATTAAAAGCTCTTGTTAATATAGTAAGCTCACTCAGGCTTACTGTGTAATCGACATAAGTATTAAAAGCCCTTGTTAATATAGTAAGCTCACTCAGGCTTACTGTGTAATCGACATAAGTATTAAAAGCCCTCGTTAATATAGTAAGCTCACTCAGACTTACTGTGTAATTGACATAAGTATTAAAAGCCCTTATTAATATAGTAGGCTCACTCAGGCTTACTGTGTAATCGACATAAGTATTAAAATCCCTTGTAGTTTGGTGTCCCATTATAGAGGTTGTTGAGCTCATATTATTTCTTGTATTTATACTTACCTAGCAAGCTCACAATATTAGGATGGCAGAATTTTTTCATTAAATCCACTTCTTCCAAGAACTTGGCGATATCTTCAGGCTCGATGCTTGATAATGTTTTCACAGCTACTGGGAGAGACCCTTTAAATCCAGCAATATTCTACAAAATAGGTAGTAGATATTACAGTTCATAAGGTATTTATATAATTATACATATATATTATTATTATTATTATATATAATGCATGATACTTTATATATATTTATTGTATTTAAGTTGATTATGACTCACATTGGCTTTCATTAATAAGACTTTTCCGAACTGTCCCTCACCAATCTCTCGGAGATATGTTAGTTGAGATCTGTCATATTCCCATTCCTATATTTGTCATGATATAAAACACATATCGGACACATGTATATGATACATACATACATACATATGATTATAATTGCGTACATAATACATAATTGCACATATACATACTACATACCTTTACAATATATATATGACAATTATACATGTATATACATACATAAATACATACATGTACATACATACATACATATGTAAATACAAACATAAATGCATATATATATATATATAGTGATAATACACACACATACATACATACATACATACATACATACATACATACATACATACATACATACATACATACATACATACATACATACATACATACACACACACACACACACACACACACACACACACATACATACATACATACATACATACATACATACATACATACATACATACATACATACGTACATACATACATACATACGTACATACATATACACATAAATACATACGTTGAGTGATCTTGTTACATTATACTCATAGAAATCAACAGAGGGTGCCATTATTCCATATTTTGGTCTCAAAGTAAATGTACGTCGTTTTGATCTACTTCTAAGACGATGAGGAGCTCCTCTCGTCTCTATAGATTTTGAATTATCCAGCTTCTTTAGATCCTAATTGAAGGAAATCTTTGTGTCATGTGACCGGAAATAATAAATGAAAATGTAAATACTGATGTATATTTATCTACATGGAGGATGAATAGATTGATGATGAACTGATGGATGGGTGAATGGATGGATGGGTGGATGGATTGATGGATGGATGGATTGATGGATGGATGGATAGATGGATGGATGGATAGATGGATGGATAGATGGATGGATGAATAGATTGATGATGAACTGATGGATGGATGAATGGATGGATGGGTGGATGGATTGATGGATGGATGGATAGATGGATGGATGGATAGATGGATGGATAGATGGATGGATGAATAGATGGATGGATGGATAGATGGATGGATAGATGGATGGATGAATAGATTGATGATGAACTGATGGATGGATGAATGGATGGATGGGTGGATGGATTGATGGATGGATGGATAGATGGATGGATGGATAGATGGATGGATAGATGGATGGATGAATAGATTGATGATGAACTGATGGATCGATGAATGGATGGATGGGTGGATGGATTGATGGATGGATGGATGGATGGATGGATGGATGGATAGATGGATGGATGGATGGATAGATGGATAGATGGATGGATGGATGGACGGATGGATGAATGGATGAATGGATGGATGGATGGATGGATGGATGGATGGATGGATGGATGAATGGATGGATGGGTGGATGGATTGATGGATGGATGGATGGATGGATGGATGGATGGATGGATAGATGGATGGATGGATGGATGGATGGATGGATAGATGGATAGATGGATGGATGGATGGATGGATGGATGAATGGATTGATGGATGAATGGATTGATAAATGGATGAATGGACAGATGAATGAGTGAAATAAATTAATGGTTGACAAATTAAAAATACAAAAGACTCATACATGGACTGTGGTTAACGTTGAGTTTCTTTTAAGGCTGTTAGTATAACTGAGTACTTCATATCCGTGTTCAATTTGTTCAATAGCCAGTGACTCAACCATATCTCCTTCATTATGCTGTGAAGTAAACATTACTAGTAAATGTAATGAAGATAAGGAATACTCTCTGTCCATTCAATAATTTATCCATCCACCTTTATGTTCACCCATCCATCCATCCGTCTATTCCATTAACCATCTACCACTTCATACATCCATTATCCATTCGACCATTTTATTGATCAATCTACCAATTCTTTCACCATGTTCATTTATCCATCATTCACCCATCTACATCCACCCATCCACCCGACTATCTCCATCCACCCATCCATTCAGTTTGAAAGCACATCATTAAGCCATCAATGCATATATCTATCTATCCATCTATCTATCCATCAATCAATCCATCCATCCATCCATCCATCCATCTATCTATCTATCCATCTATCTATCAGATCTATCTATCTATCTATCTATCGGATCTATCTATGACTTAATGCTATCTCTTCATCCATTCCTCCATCTCAAATAATTCACTCCAAATTATCTCATAGCTTACTCAAATGTGATCTAAAAATTGATTAATTATGATTAGGAAAGCTGCTATAAAGGATCATTAAAAATATGCATCCATGCTTGTAGTGAAAAGAAAATAAAACAAAATAAATTCTCAACCTTCTTTGGAGCTAAATCAATGAAATCGTTTCCATCATCTATTGTGGCTTCACGATACACTGGATTATATTTCAAACTTCCAATTTTAAATCGCAGTTTCTGCAGAGCTGTGTGGTTGTTACTATCTACATATTTATTCAGACTGTATGTACCGTGAATCTGATAAACTTGCTTATTCATTTTTTTCTTCCTAGAGAAGTGAGTTATGTAAATTATAGTGGGTAGTGATTAGCAGATCATCAGTGTAATGTACAATGTGTGTTTTACACTATAATTATACAAATTAATTTCAATGCATAGAAACCATGGGGCACCATGGGGCACAGAGGACAGTGCCCCTCAATATTGACACAGACTGTGCAGATATTAACTTGGTGCCCCTTCATTCCTGTCTACAGAGTAACTCAGTGCATAGGCAAAGGAACCAGGGGGCACAGAGGACAGTGCCCCTCAATATTGATACAGACTGTGCAGATATTAACTTGGTGCCCCTTCATTCCTGAGTAACTCATATGCATATAGTATCACTGTAATCACATTTGTAACGAATATGCCGAAATTCACAAAATTAATATTTCTGGCTCCAAACATTTATTATGTTCTTGAAATATTTCTCACCTGCATATAATTATTATTAGTATTATTATACAGATCACAATAAATAATACGGCAATCACTGCTGATACAGCTGCAATTATAATAATAATCATTGTAGAGAGCGGCCCACTTGTATTTGTCATTGAAGGTTCTAAGATATTAGATGATGAAGTTAAGAATAGTGCTGAGCTCACTGATGAGGACTCGGACAAGATTGATGATGATGAGCTTGAGGAGAAAGTTGAGGTTAAGGAGGCCATAGAAGTTGTCACTGACATGATTATGGTTTGTTGAACAAGATTTATTATTATGTTTTCAAATGTGTTGTTGTATGTTGATAGGATTTGGGATAAAGTTAGATTCATACTAGACTCTGTTAATGAGAAGGAAAGGAATAGTATGTAAATGGAATTGTAGTGAGCTGAAGTGCCATATTTTGTATGTTGATGTGCGTGTATTTGTGTGTGTACGTGTGTTGTGTAATGGTGTGTTCTGTGTATGTAGTGTGTGTACGTGTATTTAGAGGAATTGTATAAATGAATGTGTATACAGTGTCTTTGATATATGATACTCATGTAGGATGTTCTGATTTCAGTAACATGATTGTCCCAGCTTTTACTGTCAAAATAACATCTACCACTTACCTGATTGAGTTTCCCCAATCTCTTCACCAACTGTTATCTCTTCTACACTACAGATTCCATTGCTAATGAGTACTATCCCACTGACTGTCTGACCTTCTTGCAGAGACGACATTGGAGGAGAGAGATTACCATCTGTTATTTTTATCAATTGAGTTGACACTCCATTAGACCTGAATATAATATGAAAGAGATATATAAAGAGAGTATATATACAATGTTTCATTTTCTGGGATGAGAAAAGTGTCAGCAAATATACTCATTGCAGTGACATTTAGTTACACAGGAGCATTCTCCCTCAGGAAAATTTCGAATGTGGTCAAATGAAAATTGGCTTCATGTTCAACATCACCTCATAAAAATGTTCCTAACTTTTGTTTGGAATGACCAACAATCTTTTTACCTGTACCATTTTCATATAATTATCCTTCCTGTTCTTTTTTTGTGTATGTCATATTTCAATCCATTACTTCATTATTGAGTTATAGTATAAACATGTATTAACCTTATGACATTAAACTATACACTATAGTACATATAAGTTGTTGAGTAACAGTATAATCATGTATTAATCTTACGATATTATATTATACACTATATTACATAAGTTATTGTGTTACAGTATAATCATGTCTTCACCTTATGATATTAATCTATACACTATATTACATATAAAGTCATCACTTCCTTATACTCTTAATCTGACAAATATTATAAGACCCCACTTTGGAATGTGCACCTACTATTATATCTAATGAGACATGACTATACATTATATAATATATATAAAATCCATGCACCATTCGTTGAACACCAGATGATGGATGTACATGTACATGTAATATTATATCATTATTGATTATGATAATATGAATGTATGTGTACGTTTGAATTAAGATTATATTATTCCCTTACCCATTTAAGGCAACACTGCTCAAAACTGGAGTTCCGCTTTCATTTAAGATAACAACTATACATGTCAATTCTTCTATAATTGTTTCCCTTTTGACTGTTTCACGTGGTTCAATACTGTATGTAATAGTAGCATCATGAACAACAAGAGAAAGGAATCTAAGCAGAGAAATTAAATATTCTGTTTCAGAAATTACAAGAACACCATTCATTACATCACCAGTTGTATTTGGAGTTACATCTTGAATGAGAGATAAAATGTAATACATCTTATGAAACGATAACTAACACAAATTAGTGAATAATACAAATACATACATACAAACATGCATAAATACTTACATACATACATACAAACATGCATAAATACTTACATACATACATATATACATACATACATACATACATACATACATACATACATACATACATACATATATACATACATACATACACATATACCTACATCATACATACACATAACATACATACATACATACATACATACATACATACATACATAGTTACATACATACATAGTTACATACATACATACATATATACATACATACATACATACATACATACATACATACATACATACATACATACATATATACATACATACATACATATATACATACATACATACATACATACATACATACATACATACATATATACATACATACATACATACATACATCTTGCATATATACATACACATATGTACATACGTATATACATGGTATGTTTGTGCGTACATATTGTGATTAACAAAATAACACAGTTTAATGTGTTTATAAATATCTGTCATATGTAAATACACAAATTCATTGTAGTCGTGGTTTTAAAACGCATGAACATTAATTAAGCGGTAATTGTAAATATTATTATACTAGCTATGGTGATGTGAATATTAAAAGCTAACACTGTAGATGGGTGGTATGTATGTTTACAACACTTCTCACGTGTTTACCCATTCAAAATATCAACAATGTAATATTTTTTTACAGTTTATGTCGTCAAAATGCAAACAGACACTATAAGAAGTCCCTGTAAGCTTATTATCAGATAAGCCAGAATCTATAATTATTGTTTTTGTAGAATTTTGTATATTTAGTTCATCTCACCTTGGTAATTTGTACCAATATACTCATCTCAATTTGCATACACGCATCCATATGTACATACATACATACATACATACATACATATGCATACATACATACATACATACATACATACATACATACATACATACATACATACAGAGATACATACATACATACATACATACATACATACAACATACATACATACATGCATATATACTATATGCTAATGAAAAAAAAGTTATTTGAAACTTTAAACAGTATACAATATGAGAAATGAGGGATGTATAATTATGTTGATAATAGATTAAAAAGAAATTTACTATACTCCTTACACTGATCTATGAAGGTATGCTGATAAACATTATAGATAAAAACACATGCAAGTTGAAAATCTAAAATTAGTGTATTGATACTGAAACAAAATGTCAATAAGAAGTAGATTACTGAAATGCTCTATCATAGTCATGCTGACATGCATCCTGTTTATGTACGTTTATAATATATATAATTGATGTGTGCTGATACTAAGTGTACTAAATATTATCAAAACTGACAGTAGATACAGTGTCTGCTGATACAAAATGTGAAGAATCCTGTTTATGTAAGTTTATAATAAATTATATATAATTGATGTGTGCTGATACTAAGTGTACTAAATATTATCAAAACTGACAGTAGATACACTGTCTGCTGATACAAAATGTCAATAAGAAGTAGATTACTGAAATGCCTTATAATAGTCATGCTGACATGCATCCTGCAACAAGAATCCTGTTTATAATATGTATAATTTATGTGTGCTGATACTAAGTGTACTAAGTATTATCAAAACTGACAGTAGATTTAGACTCTACTGATAAATGCTTTGTGTGTGGAGGGGTTGATACTATAACTACTAAGCAAGTAGGCATGAATGTAACAAATTCTTATACCCTATAGTGTTTATACATTCACACACAAATATAGACATGTTAATACTTTACCTCTGACACAATTGTATCCGTCACTAGCTAATCTGGCTAACTGTGGACATTCACACTGGAATGATTCTCCATCAACAGTACAAGAATGACTGCAACCACAATCTACAGGAATAATTTTCACATATCCAGCTCCATCATTGAAATTTACAAATTCTCCATTTAATTCACTACTAACAAAGGAGTAACCTCCTCTTCCTGGTATTGAAGGAGTTTCTCCAACTACCCATCCACCACCATATCCTCCTCCTCCTCCTCCCTCACTACAGGCGCCTCCACCTCCACCAAATCCACCATTAACTCCAAGGAATGGCACACCAACTTGAATTTTATCAAATCCCAGCACACAGTCATATCCTCCTTCAGCAAAATCTATATTAGTGTTAATAAGCTTGCCATCTATATCCATTAGCTCTCCAAAAGCATTCACCCAACCTGATCCATATCCTGCTGTAACTGACCCTGGACGATTACCAACATTACCAGAATGGTTAGCATTCAAATCATCCACATCTGTTGGTTGCCCATTGATCCATCTGATGTAGAATTCTTCATCGGTTTCATTATCCTGTACAAAAGCATTAGTATTTACAATCAATTCTGGATTTTCACCAATCACAGCACTATAGACCAATCGTGTTCCTGTACCTCCACCACCTGCAGCAGCTATAACTGGAAGTGTAGTTTTAGTATATTGTCCTGTAGAGTTTGGCCCCCATATCATACTTCCTCCTCCTCCTCCTCCTCCTCCAACGTATGCTATATTAGACCAGGTACTATTGCATTGTTCAGCCTCTGTTATATTCACTGGAGGTGTCTGACATAAGCTGTGACTACGATTAGTTTCACAAGGGCTGGTACCTTTTTGTCCGACTAATATTAAAACACTGTCATTAATATCTTTCTGTATATAGAGTTGATTAGTTAATATGGCGCCATAACCACCACGTATACTGCACAAACCCCTTCCTCCTGCTGCCCCTGCTATTGTTACATTGTAAAACCCTGTACGAGGAAATTTGAAACCCTGTCCTCCATAGAAACCTTGTTGTTCGGGGATATCATTTAATAATTCTTGAATATATATCGGAGAGTTGATTGATTTATAATAGTTGGAACAGATGTTGTATGAAGGTCCATTCATCCCTGTTTTATTACATGTTGAGAAATGATATGTGATTTCTGATAATTCTAGAAAGAGAGAGACAGAGAGAGAGAGTGAGACAGAAACACAGACAAACAGACAGACAGACAGACAGAGATAGAGAGAGACAGAGAGAGAGAAATTATATATAATAATTATCATCATGGCAACTAATCTTGATAATGAAATATCTCATAACCAAACACAGTCTTTAAACGAAGGGGGAGAGTTAACAGCACAAAAAAATGAATATTGCCAAAAATTTCTATGGTTTGTAAACATGATATTATACAATGTTGACATACAACACATTCTATGTCACTAATAAAATAATATTTTAACAAGGTGACATTTAATCTCTTTTGTACAAGCTTCCTATTGCATTTTTTAATAACTCAGCGGTGCAAACACAGTCAAAGGGGGAGAGGGAGTTAACAGCACATAAATTGCCAAACATATTTACAGTTTGTAAATCTGATATTATACAATACAACGCATTCTATGTCACTAATAAAATAATATTTTAACAAGGTGACATTTACTCTCTTTTGTACAAGCTTCCTACAGCATTTTTTGACTACTCAGCGGCGCAAACACAGTCTTTAAACGAAAGGGGAGATTTAATAGCACAAAAAATGAATAATACAATTATTTTTACGGTTTGTAAACATGATATTATACAATGTTGAAATACAACGCATTCTAAAATAATATTTTAACAAAGTGGCATTTGAGTTTATTGACTGTATTTTTTACCTACTCAGCAGTCATGCATTCGGTAGTCCATTACTACATGTGTAAAATATGTGAATATGATAACATTATGGTAATAAAGAATGCATCCTGTAGTCAATTAGTACATGTGTACATATAATAACATTATCTTAGTTAATAAAAAAATGTATCATTAACTTGATGCATCTAAATGTTCAACAGACAGGATATAAATTGACACTGCTACAATTTCTACATTGTTTTAACCATTATAAATCATCATCACACAGTTTGCTATTGTAACTGGCACATAGTAAGTATGTATAAACAATTTACTAAGTCACAATACATGAATATTATAAAACATACAATATGCTTAACATACCCGATATATATATACATACATGCATACTTCAGTTAAGTACAAATAATTATCATAATGATTTGTATAATTACAACTAAAGTAACTATGTTTGTACATATATGTTATAGCCAATGGAAGTATTCTTTACATATTTTTACGATCTTAAGAAAGCACAGATGTTTTACTATTCAGATAGATAGATAGAACGATACATGGAATAGATAGATAAATGATTGATGAAAGAATGCATATATATATATATATATATATATTTATATATTTATAGATTTCCACATCTCACGTTTTCCTTTCACTGCAACACTTTCCAGTGATAAAGATAGTAGCAAAACTAGACACAGCTTTTTAAACATTATTATCTCTCCAAATCACTGTATCACATTACAACAAAGTACACGTACAAATAGTATGTTTTTGCACGCCGATTTTAAGGGAGGGGCTCATAGTGTGGGCGTGGTCCTAATTTTAAGTATAATAAAATTAATGATTATAATAATTATATAATTTATTATGTTGCACCACAGCATGGCCATCTGGTTCATTGATTTTTAACTGGTTCAGGGTGTAGATATATTGGTGCTCAGCTTTATACTGAGTACAAATGGCAGAGAAAGAAGACGTGGTTCAGGAAGTAAGGGATGGAAATGAGAAAGAAAACAGATCTGTTGTGAAGAAAGATAAGTATAAAAATAGAAGTAGAGATTACAGACAGTATTCGGGAAGATCACGTGATCAGTATTGGTATGGTGATAGGGGTTATCAGTATGGTTACGATGACTCCAATTTTTATCATGATCAATATTATTGGGCCAACTGGCACGATCACCAACAAGAGAGTCGCCAGTGGGATCAGAGGAGATTACATAGAGGACAGCGAAGAGGAGGAAGAGAGAGATATGGGGGGAGGGGTGTACGACATGAAACAAAGGAACAGGCGTTGCAGAGAGGGGTAGTTGATGTGCCTCTAATGTCAAAGGAAATAGTTCCTTTAGATAGTAATAAAGTTGATTCAAAGGACCTACCTCCATTTGTAGAGGAACAGATTGTGAAAGATGAGCAACCTATGTCTAGAGGGGATCTTCCTTTATCAGGAAACAAAGTTCCAACATCAGAAGAGGAAGAGACGGTGCGAAAAGTTACCAAGAAACCAACGAAACCTAAACAACAGAGGGATTATACAGAACCAAAGAATATTATACTTCATGGTAAGCAGAGAGATAATAGTAGACAAAAAGGTAACAGAAAAGGAGCCAAGAAGGTAGTTCGTACAGCTCAAAGTGATGAGTTGTCACAACAGTTGACAGCCGGTACATACGAGTGTATGATATGCTGTGATAGAGTACGAGAAAGACATGAAATATGGAGTTGTGTATGTTGTTATCATATCTTTCATCTACGATGTATCAGTCGATGGGCAAGATCATTAGCAGCTGCTCTTAATGAAGGTAAACGAGAAGAGATTATTGTTGTATGATTATAATTATTACTATATACAAGTCAGGACTCAATTGTACATCATCAACGTCTTCATTTTACTGTTTATTGCTTGGATGCAGGAGGATGGTGGGAATGTTTAAACAAGATTTATAGAGGGCAACTCAATTCTTAAATATATAATTGTAAAGTAGCATCGTTTTGTCAGAATCAAGCTGTGATTAAAATTTTCCAGCTGTTAGAACAAGTCATATGTGATCATAAGCCAATCAGATTATTGCATATTTGTCAGGTGACTGCTTTTTAAACTTTGAAATTGTGCATTTTAAGGATTTCCTATTTATATATAGTACCTTATTTTCTAATTTTACAGAAAAACTCGAGGAAGGATGGCGTTGTCCTGGCTGTCAGAATCCATCAAGTGTTGTCCCATCCGTATATAAGTGTTTTTGTGGGCGTGTCAATAATCCTGCTCAGAGAAGAGGCAAAGGAGATATGACAGTACCCCATTCTTGTGGGGAACCTTGTAAGAAGAAACTTGCTATTTCGGAAGATGTGAATTGTCATCATAGGTGTCATCAGTTGTGTCATCCAGGTCCCTGTCCACCTTGTCCAGTGACTATTACTAGATATTGTCCTTGTGGAAAGACCAGGTAAGGAATAGAGATAGACAATGAAGGAGTCTTACCAATATTTAGTTATAATAATATACAGGGAGGAGAGAGAGGAAAACTGAAAAATGATTAGGAATTGTATACGTGAGCTTCTATCTAGACTAGATATTAGAAGGTCCTATGTTCATTTCCTGGTTGGAATCTTGTTTTCCTTTGTTTCTAATCTCTTCTACCTGCATATTATACTAACACATTGTATAAACCTTATACAATCTACCTTGGGTCTGAATAATATCAAACGGTTTTAGTTTTAGTTAACTAACTAAAAGTGTCATTATTAGCCAATCTTCTAATCTCTTCTACCTGCATATTATACTAACACATTGTATAAACCTTATACAATCTACCTTGGGTCTAAATAATATCAAAGGGTTTTAGTTTTAGTTAACTAACTAAAAGTGCCCATTATTAGCCAATTTTCATTTTAGTTAGTTATAGTTATTACAGTAGACTTGTAATTTAGTAAACTAAAAGTCATAGTGCCTTACTAAAACAACACTACTACATACGTCATATAATGCATTGAAATGAACTGTGTATATATAGTAAATGTAAATGTGACTCTCTGTGTAGAAGAGACCAAATTGTGATCAGTATAATGGTTAGACCTTCACTTGTTTTTTATTAGCGGTAGCCATTTTGTACAGGAAGCTGTTTGGATATGATAAGTATAATGATTACTGTTTGTGGTTGTAAAATTGTATTGGCTTAAATGGCTAAATAACGAGCAATTTGATTGGTCACTTTCTGTAAGACAATCATGCATTTTATTATTATAAATATTATAAACTGTAATTATCAGTTGTTGGAGCCCATTTCAAAAGAACTGTTAAAATGCATGAAGAATGGAAAACAAGTTAATTATGTCAACTATGTTGTTGGGATTCAGACATGAGAAAGTCATCAGAAATGATTATTGGTCATCACAAAGCAATCATAGCATAGTTTTTGATACTTTTTGAAGCATGGGCCAAATTGGCTCAACAATGGTTAGTGTGTACGCCATTGGGAATACATCTTGAGCCAATTAACAAAGAGTTAATGCTGTTAATTAACTGCGCCATCTGGCCCAAAGAGAGGACTGTGCAGTGCCAAATTAGAAGCTCTTTGGGCCAATGGTGCGCCATATGAGCTTATCACAAAATACTGAATCATAGGGATACATTTCTCCATAGTTATAATTATCTCGTTATTAATTATTATTATAATTATTAATATAATAATTATTATTATATTATGTTTTAATTTGTATAGTTCTCGAGTTCGTTGTAGTCAGTATAGTGTTCTTCCATCATGTGATAAATCATGTGACAAGATGCTTGATTGTGGTTTACATAAGTGCATTCTTATCTGTCATGAAGGTATGTTAGTTACTAGTCATGTGAGGATCATGTGACTTTGTGTTTAGGAGCCTGTTCATCATGTGATGTCAGTGTGGAGTTATTGTGTTACTGTAAAAGAGAGAAGAAAAGCTTCTTGTGTGGAGATATAGGAACAGAAATGAGCGGAGTTACTAGAAAAGGATTTTCCTGTGGAAGAATTTGCAATAGGTAACTATAAAGACAGATTCCCATACTGTTTATTTGGACTGATTTCTTTACTGTTTATTTGGACTCATTCCTGTACTGTTTATTTGGACTCATTCCTATACTGTTTATTTGGACACATTCCTATACTGTTTACTTGGACTCATTCCTATACTGTTTATTTGGATACATTCCTATACTGTTTGTTTGGACTCATTCCTATACTGTTTATTTGGACTCATTCCTATACTCACACTCCAGGTCATTGTCATGTGGAAATCATACTTGTGAATCTCATTGTCATCCTGGAGACTGTTCTCCTTGTTCGTTAGTTCCTTCTGTGGTTTCACACTGTCCATGTGGTGCCACACCCATTTCCAGTTTGCTATCAGAGGGTGTGGTTAGGACATCATGTCTTGACGATATTCCTACTTGTAATAAACAATGCTTGAAACCTCTTCCTTGTACTATCTACTGTACTGATGACAGTATGTATGTATGTATGTATGTATGTATGTATGTATGTATATGTATGTATGTATGCATGTATGTATGTATGTATGTATATATGTATGTATATGTATGTATGTATGTATGTATATGTATGTATGTATGCATGTATGTATGTATGTATGTGTATGTATGTATGTATATGTATGTATGTATGCATGTATGTATGTATGTATGTATGTATGTATATATATATGTATGTATATGTATGTATGTATATATGCGTGTACAGTATGTATGTAATGTATGTACATACATGTACATACACATATACATACATAAATACATTATACATGTATCATGTATGTATGTATATATGTATGTGTGTATGTATATATACATATGTATGTGTATGTACAATGTATGTATGTATGTATGTATGTATGTATGTATGTATGTATGTATGTATGTATGTATGTATGTAACTATGTATGTATGTATGTATGTATGTATGTATACATGTATGTGTATCTACATATAGAGTATTATAACATTTTGTAGGTACTGCTCACTTGTGCTCCAGCCCTTGTCATATAGGAGAATGTCCTCCATGTACATTGACCTCTGATGTACTATGTAAGTGTGGACGTACTGTTAATAAAGTCCCTTGTTCAGAAGTAGAGAAGACAATGGGATTTGTTTGTAATAGAGTTTGCAGAAAGAAATTATCATGTGGCCGTCATCACTGTCAGAAGAAATGTTGTACAGTAAGTGTAGAGTGACTATGTGTGAAGTTTATATGGAAATTGAAGTCTGTTTACATTACCTTAGACGCTTATATGTACTATAGTGTATAGTTTAATGTCATAAGGTTAATACATGATTATACTGTAACTCAATAATGAAGCAATGGATTGAAATTTGACATACACTAAAAAGAATGGGAAGGATAATTATATGAAAATGGTGCAGGTAAAAAAGGTTGTTGGTCCTTCCAAACTATCATTTTTGTAGGTCATAGTGAACGAATTGTATCAAATTATCAATTTGAGTAAAGTGGCATAGCCTGTTAACATAATTAAAATTAATGTTTTTAATGGAAAATACAAGTTGAAAAGTACATACTTTCATTATAAACATGATGTGGTTTGATTCTACAATAAATCATTATCATATACCAGTCACCTGATCATGTTTTAAACAACATAATGCATAGTAAGAATGTATTAACTACTTAATGAGTTAACAGTGAAACTGCGACCAAACACTGGAAATGTCAAATGAGATACTAAATTTATAATTATTTCTTACATAGCATTAATGTGGTACTTGGGCAGACTAAGGGATAATGTATTTACTTCGCTCGTACATTATCTAATATTGACCTTTATTGAGCCCCACCCTCATGCCACATTAATACATAGGAAATGCAACTACTATATAGTCTTACAAACCAACCTAGCAACCATTTGGGCTGGCTCCCTGAGTCTATCTGATATAACTAATGAAACGACCAATCAATCAGTTTTTACTGTGAGATTGTAAGTGGAGAACGTGTGCATTGTAGATTAGTAACTTATTAAGAATGTATATTTATAGAGCACTGCAGGGAAGTAATCAGCCACTGGTTTCAGCACTTCCACTTCAGTATAATGTCAAAGTGTGTCTATCTATCACTGCCTGAATAATGGTCACATCTGAGAGGTTATCTTAGTCAACCTCCTCTGATCAGGGTGTCAGATCCTGTTCACAATTATTATATATACTAATTATAGTCCATTGTGTGTACTTATAATTTTATATAATTTTAGTCTGATTATCATGATGAGTGTCAGCGAATATGTGGACGTAAGTTTGATTGTGGTAAACACACCTGTCCAGACTTGTGTCACCCAGGAAGATGTGGACCATGTTTAAACATTAGTGAGTAGCAGTATCTTGATTATAACAATTGCCATGGTTACTGGTATTATCTACTGTAGTGTATGTACACACACACACACACACACACACACACACACACACACACACACACACACACACACACACACACACACACACACACACACACACACACACACAGTGACTTTCTATCGATACTGATCTGATCTGATATTACATCTTCCCTTATTCTTAGCTTTTAATGATGTTGAAATAATTATTTTAAAATGACATTATTAGTACACTTATTACAATATCACTCAAATAGTAATTGCCAAACTGATTATCATTGCTTTACAATTATGACTGTATTAGGTTATGAAGAACTGTCCTGTCATTGTGGAGGAGAGGTAATGCTACCTCCCATTCCATGTGGTGGTGTACCCCCAACATGTTCTCGTCCCTGCGCAAGGCCACATTCCTGTAACCATCCAAGTCAGAGACTATCACATGATATGTACATGATATGATATATGTCTATATGTTTTTAGTTACACATTCGTGTCATTCTGATGAGCAGTGTCCACCGTGTACATTTCTGATTGAAAAGATGTGTATGGGAGAACACACTGTGAGTTGAAGATTTGCTAATTTTATCCAGTCATCCATAAATTTACCTATCCATTCATCCATTCATTCATTCATTCATTCATTCATTATTCATCCATCTGTCCAGCCATCCATTCAAACGTCTGTCAGTCCATCCACCCATTCATCCATCATTCTATCCAATCCATCCATTAATCCATCAATCTATCCATCCATCTATTCATCCCTCCATTCGTTCTTCCATTCATCCCTCCATCTGTCCATGAATCCATTCATCCATCCATTAATCCATCCATCCTTTATCTATCTATTCATCTGTTCATCCATTTTTATATTCATTTACAATCAGGTAAGAAGATTTATCCCTTGTTATACTAAAGAAGTGTCATGTGGCAGACCATGTGGTAAGCCCCTCCCATGTGGAATGCATACTTGTCGTAAAACATGTCACAAGGGATCGTGCCTTAAAGAAGTGGAGAAATGTACACAACCTTGTCTTGAAGAACGCAAGTACTGCTCACATCCTTGCAATGCTCCATGTCACCATGGCAATGCTTGTCCTGACACACAATGTAGATCTATGGTTTGTGGTTGGTATAGTCAATACATAGTCATGTGATTTTTATTTATGATCAGGTGACCCTCAAGTGTCAATGTGGACTCCGAACTGAACAAACAGTTTGTTTATCATCAAGTACAGGAATTACATCACAAGCATTTCAGAAGTTAGGAAATATTGCAAAACAATAATAATTATTATATTAGCAGTGTTCTGCCTACACTGATGAGCACTGGTCAGGAATAACCACCTCTCAAATAAATTAATCACCTCTTTGATAAATTAACCATCTCTCGGATAATACATATGTAGGCTACTGAGACAGAATTAAGTATATACTGGATAAACAGCACTAAATGCAAGTTAGAATCCAACCACCACTCTAAATATCCTGGGCAGAACACTGTATTAGCAAGAGAGGTCTACCCAGCAGATTAAAATCTATATTAGTTTCTGTTTGTCAATCATCCACTTAAACATGTCTTCACTGGGAAGACTCTGCTCCTTTTCACTTGTGAATCTCTGCTATTGAATATATTATATTTTTGTTTCAGATTGCACAGTCAGGATCTTGGTGCTATGATGAGAGAACTACAGAATGGCCAAACCATTAGAATAGAAAGTGTTTCTTTAAAAAACCTTAGAGAAAGAAGGTACGTATGTGTCTGATCACATGATCTTGGATCACATGATAGTGGATCACATGATCTTGTTTACAAAATTATGCAATTAATGAAATGGACTTGTTTTCAAAAAAAAAAGATCAGTGTGTGTAGAAACCATTGTACAAACACATTTGTATTTTATAGCAGCCTGGATGCCATTAATTTCATATGCGCAATAACTCTATCACCATAGTTACAGTATCTGCTTCTATGCCAAGATACTTGGAAGTTATAAATGAACTTCCAATATCTAAATATAACACATAAAAACTCATTTATATATTTTTAATAGATTGGAATGCAATGAGGAGTGTGCTCAATATGAGAGGAATCGGAATCTAGCAGAGGCCCTGGAGCTATCTGATGTAGACTACTCACCACATACAATCCCAGAATATTCGGCGTATCTGCAAGATCAAGCTAGAGGAAATCCCTCGTTCATAGATTCATTGGAAGGTATTTTGAGAGGTTTAGTTGAAACTGCTAAAAAAGAAGAGACAGCAAAGTATAATTTTAAACCAATGAAACGTGATAATCGCCGAACAGTACATGAACTAGCCGCCTATTATGGTTGCACTACAACTAGTTACGATGCTGAACCCATTAGAAATGTGGTTGTCATAGCAACAAAGTGAGTAGACTGCAATAATGATTACACTTTTAATTAATATATTTTTAAATAATTGTACAGAAAATCGTTTGTACCTTTTATGTTACTGAGTCGAGTTGTTGAAAGTAACAGACTGAAACCCATGCCACCTCCTGCACAGGTTTCAAGTAAGGACTATAGTCTTGTTCCAGATCTCAAGACTGAGACCAAGACTGTGCCAGATTATTTCAATGATGACATATAACATTCCACAAAATTGTTTTAATCATGAATGATAAATAAATTGATCAATATGGATCAATAGGAGGACTGTAGTATATATATTGAATGTACATATCATGTGTATTTAGAGACAGGACATGGCTGTACACATTTATTAAGCCGTGTTGTGATCGATCAACGAATGAACTATTGAATATATCTTGTGTATTAGAGACAGGATGTGGCTGTACACTTTTGTGAAGCTGTCTAATGATCAGCGAATGAACTGAATATATCTTGTACATTAGTGACAGGATGTGGCAATCTTGCATGTACACATTTGTGAAGCTATGATGTGATCGATCAATGAATGAGCTAGACATATTGAATGTATCATGCATTAGAGACAGGATGTGGCAATCTTGCATGTACACATTTGTGAAGCTATGATGTGATCGATCAATGAATGAGCTAGACATATTGAATGTATCATGCATTAGAGACAGGATGTGGCAATCTTGCATGTACACATTTGTGAAGCTGTGTATGATTAGCGAATGAACTAGGCACTTCTTTTTGAATGAGTAGCAATGGCAATTTAGAAAAGTATCAACAAATTGTTGATTAGAGAGGGATCGGTACAAAAAAAACAGCTTGTCATAACGTAATAATATTCCTGTAAGCATGATAAAAATCAAATAGCATTTTAATACAAAAATGTAATTATATAATACACAAAAGATTCTATATAATATCGTTATAGAGGTCCCTTCAAATTACATTGCTGTGGTTGGAGAGCTGGAGCTATCTACACCATTGAGTTTCTTGTTTTGGTTCCAATTGGTTTTTGTAACCTTTTTGAAGTACTGAGTTATTTCGTCGACAGTTTTTCCTTTTGTTTCTGGTAAATATAGAAACATGAAAACCCAGAATGCAGCAGAAGTCACTGCAAATATTATGAATGGGTATGGCTTCAGATGTTGCTGTAGTTAGACAAAGAGTAATGGAGCAGGTTAGGGAGAGAGAGGGAAGGACAGAGAGGAGGGTAGGGAGGGATGAAGGGGAAGAAAAAGGAGAGCATGGTAGGGAAGGGAGAGAGGAAGGTAGGAGATCAAAGGAAGGAAGAGATAATGAACAAAGTCTTGGTCTTTTGTTAATCATTATCATACCAGCATGAAAGGGAAGGCAAAACCAATTGCAAAGTTAGTGAGCCAGTTGACAATTGTTGCTATGGAAACAGCAAACGGTCGTGCCTCTTGTTGAAATAGTTCGGCCACCATTAGCCAAGGAATGGCTCCTACAGAAAACGTGAAATAACTGATTATTTATAATTATTATTATAAGCTAACCAACCAGGTCCAAGAGCGAAACTGAACGTCACTCCAAATGTGAATATAACTAATAATATACCAGGTGCCGTAGCCTGTAATCACATGACAATTATACAATATCACATGATCATTATGCTATATCTTACCCCATTGTTAGAGTCTGTATAAAAACCATATTGAAAACAAAAGGCACTGGACACAAGAGCAAAGAATACTGTCATCCCTCCAAGACCGTAAAGCATTAGTGTTCTCCTACCAAAACGTTCTATAAGGACGATCTATTACAAGTATAATTATATATAATATAACACAGACAGATGACACACACACACACACACACACACACACACACACACACACACACACACACACACACACACACACACACACACACACACACACACACACACACACACACACACACACACACACACACACACACACACACACACACACACACACACAGGCAGACACACATGCACAGACATACATGTATATAGACAGACGCACATACACAGATAGACAGACACATTGGCAGGCAGACACACAGACAGATAGACAGATATAAAAGACACAGACATATACAGATAGACAGACAGACACACACACACACATAGACAGACAGACAGATACATCGACAGATGGACAGCAGACAGACATACAGACACACACATACACACAGATAGACAGACACACAGGGAGACACAGACAGGCAGACAGACATAAAAGCAGACAGATACATCGACAGACAGACACACAGACATATACAAACTAATCAGTTTATTGACTGTAAATATAGTTCCAATAACTAAAACCACTCCCACAACAGTTGTAGCAATATCTCCATTAGTAATTCCAGCATCACTGAATATAGCAGTACTGTATAGCAAAATCTATAGTAAAAAAATATTAGAATTAATTGACTATAACTATAAGTAAAACTGGTCATGCTACACAACTCGAGTCTGCAGGCATGCCCCCTCAGGAAGGATCGTCCTTCTGAAGTGTTTTAGATATAATTATATGTATACTAATGTCCACATTCACTCAGACCTCTAGAAATTAAAAATAATCATTCTTGTACTAGTCTCAACCCCATTCTATTGATGCAAGTCTCATTCTTGTATTAGCAGTCTCAACCCTATTCTACTGATGCAAGTCTTATTCTTGTACTAGTCTCAACCCCATTCTACTGATGGAAGTCTCATTCTTGTATTAGCAGTCTCAACCCCATTCTACTGATCCAAATCTCATTCTTGTACTAGTCTTAACCCTGTTCTACTGATGCAAGTCTCATTCTTGTACTAGTCTCAACCCCATTCTACTGATGCAAGTCTCATTCTTGTACTAGTCTCAACCCCATTCTACTGATGCAAGTCTCATTCTTGTACTAGTCTTAACCCTGTTCTACTGATGCAAGTCTCATTCTTGTACTAGTCTTAACCCTGTTCTACTGATGCAAGTCTCATTCTTGTACTAGTCTCAACCCCATTCTACTGATGCAAGTCTCATTCTTGTACTAGCAGTCTCAACCCCATTCTACTGATGCAAGTCTCATTCTTGTACTAGTCTTAACCCTGTTCTACTGATGCAAGTCTCATTCTTGTACTAGCAGTCTCAACCCCATTCTACTGATCCAAGTCTCATTCTTGTACTAGTCTTAACCCTGTTCTACCGATACAAGTCTCATTCTTGTACTGTGCATGATTTCAAAGTTGGCATTACAAAAGACTCAAGTGAACATGGACAGATTCTAGTAATTGTTATATTCTCTTACACTTCCTATTCCTGTTAGCTGTTGTGACATGTGCAATGCAATACTAATAATAAGAGGTCTTCTAAGTGGAGGTTTGACAAAGAAATCAGTAATTACAACTGATTTAGTAGAGCGTCCACTCTCTTCATATTCTGTCTAAAGATAAATCAATGGATAGATAGATTGATCAACGGACAATAGATAGATAGATTGAATGATATATTGATGTTACTATATCTTACTTCCATAGCTTTTAATTCTTCCTTGTATCCTACTGGACCACAGAACTTCTTAAGAGCTAATGAATATGTACATTACTATATAATTAATTACATACACACATACATACACACATACACACACACACACACACACACACACACACACACACACACACACACACACACACACACACACACACACACACACACACACACACACACACACACACACACACACACACACACACACACACACACACACACACACACACACATACATACATACACGTACATACATACGTATGCAAGCACTTTAAACCTTTCAATTACCATTCAAATTACTTAAATACACAATAATAATAATAATAATAATAATAATAATAATAATAATAATAAAATCTCCCCCCCCCCAAAATACAAGAGGGAATAAAAGGTGGTTATTAAATAATAGTAAGATAGATGTGCATAAATTTGTACATGTATATTGGTACGTACCTCTTTCTGCTGCTTTCTCTCTTCTCTTTTTGATATAGAGATACTTGGGTGTTTCAGGGCACCATGGTAACAAAACAAGTTGTATCACCACAAACAGAATAGGAACTGCTAATAAAATACGCCATCCATAATCTTCATTATCAGGACGACCAATAATCTAATGAAAAAGGAAGGAAGAGAGGGAGGGAGGGACAGAGAGGAAGAGAGAGAGGGAGGGAGGGAGAGAGGGAGGGAGAGAGGGAGGAAGTAAGGGAGAGAGGGAGGGAGAGGGAGGGTGAGGGAGAGAAAGAGGGAGGGAGAGAGGGAGGGAGGGAGATAGAGAGAGACATTTTAAAAGATAGATATATAACTAACTTGTTTGATTCCTAGTACTTGTGATAATAAGATAGTACCTGTAATTACGAACTGATGTGATACTCCCATAGTACCACGATACTTGACTGGAGAAACTTCTGATATGTATAGAGGAGCCAATACAGTATTGATACCTAAAATCAATACGATATCATATGGAATCAGGTTACCTTGTTGATAATGTACAAAATTGTGTTAAATCATTATGAAATTATCTTGCATAATGTATTGAAACAGAGTTAGGATCCTCTGCTAATAAGAGAATTGACAGTTTCTGCATGTAACTTTCACTACTATAAATAGTAACAAACTACAACCCATCCACTATTTATAGTAACAAAACCACAACCCATCCACTATTTATAGTAACAAAACCACAACCATTCACATTTAGTAACAAACCACAACCCATCTACTATTTATAGTAACAGAACCACAACCCATCCACTATTTATAGTAACAAACCACAACCCATCCACTATTTATAGTAACAAACCACAACCCACCTACTATTTATAGTAACAAAACCACAACCCATCCACTATTTATAGTAACAAAACAGCATACATGATACAACCATTAACAAGTTGACTGACTAGAATGTATAATGTAATGCAATGACTGTTACATAAAGAAGACCCCCAATACATTTAATATATAATGTTACTATGTATCACTCACCTGAATTTATACCAATCACAAAACGACCTGATATTAACATGTACGGATGGACTGCAAATGATTCTAAACCAATTCCAACTATAGCAATTATATTATTTAATAACATCGTCCATTTTCGACCAATGAAATCTGCCAGAGCTCCAGCTGGTAAAGCTCCTAACATCCCTCCCACAGCAAAAATTGATGCAGTTGCTGCCCACTCAGCATTTGAATATGTCGAATGACTTGTAACAAATAGACTATTGGAGCTTTTATTACCACTAAGTGAGCTACGAATAGCCTAAAATTAAACAAAGTCATGTGATTATTACTCAATATCATGTGATATGACATGATAATTATAATGCTATTAGTAGATTAATTCTGATATGACCTAAATCACACATCTATCACATGACATATCATATAACATTATCACATTATCACGACATGTATCACACTACAAAATCAATCATCTACATAACATTTATATACATAGAACATGACCTGTCATATTATATATCACATGACATATTTTATATATCACATGACTAAAAGTCACTACGTACATTCTCAGGATTATTAATGACACCAGTATTATAACCAAATTGAGCACTTGAGCCAATAACAGCAGCTGTCACAGCAACAATAAGCACAAAGGTGAGTTTACTTCGCTGTAAGTCAGTACCTGCAACTTTAGATTCAGGGCTTATTAAGTTACTTCTCTGTGGAGAAAAAATCAATTGAATAGTTTTATTTATAAATGCATATCTATATAATTATATATATATATATATGAAAGTTGTTAGCATTTGCCACACCTCTGTGACACACACGGACAAAGAGCATCAGACACTTCACTTTCTGCAGGTGGGTAGCTCTTGATATATATAGTTCATTAAGTTCCAAGAATGTACATACAAACATACCAGTTGAGATCAATTGCACACCCCACCTTTTATATAAAACACCCCCAAATACATTACCATCCTTACCTCACTGTTATCCTCTCTACCATATTGTACATTAGCGTGGATAACAGATGGTGAGTTCTGCATTCTTGCCATGCAGGTCAGCTAAGACTCAGCTTAGTAATTTACCTAATTTAGCAGTATATAGAATTCTATTCTAATATTACGAATGAAATTATTTCTTATCATTCCAGTGGTCAGTTTTCACTTCTTGGAGATGGGAAGGTATGTTCTTTTCTATATTTATGCTTGCATTTATGTGCATGTATGTATATATGTGTAATTATATATTTATGTATGCATTTATACTCTACTACACATGTATACATACATGTGTTGGTGTATGAATATCATGTATTATATATATGTATATATATATATATATAATTATTATGTATGTATATGTATGTATTTATATGTATATAGTTTCATTTATACATGCATTTGTATATGGTGTATGCAACTATGTGATACATATGTATTTATGTATGTATACATATGTATGTGTATATATATAGTGTAGTGTTGTTTTAGTTTGACAAAAAATGACTACTTTTAGTTATAGTTATACATGTAGTATGCCTGGTGTTTTAGTTTTAGTTATAGTATGCCTGGTTTTTTAGTTTTAGTTATAGTATGCCTGGTTTTTTAGTTATAGTTATAGTGTGCCTGGTTTAGTTAACTGAAGTCACAATGCTTTACTAAAAGGGGTTTAGTTAACTAATACAACACTACTATATACATTTTGATTTCATGATGTCTGGTCATTATAGATATAGAGTATAAGTCAAAGTGATGTCAGAAACGCAAATAATGTCCGCAAAAATCACTGATCCAGTCTCTAAAATTGACATTACAATCGAAGACCTTCCACCACCTTCATCTTTGGATTTACCCTCAAATACAGCCCCATTGGGAGGTAATGACCATGGACAGTTACCTCATCTCCCATCAGTTAATGGAGGTAATTTTGATCGTATGGTCATATCCCCTCTCCCTCCTCCATTGCCAATAGATACATATAGTTTACAGTATGGACCTGTCAGTGGTACTGAACCACAGCTGGACTCACCTAGACATTCACCAGTAAGGGACGGTGAAATTCCTAAATTTGATGAAATTAATGACCAATATGAGTTTTTACGTAGAACACTGTCTCATAGCAGAAGACGATATTCCGCTAGATTCAAAAGACCTAGAGCTCGTCCTCAAAGTAATGATAGTGAGAGAAATGAAAATGAAGATGAAGATCAAAGCTCACTGGACTTGCCAAAGAGGAGACGAGATCCTGTAGATAGATCACCTGCGAGAGTACGTTCCCCCAACTCACACCAATTACATCAGCACCAAAATCCCAAATCACACACTGTTCGAGGTATTCATCCTCAAAAAGATTTGATAAGAGATAGACGAGGTCACCAGAAACATCATAATAGGACCAGTAGTCCTGCTGAAATAAGAAGTTAGTAAAGGGTTAATAAATTAGCCATAGTAGATATTTTCAGGGCATACATGCCATTATTGAACATACATGTACATGCATGTATGTATAAATGGATTCATGACTTTATGTTCATGTACATGTACATGACATTCACATGTACACACATACATGTACATGTACATAATCACATGCATAATTGTATGTTAATACATGTACATGTACATGTACTTGTAGCTGTTGCACATACATGTACATACATGTATACTATACACGCATACATGTACACAATGCATGTACATTGTGAAAGAGCTTGTACATGTACATGTGGCTCTTAAGATTGTTTATTAAAATCTTAATTTACAATGTTACATTGTAAATATATAGGTTTTGGTGTGGTAATGAGAAAATGATTGATTCCAATTGAATACACATGTATTGTGGTGTTGATGTTTGAGAAACTGAATTTACATTATTACATTATAATTTGTAGGATATTGGCAACAGTGAATGTTCTTGATACTTGTATGGTATGTGTGTTTGTGTTAATTAATGCTATTAGTGATATTATAATCATAATTAATTGTGCCATCTGGCCCAAAGAGAGAACTGTGCAGTGCCAAATACGAAGCTCTTTTTTCCAATGGTGCAATATATGAGCATCAAAAACTCTGATGTACATGTACGTCAATGTACTTTTACAGGAGAAACTACTCATGTACATGTACATGTATGATGTTGAACATATGTATGAATTTAAACAATACCCATGCTTAAGTGGATACATACATGTAAATTACACATGTACATGTAGAACCATTGGGGTACCTAGCCTTGAGAGCTACATGTAGGATTGGTAGGTTAAAGATCTTTGATCCTTGAGGAACTCTCCCAAGTGGTTTGTTTATACATATTTAAAACATGAATGCATGTATATAACTATACTTGTTCATGTACATGTACTTGTATATACATGCATGTTTGTAATGTACATGTACACACCTGAGGCAACTCTCATTTCATTTTTCCATTGCCTCGGGTGTCTTTCTTTCTTTCTACATCTCGGATAACATCATGTATATGTACAATGTATGTATGTACATGTATATATACATGTACATGTATATATAATTTATATATATATATACATATATATACATGTATATATACACATATATATATATATACATGTTCATGTACATGTATATTCATGCATGTATGTTGTATGTATGTACATGTATATCAATATTATTTCTTACAGGAGAAACCCATATTGATCATGTTGGACGAAGGTATGTTCTGGATCACTCCACCCACACAGTTAGTTACGAACAAACTGAAGAAGGAGTAGAGAATGTTCCGGATGTGAGAGCAAGGAGAGAAATGCTTAATCGACGATATCAAAGTTTACACAGAAGTTTTAGAAGTGCACATCGTGAGAGACGTGATCCTAGTTCAGGTCTTACGACTAATTTGAGTCCTGTAGAGTCTGTGGGTGCTATATCATACATACCTATTGATGCCAACAGAAGGGGGAGCAGTCCAAGAGGAAGTTTAGATAATACCAGCGATGATGCATCTGGTACTTCTCCTTCTAGTGGAACTGGCTATCGAAATAAGAAAGGCAAGAAGTCTAATAAAAGTGGATGGTTTACTTTTGGTCGGAAGTCTCGTACTGTAGTATCTGAGTCACCAAGTACTTCGGATTCTCAAGATGATAGCATACCAATATCTGGACAGATAATTAATCACGACATGCTGTTTAGTCCTATCTCCCCTCCTCCGAGTTTAGAGGAACTTGGAATCAGTCTTCCCCCACCTTTAGAAATCACCACTAATCACGAAGGAGAGATCGGTAGAGAAAGACGTTTGGATTTTCCTGAGGAAAGTGGATTGCTTGTTGGTGGCTTAGAGATTGATATAGACAGGGAGACAGATAGTGATGCACACACTAGCGTTACTACTAGTGCCATACTAGCTGCTATTAACAGTGAACCACACCCCCAATCACGTGTCAACGGAGATGGTAATAAGATGGGAATTGAGACACAAAATCAAAGGTTCTCCCATGTGACTGATCTGGATCGAGCTGCAGCTGTTATAGCTCAGAAAAAACTTCGATCAAATGCTCGTCGCTCCTCCAGCCAAGACCAAGAAGGTGAGGACACAGATGATGAGACTAATGTATCACCAAGGAGTACTTCAGTGACACCTGTTGATATGTCACATGATCAGGAACAATTGTCACCTGATCAGGAAGAAGAGAAAGATATTGATAGTAAGAAAGGTAAATTTTCAAGGAAATTATCAAAAGGGCTGATGGAGTGTCCAGCTTTGAACTTTATAACTCGACGGGACCTCTATACATTTCTCAGTGCAGCTGGGGTTAGTACACGTGTATGTATATATATGTATGTACATTTTGTATGTATGTATGTACATTGTATATACATGTATGTACATGTAATGTATACAATGTATATATACATGTATGTATGTATATTTTGTATGTATGGTGTACATGTACATATACATGTAGTTGTATGTATGCATATATATGTACAGTATGTATGTACATGTACATGTATGTACATGTACATGTAAATATTATGGATTGAAGTATGAATGAGTAGAGATCAATAGGTGTATTTATAAAAAATAGAAGAATATATAAGAATATCAATAGATATATTTATATACATGTACATGTACATGTACTGTATGCAACTATGGATGTACTTATGTGTGTGTATCTATTTATACATTGTGTTTGTTCTCACTAACAGAAGGATGGAGAAGCATTCTTTTCTAATAGAGCTCTGATGGAACTTGTACAAAGAATAAGAGCCGAGAACAACTTATTTGAAAAGTTAACAAAAAGAGATCTGTTTGTCTGTTTCATCCATCTATCCATCCATCCATCCATCGATCAATCTATCTATCCTTCCACCATCTATTTATCCACCCAACTTTTAATCACTCTATCTAGTTATCTATCCATCCATCCACCTTTTTATCAATCCGTTCAGATATCAACACAGTAGACAGTTAGTGAAGGCTCTTAATAGGTTTGCAAATGATAGTCTAGAACTACCGGATGGTTGGGAGAGAAAACTTAATAGACAAGGAAGGGTAAGTCATGTGATTAACCACATAGTAGTCAGGTGATATATCACAGCAGTCATGTGACACTAATATCTTTTAGCATGTGACTACCACATGGTAGTCAGGTGATATATCACAGCAATCATGTAATGCTAATACCAAATGACATTGTTATCATGTGACTTCAAATAGGTATTTTTCATTGATCACACTCATCGTATTACAACATTCATTGATCCAAGACTTCCTTTGGATAGTATAAACCAAGATGAAACATCTCCCTCTGCTATACACAACCAAACTAGTGTACGTCGAGTATATTCCACTAGTGATGAGGTAAGGCACAGCTTTACTTTAGTAGTGTGTTAATCATTACTTGTACATCTAAAAGTATACATGTACATGTAATCTACATGTATAGTATTAATCTTGTTATAAATAATCATTAGTTACTTGTACATATGTACATGTACATGTGGTGTATACTGTATAGTATATGTACATGTGTACATGTATATAGTGTATATGTACATGTACACTGTACATGTACATATGGTGTATAGTGTATACCGGTAGTGTACAGTATATGTACAGTGTACATGTACATGTGGTGTATAGTGTACATTGTATAGTGTACAGTATACATGTATGTACAGTAATTAATTAACAACATCCTATAACACATGCATGTACATGTATTGATTATTGAATTTGAACAACATCCTGATACATGTACATGTACATACACCAATGTGTACATAATTATATTGATAATTAACAACACAATGTATGATTCATGTACAGATTACATACATGTACATGTGTACATGTAGTTAGATGAATATGGAATATGCACATGTACACGTACATGTACATGTATATGTGTTAATTTAATACTGTGCACATATAACACATCTATCACAACATCCTACATGTATGATACTTAATGTTTTGTTCTAATCTACAGCGTGAGTTAAGAAGTCATCACTCTACTGTTATTCATTCACAATCAGTTCCAAATACATCTCCTCAACAAGTTACTAATACTGATACTACTGATGATAGTGAACCATGTGAGTACACTTAAGTACATGATTATAAATATATTATATTACATTGTATACCTCAACAACAAGTTAATATTAATACTAATACTAGTACTACTGATGATAGTGAACCATGTGAGAGTACAGTTAAGTACATGATTATAATTATATATTGTAGTACATGATTATATTGTGTATATACATGTACATGTACATGTATATGATTGTATGTGATTATATTTTGTTACGATATTCAGAGTAAGGTGGTAACATGGCGTAATTACTTGTATGACTTAAAATAACTTTGAAAGTAACATGTTATAAATATATTTGATAGTAGTTCTAATGAAACTGCTGTACTCTAAAGTCTAAACTCCCATCATTGATATATCATTCATTCATTCATTCATTCATTCATTTGTGATATGTATACCTCTGCCATCATCTACATGTATTATCATTTAATACCATAAATATAAAAATGAATTCTAATTACACAAAGTAATATCATAATACATTATACATATACATCATGCTATTGATGATATAGTCGCAAGTAGAAAGGTACCAAATTGAACAAATGTTGCCCTTTAAACATTCACTTAAACTAGAAGCCAATGAATTTTACTATTTAAAAATTGTAATGAGTGTTCTACTTGGATGCCAACTGTCATTTCCTTTCTGTACAAAGTAGTTGAATGCCAAGAATTTAAAATGTAAACTTCTAATCAATATTTAGCACAAAACTGTTGATTTAGCAACATTATCACAAACATGACTTAATTTTCAAAAAAGGGATACTTTCCGTTCAGTAATTTTGATCATATTCTACTTTTAATTACTCTTCATTCCACCATTTTGCAATGAAATTTGGTATCCAGGAAGAGTTAAGCTTCTTAGTTACCAAAGTTAATTGACTTTCTCTACAAAATGGCGGAATGACAAGTGATTTAAGCTAAGCATATTTATTTAGTGGGAACTGTCCCTTTCATAAAAGTTTGGTGACATATGCTTGTACTTTGTTTCTCTGCAGCTTATGAATTTCAGTTGGTAGCTTTCTTTCGTCAGCCTGATGTGATTGATAAAATCAATCGTCGTTATCGGAGAGGGGTACGTCCACAATTGAGGGAAGCTTTAGATGATATCAAAGCAAATGGAATCTCTGGATTAGAGAGGGTTCAACTCTCTGGAGGAACAGCTGCTTATGAACTCGCACTTATTCTGAGGTTGATGAGCTATCCATTCATTTGTCAAGTTTTTCTGCATGAATGTTTAATCATTTATTCATCCTTTTATCCATCATACAATTACCAATCATCCATTTTCCCATCCATTATCACTTATCCATTCATACACCCATTCTTTCAACCATTCACCTATCTACCCCATTCATCCATTCACTTATCAATCTATTCTGTTCATTTACAATGTATTCATTCATTCACCTACATGTATCTATCCATCCATCCATTCATCTATCTATCCATTCATTCATCCATCTATCCATTCATTCATCTATCTATCCATTCATTCATCTATCCATTCATTCATCTATCTATCCATTCATTCATCTATCTATCTATTATGTTCATTATCAAATTATTTTTTCTAGTATATTTGAAGAGGAGATTAACAGCATACAGCCACAAACCAATCCAGCACCACAAATAGTTGGTATGTACATGTACAGTTTATAATGAATAACACTTTTCAAATGTCATTACATGTACACAAATGTACATGTGTATATCTCTCTCTATCTGTTGTAATACTGTATCTCTCACTTTTACATACATTGTATGTTACTTAATCATTCACAGGACCATAAAAATGATTGCTTTCTCACAAGTTTCGTACATGTATAAATGTATTATTACATGTAATTACATGTATATAATTGTGTCACATACATGTACATGTACATGTACATATTGCATACATAAGTTGCATCATTTCGAGGGCTTGATGAATTAATGGGTGTGGTGCATCAACAAATTCATGTTTAGTATATAGTCATCACAAGCAATCATAGGAATACATTTTTCTCCATATATCTTATTCTTTATAATTAAATATTTATTGTTTTATTTTTTCTTTTAGCTATCAATGACCCAGTTGAATCACGAAGAGAAGATGGAGTTTCCACTATACAGAGACAAAAACAGGCCTTCTCTGCCAAACTCCAGAGTTTTAAGTTACAATTGGCTCGTCTTGGTTTCGCTCAAAGCTCTAGATTAAAGTTTAATATTCGAAGAGATCACTTGTTAGAAGATGCATATGAACATGTTCTGAAGTCTGAAATAAGACAACTACAAAGAAAAAGACTTAATATTGCATTTCGTGGAGAAGATGGGTAAGAGAGAGATACATAATGTACATGTACATAAATACATGTACATACGTATATACATACATACATACATGTACATACACACATACACACATACATACATACATACTGTACATACATGTACATACATACATGTACATACATGTACATTCATACATACACACATTTATATACAAGTACTGTATGTACATACAAACATATACATACATACATACATACATACATACATGTACATACAAACATACAAATGTGTACATGTACATACAAACATACAAATGTACATGTACATGTATGTACAAACTTATACATACATACATGTACATACATAGTTACATACATACATACATACATACATACATACATACATACAATGTACATACATGTACATGTACATACATGTACATGTACATGTAGTTATACATATCACTTTTCTTCTAGTCTGGATTATGGTGGACCATCTAGAGAATTTTTCTTTCTTGTATCTCGTGAGATATTTAATCCCTATTATGGACTGTTTGAATATGCTGCCAATGACACATACACAGTCCAAACAAGCTCCACCTCTTCATTCATTCAGAATAATCTTGACTGGTTTAGATTCGCTGGACGCATTATTGGACTAGTAATTGCTCAGGGATTCCTTTTAGATGCTTTCTTCACTCGTCCATTTTATAAGACTCTGCTGGGAAGGTACGTGTATGAATATGTATGTATATATTTATGACTTACCAGCGTAATCCAATATGACTGCAGTAAGATCACTAATCCTATTCCTAAACTAATCTTCAGTCTCAAACCTTAATTTCCAAACCGAAACCAAGCAAGTTTTGGTTAAGCTTGTTTTAAAAACAGGTCGGGTTATATATTACATTGGAACATAATTAAATAATGTATGTGTAAGATACTTTTAGATTCGGTACTATTTCAGACCCCCTACATTGAAAGATCTGGAATCTCTGGAACCAGCATTTTATAATAGTTTACTATGGATTAAAGATAATGACCCCGAACCTTTGGATTTAACATTCACTGTTGAGGAAGAAGCATTTGGACAGGTACATGTATATGTATACAATGTATGTATATGTATATGTGTGTAACTAGTACTAACTACACTGCAAATGTCAAATCCATTGGTTAGTATACATGTAGTTGCTTGTACATGTATTTCAATTTAGTTTGTCAATTGTCATAGAGGATGCTGTGGCTACATGCATGATGTTACTGTATATGACTAATGTGCACCAAATGGTAGGTACACTAGTAAAGTATGGTTTGTAGTAAGGCTGGGACGAATATTCAATATCAAATTCGAAGCTTTGTTGGACTGAGAAACGAGACAGAAGCAGCTAGCAACACAGCCTCAACTTTACTGGATCTTGCCCATATTATTAATCACATCTTTACAGTGTACAAGTCTGCATGTGCAAACATTAAAGTGGGCGTGGCAGGGCAGCGAAGCTTCAAAAGGGAATTTAGATTTGAATATGAAACAACAAAAGTTGAAACATTCAAAGCTTTTTCCCAGCCCTAATTTGCAGGTTTCCGAACCCTTTTGATGACCAGATACAATTACATGTACTATAGTAGTAAACATATACTAAATTGTTGCCATGAAATATTAGACAACACCCTAAAATTATACTGCTTTAACAAATTGAATATAATTAGTACAAAGTAGCTATGGTATTAGATGTATGTATCTTGAGCAATAAACTAATTGTTAAATCCTTACAACTGTACTAACCAATAAATTAGTTATTTTAACTATTTTGTTTTTGCATTGTATAACTTGTAAGAGATTCAATGATGAAAAGTGTGGTCCATTAAAAACTCGTGTAACTGGTTTTGAAAATGGAACATGTAAATTGTATTCATTCATGTTATAATATTCATTATATTAGTTGACTACTCATGAGCTAAAGGAAGGAGGATCTGATATTCCAGTAATGGAGGAGAACAAACAGGAGTATATTGATCTCATGGTGCGCTGGCGTCTTGATCGAGGTGCTCATGAACAGATTAAAGCCCTTATGAAAGGTTTTAATGAGATCATGCCAATATCACTTGTGCAACCATTTGATGCACAAGAACTGGAATTCATAATTGCTGGTACACTGGAGATTGATGTCGATGACTGGAAGAATCATACTGAATATAGAAATGGTATGTCATGTGATAGTCATATGATAATATAATGTACTGTGTATTATTTTGAAAGTTGAATGTGATAATGGTTCAAGTGTCATTCCATTACACATTCACTATGTATAGTGTATCTACATGTACATATATCTTTTACACATACTATCTATCTTATATACATGTACCTATCTATATTTTGTAATAAGGTTATCATGCTACTCATCCTGTTATTGTTTGGTTCTGGCAAGCAGTAGAGATGTTTGATAATGAACAAAGGCTAAGACTATTACAGGTATGAAGATGGGATACACACTGCAGCTCCTCTATAAAGGTCATTCACATTCACCATGACCTCAGAGAAGTGTTAATAACTTTAGTGTAAAACGACCCAAAATATTTTCCTGCATCATACATGTGCATATATGTCAAATTTTAATCTATTAATCCTAAACTATACACTTTTGAGGTGATGAGGTCATCATGAATGTGAATAGACTTTAGCCAAGGGGATACCAAGGGGATACCAAGGGTCTCCTTTATATAAAGTATTGCTCATTTACATATACCGTGTTATTAGTTTGTTACAGGGACATCCAGTGTTCCTTATGAAGGTTTCAAGGCTCTTAGAGGAAGCAGTGGACCAAAGAGATTTACTATTGATTATTTTAATGAGATACGTAGTTTACCAAGGTACATGTACATGTGATAGTCACATGATTTTCTTAAAATTTGTAAATAGTCATGTGACTGCTGTCCACAGATCAGAGTATATGTGTGATAGTCACATGACTTTATAGTTTATATAACTTAAGACTTGAAATTATTTTTGTAACACTTGTGATAATTAGTCATGTGATAGTCACTTGAATATTTTTCGCTTCATCTACAGATCACACACGTGCTTTAATCGACTGGATCTTCCTCCTTATCCAAGTTTTCAGATACTATACGAAAAACTTCGTGTAGCTGTTGAAGAAGGAGGGACTTTCGGTATCGAGTAAGGAACTAATACATATTGTTGTGTAATGTTTATTGTGTAATTTTATTCATAAACTGATCTAACATAGAATCAATTCATCAAATCAAAATATCTTTTTTGTTTTTTGTAGTCAAGTAGCATTTTTATTTTGTTATTGTTTTAAATATTAACTTATCAAGATTTTTTAAACTTAATTTATTTACATATACACTTAATCAATAATAAAATTATTAATTAATATGAAGTGTTATATGGAATTTATAGAACCCGAGGTAAGTTATAGTGACATGTGATCAATTCAAACTCAAAGGAGTGCTGCATAATATAACTGCAGGAATTACAGATACTGTGAACTGCATTGTGTAATTTTGTAACTGTACGCAGTTATATAGTCGCTTACAATTGTGCACTGTGTAAATACATGTGCATCGTACTTGTGTACTACTTTTTTCATAACAGTGATGGGTGTATATTATATATATATACTACAGATAGATCAGTTTTGCATGCATATGTCAGTGAGTTTATAGTACATAATTACACTATAAACTTACTTTCAAGTGGTATTCACTTCTGCTGAAAAACTGTTATGCTGCATTGCTTAGTACATTCAGTAAGCATAGAAATAATATATTATATATATATTCATTCTGATTGAAACCGTGTCAACTATAATGACTTATTTAGGGCAGAATTCTGCAGAAACAAGTCTATATAGCAAGCTACTTTCTTCATTCCTAGGATGAGAGTTTGTAAAGCAAGGATGCTATAATATAGTTTGAGTTTTGTGAAAACAATGAGAAAAAAAATCAAAGGAAATGATAAAATACTATATAGTAGTGTAAATAGTCTGACTAAAGTAGGTTAGCTAAGTGTTAGTCATCTTGTATTTCTCCTTCACTCTCTGATGAATATCTTGAAATGGCAGCTGTACTCTCAGACTGTGGAATTGTACATATTATAATAGACAGTGAAGTAATGTAAATACTAGTTTGACAAAGTGGTGCTCCAATGGCCTTATCATGAACACTAGATTTTGGAAACACATGTTCAGCAGCACAGAACTACACTATAGAACACATTGTAAACACAATTACTGATTTCTAATAATGTGTTGTAGGATGATGTCCTCTATAATATGTAATTCATATATATCTGCAGAACTTTCTTCAAACGTGTAACGGAAAACTATCTTCAGTTTTTTTTTTCTTTCTACAAGTGATTTAACCAAATGTGACTTGACGAGGGCAAGCTAGAATAGCGAAGTTGCTAATTGCTTTACACCCCTCCCGAAGGATGCAGTGATGAACACCTCATTTTTGAGGGTAGGTAGAGCCGAGTATACTACTTACGGGCGAAAAACGTCTGTACCTAGTGGGGGTTGAACCTGCAAACCTTTTGATTGCGGGCCAGCACTTTAACCAGCAGGCCACTAGTATCCCATATATAGTTACTTGTAGGCGAAAAAAGCCTGTACCTAGTGGGGCTTGAACTTGCAATCTTTCGATTACAGGCCAGCACTCTAACCAGCATGCCACTAGTACCCCATATTATATATAGTTAGTTACTCATAGGCGAAAAAAGCCTGTACCTAGTGGGGTTTGAACCTGCAACCAGTTTGTGTACACTTATAAATGATTTGAAGAAGCATACACTGGTAACAGAATTGCTAATCAAAATGTTGTGGTAAGTCCACTGTAGTACACTCTGGTACATACACAAATAAATCATTTGACTGTATCATTCAATATTAACCTTGGATTTCTTTGCAAGTGAACTCTCCACATGAGTATCATCATGTTTTCGTTTACTGTGACGAGAGCTTTTAATTTCACCTTCAGATTCCGAGGATAGAGGCTAAAGAAAGATATATACAGATACTAAATAACAACACCAAGTTTCACTCACTGTATGATGACGCTTCTTCTTGGATTTCTAACAATGAAATGAAAGTGGATTGTATCAATTGGGAATTATAAGAGTAAGTACTATGTCTATCCTATTAATAAGGCTACAATAGCTATGACTAAATAATTTGAAATGGAAATTGTACTTTTAGCTAGTTAAACTAAACCCTTTTAGTAATCCTAATATTAATTATAAGTCATTATGTGTACTAAAACAATACAGATGAGTATATACCCTTTTATGTTTTTTTCTTCTACTTTCTCTCTCACTGTCAGGAGAAGGTGAGCGAGAGAAATCAGCAGGTGAGGGAGAATGACGGTGTCTACTGTGCCGATGTGATGATCTCTCTTCTTCTTCAGAGTATGAGGAAAACTAAAGAAGAGAGAGCAAGTAAGTGACTATACTTGAGATGAATGATGCAAAAGATGACATATCAGTAAGGATACTTAGGATAATTACAGTTTGTGATATCAGAACCAGAATGGCCTGTACAATGATATTAAAAATACAGTACCTGACTTTATTAAGTTTTAAGATACAATATTATACATATTATGATGGGAGCTATACTTTAATAATGTGATAGTCGAGTTAGTCAACTGTACTTCTAAGTAATACCATGGTACTGTAATGTATGAATTCCTTATGTGATAGCACAGTACTAAGACCATGTAGTACATTCAAAGTACAGTGTACTTCACTCACAAAGTACACTGTAAGTCGATGGAAGTACAGTGATAATATGTAAACTTAATAATGTCAGGTACTGTATTACACATCCTAAATATTCATTACTACACTTCCCAACTATTCATTACTATATTTCTCAACTATTCATTTTGTTATGAGATAGTTATTCTGCACTTTTCAGTTACTAATAATTCTCTATATACAATCATTACACATGTACACAGACTTAGAATGGAATGTTATTAAAACAAATGAACTACATAAACAATTGATGCTTTATAGGTTCAGTTTATCAAAACTAAATAGAATATCTACAATATCATTATGTACAACCTGTAGTCACATAAATAATTAATACTGTACATAGTATTGTTGTATCTATACTGGTATAGGTACTAGTATAGGTACTAGTATAGGTACTAGTATAGGTACATGTATATGTGCCTATAGGTAAATGTAGGTATAGGGAAGTAGTATAGGGCAAATACAGATACTTGACAGTTTATAAACCTTGGTCAGAAAAATGAGTGAACACAGGTATAGGTATAAGTACAGGTACAGGTACAGGTATAGGTATAGGTATAGGTACAGGTACAGGTATAGGTACAGGTATAGGTATAGGTATAGGTAGGTACAGGTATAGGTATAGGTACAGGTATAGGTACAGGTATAGGTATAGGTATAGGTATAGATATAGGTAGGTACAGGTATAGGTATAGGTACAGGTACAGGTACAGGTACAGGTACAGGTATAGGTATAGGTACAGGTACAGGTATAGGTACAGGTACAGGTATAGGTATAGGTAGGTACAGGTATAGGTATAGGTATAGGTACAGGTATAGGTATAGGTACAGGTATACCTATAGGTATAGGTACAGGTATAGGTATAGGTATAGATACAGGTATAGGTATAGGTATAGGTATAGGTACAGGTATAGGTATAGGTATAGGTATAGGTACAGGTATAGGTATAGGTATAGGTACAGGTATAGGTATAGGTATAGGTATAGGTATAGGTATAGGTACAGGTATAGGTACAGGTATAGGTATAGGTATAGGTATATATACAGGTATAGGTACAGGTATAGGTACAGGTATAGGTATAGGTATAGGTATAGGTATATATACAGGTATAGGTACAGGTATAGGTACAGGTATAGGTATAGGTATAGGTATATAGGTATTATAATTTAACAAATCATCCACTACCACAATAAGTATAACCCAGTCAGTGGGTAATTGATACAGTTATATATTATATATACATCTATACAATCAATGTATTCAAAGGTAACCTAACATCTGTTCACATTCATAAAATGACGTTTAGTAATATTTAATTAACTAACTGATTTAGATCTTGATCGTTTGTGTTTTTTGGTCTTCTTATGTGAACGATGACTAGCCCTATGTCTGTGTTCCTCTCTCTCTTTTCTGTCTCCTTTGTCCTTATCTCTGCCTTTGTCATCTTTTCGTTTCTCTTTCACTTTCTCCCTCTCTTTCTCTTCAACATCATAACTCTTTTCCACCTTCTCTTCCTTTTTTTCTTTTTTCGGTTCTTCCACTGACTATGAGATGACAACAATAATTTGAAAACTAAAAAACATTTAAAGGTTTCAATACCTTTAGCGATTTAATGAACTCTTTAAATATTCTCATCCTTTCCACTTCCTCTGGCACCGACTCAAATGCTGATTCTCCTTCGAATCTTAATCTCACCTGTTTAAAATATTAATCATAAAATTACAGAGTGACTTTCTTTGTCTGTTTACAAATAATAATACAGATCTATTTCACACAATACTATCTTGACACATAGCTATTTACTGGTGAAGAATTTATTCGTAAATAGAACTTAATATAACTTATGCGATTTCATTACAAACCTCTTCCCATGTATCAGTAGCCTGTATTACAGGTTTAGCTCCCTTGAGCATTAGCTTGAATATTGATTCACGTTTTTTTTGCTGTGTAAAGTAAAATCCATTTATATATTTCTGCATGTAGAATATTCAAATACTTACTTTCTTCTCTTCTGCTTTCAATCTTTCTTTCTCTCTTGCCTCAGCTTTCTCTAATAACTAACAAGATATTATAATTATGATTATGCAAATAATAATAATAATAATTAATATAATAAGCAATTGCTTACACCATCAAAAGCTGTTTTAAGGTTTACTTTATCGAGACTTTCAGAACGAGGATCGGTATTTATTTGAGATGAGAATACCTAGGATATAAGGATATATAAAAACTTAAAACTTAGTAGTAAACAATTAATGATTCAATTATTTGTTTATAATGGATTATTCAATGTGTGCATGCATGCATGTGTGTGAGGTACTACACATTTAGGGCTGGGAAAAAGGTTTGAAGGTTCATTCGTTTTCTGTGCATTCAAAGCTAAATCTCTGCTTTGCAGTTATGCCCACTTTAATAGTGCACTTGTATAATCTGTGTGGTTAATAATATGGGCATGTTTGAGGAAAGTAGAGACGTGCAAACCTTCAAACGTTTGTTTGTTTTTGACGGAGCTCCAAAGGTTGTTTTTTAACCTTCATCCCAGCCCTACTACATACACTATGAATAGATCAGTTGTGTAAGCATGTGTGTGTGTGTGTCAGTGAGTAGTTTATAGTACATATACTATAGACAGATGTAAGTGTATAAACCTTACTTCAAAAGTGGTATTCACTTCCACTGAAAAACTGTTATCCTATGAATAATAATTGTAATTATAATAAAAGTTTGAATATGGAATATTATTAATTATCTATATTAAACAATTATTAATTATTTGTGGATACTGCATTGCAATATATGTAACAAAAGAAGTCACAAATAAGTAGTAATAATAACCTTCATTATTTCTTTAATGATCTTTTTCTCTTCATGAAGACGAGACCGTAAATCATCAACATAAAATTTCAACAAATCCAATGGAGTAGAACCTAATGAGTAAAAGGAATATTTACAAGATACTATTTGAAGTAGTACTTATAGCAAGTTCCATTATAGGGCATGTTGAATGAATATGTAATTATATCGTATGTATGTATAATGTACATACGTACATATGTATGTATATATTTTACAATAATTCTGACCCGGCCGGCCATAAAGTACAAAGTACTATAGATGCAAGTGCTGAGAGTTTATAAAACTCAATAATGTTGATCAATGTAACTCTCATAGAATTAAACTATTTCAATTATGGAATTATAATCAGTGATTATCATTCTCAACAGTATACATGCAGATAATCAGTGATTATCATTCTCAACTGTATACATGCAGATAATCAGTGATTATCATTCTCAACTGTATACATGCAGATAATCAGTGATTATCATTCTCAACTGTATACATGCAGATAATCAGTGGTTATCATTCTCAACTGTATACATGCAGATAATCAGTGATTATCATTCTCAACTGTATACATGCAGATAATCAGTGATTATCATTTTCAACTGTATACATATGATGCCTACAAGTCCTTCCGGTATCTACCTAATAGCTAATCTTGAGGGAGAGACTCAATATGTCTACTGTGATTTGGAGGAGTTGTGTGGGTCTGATGAAGGCTGGACAAAAGTAGCTTATCTAGACATGATTGTAGAACTGGAACTAATAACTGTTCTAGCTGAAATACATGTATATGTTCTTTAAGCTATATTGTGTACACAGTTCATTGTACTAGACAAATGAATGAGATAGTCCATATACACAGAACTGAAGGGTGTACAAATGTTACTCTATTCTCAAGGAAAAGTTGATAAAACATATATATATACGGACATTGTTTATAAGACATGTAATAATACTTATAATAAAGGTCTGAAGGTTACTATTATCTTACAAGTGTTGTAGATTTCTAAGAACGAAAGTCACATGTGAAAATACACAAGAATACATAATAGTATAACAACAGTTGGGTTAAATTACCACATTTGGGTATGTTTGTTCTCGTCTGTATTTTGATTGGTTCTTATTTCCGTTCTCTTCAGTATATAAGGTGAGATTTGTTCAGAGCATAACTATAATATTATGACAAAGATGTGTGGAACATTATCTGTTCTGTTCGGTTTCTGCTACCTCTACAGTATTTTTTCTGTCACGACAGCGGAAAAAAATTGTAGCAACACGGAAGACAGTATTTTGTACAAATATAATGTGGTCGCTGATCTGTTCAATGAACTCAACAGCATTAAAAGTCTTATCAAACAACCATTTCCTTTACCTTCTTCGTGCAAAGAGATAAAGGAAAATTGGCCTGATAGTCCTTCTGGTTACTATCATATTGGTGGTACGAAGCCATCATATATCTATTGTAACATGGAGGAGTTGTGTGGATCTAATGAAGGTTGGACAAGAATAGCTTATCTAGACATGTCCGACCATTTAAAAGAGTGTCCTACTGGATTTAGACTGTTAGAGTCAAATGGAGTAAGGGCATGTGGTAGACCATATTCATCTGTTGGAAGCTGTCAATCAGTCCAGTTTCCTTCCAATGGTATCAGTTATTCACAAGTGTGTGGTAGAGTAGTGGGGTATCAGCATGGATCAGCTGATGCGATTGACACGATATATAGAGGGAACAACAACAATAACATTAATTCGTATTATGTTGATGGTATCAGTTTGACCCATGGCTCTCCTCGTCAACACATTTGGACTTTTATGGCTGGTCTTCAGGAGAACACTCCTTATATAGGTGGTAAGTTTCTTTGTCCATGTGCAACAGGCAGTACACAACTTCCTAATGTTCAGTCTTTCGTTGGTAATGACTACTTCTGTGAGTCAGGATGTCCTGGAAATTGGAGATTTAATACTCCATATTTTTCTGATCCTCTTTGGGATGGTAAACAGTGTGGATCTCTTGAACAAGAATGTTGTAAAGCTCCTGGTCTTCCATGGTTTCACAAGGTTCTTAATTCTACTACTAAAGACTACATTGAGTTGAGGGTGTGTGGTGATCAGAGTACATTTGATGAAGATGTACCAGTTGAGAAATTTGCAATTTATGTTATGTAGATATATAATGTACGTACATAAATGTATAGAGATATTCATTTATGTTCACATTGTATAAAGACAATAAGTTTGATTTCTTGAAACACTTTCCCCTATATTTTTAGTGTGCAATAGACTTCTTTTTCCTCCCATTGTATAATAGACTTCTTTTTCATCACATATTTTCTGTAGATTTTTTTTTAACATAGAAATTCAATTTTCATCTAATTATACTAAAAAAAAAAAACTGCATGGTAAAAATATGACATCATTGTGGGAGTGTGGTCAGATATTTTAACCACTGTATATAATTTAATTGATTCTTCAACAACTTTGAAGAAACTATGAATATTGGTATAATATTATCTAACATGTTTACCAGGAAAAGAACAAAACCACACATTTTCAATTACACATTCAAATCATACACTATGATGATTACATCCTGCAGAAGTCATATGGCGGAAGTCACATGACTGGAAGTATTGTCTAAGTAATAAAAGTATTTTTATTATAAAGAGATTTTGTCTTGCTTTAGTAACAGTAAAGATTGGAAAAATGTAAATTGTGAATGAGCTAACATTTGATTATAATAATAACACGATACGTTACAACAGAGCGTTTTCTATGTTGAAAACTAAAGTCTCTCACTTCAGAGGTGACAGTAGATTATTTTGATAATGGATAATGCAGTGTTGCTAATATGATCAGGTAGTGATTAAACAGAAAAGGAAATATCACTCGTTGGATAAATGTAGTGTCACTTGTCTTTGATTTGTGATAATACTTCATGTTCAATTCATGGTATCCACACAATAACAATAATAATTATAGTTCAAAAAGAACTGATATTTATAATATCAGAAGTACAAGAGTTTATGAAGTATATTTAATGTAAACAATGTTATCTTGTCCCAAAATACACACACACACACACAGTACCACATACTATTTACATTAAGGTAGAATTTAAAAACAATATAAAGACTATGACACACTGTAAAAAGTGATTTGCATCTTTAGGAACATAAGAAGACATGTTTTTAATGGAAAATAATTTGTACTATCTATCAGGAACATATTACATAATTATTAACTTCTTCAAAGTCACATAAAACTACATATAATAACTTCTGATATCGTTATAAAAAGACGTGCTTCACATCCTGATTCATATAGTAAGAAACGAAAACTTACACAAACACTGTAAAAAATTAGTGGTTGTTTCAACCAATTGGTTTGGTTATATCAGTTGCCATCTGCGATATATATATATAATATATATATAACAAAAAAAAGAACAATTGCTATGTTCCTAGTTGGATAGTACACTTGTACTTTGCATTACAAACATAATAAACATGTTTTTTACATTAAGTTATATGTTCCTAATGGATAGTACAAATTGTTTTCCATTAAAAAAACATAAAAATATTGTCTTCCTATGTTTCTACAGATGCTTCATTACTATTTAAAAGCAAATGAAACTCATGTCACCAATCAATTGGCTAAAACAAACCAATCCGTTTTACAGTGAAGATGTCAGGAAAATTGTCAATCCTCTTTGCCTTCTTCTACCTGTACAGTATCGGTATAGTCAAAACAGAAAACACCAACGTGCCTAGTACTGCAACAGAAAATGACAATACATGCGCACTTCCAGATCAATACACATCTCTTGTCCAGTCACTACAAGAATGTGCTAACGCACTGAAGCATTGTAATAAATCGCAGTGCATACAACCTTGTCCTTTACCTTCGTCGTGCAAAGAGATAAAAGAAAATTGTCCTGATAGTCCTTCTGGTTACTATCATATTGGTGGTAAGAAGCCATCATATATCTATTGTAACATGGAGGAGTTGTGTGGATCTAATGAAGGTTGGACAAGAGTAGCTTATCTAGACATGTCCGACCAGTCAGAAGAGTGTCCTACTGGATTTAGACTGTTAGAGTCAAATGGAGTAAGGGCATGTGGTAGAGCAGATTCATCTGTCGGAAGCTGTCAATCAGTCCAGTTTCCTTCTAATGGTATCAGTTATTCTCAGGTGTGTGGTAGAGTAGTGGGTTATCAGTATGCATCACCTGATGCAGTATATCCAGGAAGGTACGAAAACGAAATCTATGGCTCCGTTATAGATACCAGTCATACAAGTATTGATTCCTATTATGTTGATGGTATTAGTCTGACTCATGGCTCTCCTCGTCAACATGTATGGACATTTGTGGCTGGGCTCTATGAAGACAGACTGCCTGTAGATGGTCGCTACCAATGTCCATGTTCAGTGGGAAGTAAACAACTTCCAAGTGTCCAATCGTTCATTGGTAATGACTACTTCTGTGAGTCAGGATGTCCTGAAAATTGGAAAGATAATACTCCATATTTTTCTGATCCACTTTGGGATGGTAAACAGTGTGGATCTCTTGAACAAGAATGTTGTCAAGCTTCTGGTCTTCCATGGTTTCACAAGGTTCTTAGTTCTACAACTAATGACTACATTGAGTTGAGGGTATGTGGTGATGAGAGTTCAAATAATGAAGATGTACCAGTTGAAAAGTTTGAAATTTATGTCATGTAGACATAAAATGTATTCAAACACATCTACATGTACACACACATGTACATATACATGTATCTTGATACATAAATCAACCAATAAGTTTAACTGTTCAATTTTTTTGCATATAAATTTTCCTTTTTTTTCAAGATCAAATTGTTGATTATTTTGTACTTCAATTTTAAACAAAAAAAGTTCATTTAAAAACATCACATCATTTTTTGGGGCTGGAGTCAGTCTATTTATAGTGGTAAAGAATTATTACTCACACATAAGAACTACATGTATATGTACAATGTAGAACTATTGTACCCAATAATAATAATGACTACCAGCTGGTAACCTGGTACCATATCAGAACTATAGCTGTCATCAGAGGAAGTTAGTAAGTCATATTATATATACATTACATGTTTGAAATATAAATAACTAGGGCTGGAACAGATTCTGTCTTTTACTATCGAGATATCTGTGCACAATAACGGTCGGGTACACAGATAATTGCTCTAAAAATTCATGTCTTGTTTCCACTAAATTATACAGTATTACCTCACCTTTTTACTGTAATCAACTGCAATAGATGTTTATACAAGCATTATTCGTGTTTTTATTGATCGTTCTGCACTCTACAAACCCAAACAGCTGGTAAAACGGAGCAAGACACTTATCTAACTGCCATTTTATTGCAATTTTGATTTCACATGTTTGGTTTCTGCACATGACATTAAACAAGTACCCGGATAATCGGGTAACTGTTCCAGCTCTGTAAAGAACACTACAAGTCATAAATACATTATATCTAATATCGTATAATAGAACTAATTATTTTAATTGGTACATCCAATTATTATGTTTTCTGTATTTGAAATTACAACATTTCTCTATATATCATTTCATAATTTATAATTACAATTATAATGAATTGATGTCACAAGTCAGGTCTCAAGACATCATATTATGTGTATTTGCTATAGTTGTAGAATATATATGCAGTCTATTACTGAAATATAATCTCTAGCATGAAAGCAGCACACCTGAGTGTGATGAATTATATCATATAACTGATTCATACATAACCTGGGTGCAATTTATTACATGTGTGATTATCATAGTTATAACATCTTCCACTGTGCCAGGAGACTGGACGATTATCAGATTAACTGCATGGTATAAATATTACGTCAATGTGGGGGTGTGGTCAGATATTTTAACCACTGTATATAATGTAAATTGAATCCTCAACAACTTTGAAGAAACTATGAATATTAGTATAATATTATCTAACATGTATACCATGAAAAGAACAAACCATAATTACACATTCAAATCATACACTATGATGATTACATCATGTAGAAGTCATATGGTTTCGTATGGTGGAAGTTACATGACTGGAAGTATTGTCTAAGTAATAAAAGTATTTTTATTATAGAGAGATTTTGTCTTGCTTTAGTAACAGTAAAGATTGGAAAAATGAAATTGTGAATGAGCTAACATTTGATTATAATAATAACACGATACGTTACAACAGACATTTTCTATGTTGAAAACTAAAGTCTCTCACTTGAGAGGTGACAGTAGTTCAAGATAGCCACTGGACTGTGGTTTAACTTGATTGTGATAATACTTTATATCAATTCATGGTATACACACAATAATAATAATAATTATAGTTCAAAAAGAACTGATATTTATAATATCACAAGTACAAGAGTTTATGAAGTATATTTAATGTAAACAATGTTATCTTGTCCCAAAATACACACACACACACAGTACAACATACTATTTACATTAAGGTAGAATTTTAAAACAATGTAAAGACTATGACACACTGTAAAAAGTGATTTGCATCTTTAGGAACATAAAACGACATGTTTTTAATGGAAAATAATTGTACTATCCATTAGGAACATAAAACTTTCTGTAATAAACATGTTTATTATGTTTGTAATGCAAAGTACAAGTGTACTATCCAACTAGGAACATAGTAACTGTTTTTATTTTCTGTTATATATATATATATACAGTGGTGTGAAAACAGCCAGTCATGCAGGACATTGTCCGATAAATCTAGTGAATGTCGGGTAAATTAAAACTGAGCTGTATACAAAGTATATGGGGAGCAGGACAAGAGTGTTGAAAATAGGCCAAAATGTCCGGCAATTGGCTCACTATTTCCACACCCCTGTATATATATATATAAACATAATTATTATATTCTTAATGTAAAGGTCACATGAAACTACATTATAGTACATATATTAACTTCTTTAAAGTCACATAAAACTACATATAATAACTTCTGATATCGTTTATAAAAAGACGTGTTTTGCATCTTGATTTACATAGTAAGAAACAAACACTTACACAAATACTGTAAAAAATTTGTGGTTTTTTCAACCAATTGGTTTGATTATATCAGTTGCCATCTGCGATTTATATCTATTACAATGCTGCACTTTCCATTAGAAATATAATAATAATATATATATATATATATATATAAGAACAGTTACTATGTTCCTAGTTGGATAGTACACTTGTACTTTGCATTACAAACATAATAAACATGTTTATTACAGAAAGTATTATGTTCCTAATGGATAGTACTAATTATTTTCCATTATAAACATGATAATATTGTCTTCCTATGTTCCTACAGATGCTTCATTACTATTTAAAAGCAAATGAAACTCATGTCACTAATCAATTGGTTAAAACAACCAGTCCGTTTTACAGTGAAGATGTCAGGAAAATTGTCAATCCTCTTTGCCTTCTTCTACCTGTACAGTATTGGTATAGTCAAAACAGGTAACACCAAGGTGCCTAGTACTGCAACAGAAAATGACAATACGTGTGCACCTCCGGATCAATACACATCTATTGTCCAGTCACTATTAGAATGTGCTAACGCACTGAAGCATTGTCATAAATCGCAGTGCATACAACCTTGTCCTTTACCTTCGTCGTGCAAAGAGATAAAGGAAACTGTCCCGATAGTCCTTCTGGTTACTATCATATTGGTGGTAAGAAGCCATCATATATCTATTGTAACATGGAGGAGTTGTGTGGATCTGATGAAGGTTGGACAAGAGTAGCTTATCTAGACATGTCCGACCAGTCAGAAGAGTGTCCTACTGGATTTAGACTGTATGTGTCAAATGGATTAAGGGCATGTGGTAGAGCAGATTCATCTGTTGGAAGCTGTCAATCAATATAGTTTCCTTCTAATGGTATCAGTTATTCTCAGGTGTGTGGTAGAGTAGTGGGTTATCAATATGGATCAACTGATGCAGTATATCCAGGGAGATATGAAGGAGAAGATTATGGGACTGTTATAGATGCCAGTCATACAAGTATTGATTCCTATTATGTTGATGGTATCAGTTTGACTGATGGCTCTCCTCGTCAACATGTATGGACATTTATGACTGGTCTCCGAGAGGACTTTAATCAACATAATGGTCGCTACCAATGTCCATGTTCAGTGGATAGTAAACAGCTTCAAAGTGTCCAATCGTTCATTGGTAATGACTACTTCTGTGAGTCAGGATGTTCTGAAAATTGGAAACATATTCTATATTTTTCTGATCCTCTTTGGGATGGTAAACAGTGTGGATCTCTTGAACAAGAATGTTGTCAAGCTTCTGGTCTTCCATGGTTTCACAAGGTTCTTAATTCTATTACTACTGACTACATTGAGTTGAGGGTGTGTGCTGATCAGGAGACAAATGATGAAGATGTACCAGTTGAAAAGTATGAAATTTATGTCATGTAGACATAAAATGTATTCAAACACATCTACATGTACACACACATGTACATATACATGTATCTTGATACATAAATCAACCAATAAGTTTAACTGTTGAATCTTTTGTATATAAATTTTCCTTTTTTTTCTGTATCTCTTTGGTGATTATTTTGTACTTCAATTTTGAACAAAAAAAGTTCATTTAAAAACATCACATCATTTTTAGGGGGTGGAGTCAGTCTATTTATAGTGGTAAAGAATTACTTCCTCATAAGAACTACATGTATGTAGTCAAGACATCATGTTATGTGTATTTGCTATAGTTGTAGAATATATATGCAGTTTACTACTGAAATATAATCTCTAGCATGAAAGCAGCACACCTGAGTGTGATGAATTATATCATATAACTGATTCATACATAACCTGGGTACAATTTATTACATGTGTGATTATCATAGTTATAACATCTTCCACTGTGCCAGGAGACTGGACGATTATCAGATTAACTGCATAATAAAAATATTACATAAATGTGGGGGTGTGGTCAGATATTTTAACCACTGTATATAATGTAAATTGAATTCTCAACAACTTTGAAGAAACTATGAATATTAGTATAATATTATCTAACATGTATACCATGAAAAGAACAAACCATAATTACACATTCAAATCATGCACTATGATGATTACATCATGTAGAAGTCATATGGTTTCATATGGTGGAAGTCACATGACTGGAAGTATTGTCTAAGTAATAAAAGTATTTTTATTATAAAGAGATTTTGTCTTGCTTTGGTAACAGTAAAGATTGGAAAAATGTAAATTGTGAATGAGCTAACATTTGATTATAATAATAACACGATACGTTACAACAGAGCGTTTTCTATGTTGAAAACTAAAGTCTCTCACTTGAGAGGTGACAGTAGTTCAAGATAGCCACTGGACTGTGGTTTAACTTGTAACTTTAGATATCTCATGACTATTTGGATAATGGATAATGCAGTGTTGCTAATATGATCAGGTAGTGATTAAACAGAAAAGGAAATATCACTCGTTGGATAAATGTAGTGTCACTTGTCTTTGATTTGTGATAATACTTCATGTTCAATTCATGGTATCCACACAATAACAATAATAATTATAGTTCAAAAAGAACTGATATTTATAATATCAGAAGTACAAGAGTTTATGAAGTATATTTAATGTAAACAATGTTATCTTGTCCCAAAATACACACACACACACAGTACCACATACTATTTACATTAAGGTAGAATTTAAAAACAATATAAAGACTATGACACACTGTAAAAAGTGATTTGCATCTTTAGGAACATAAGAAGACATGTTTTTAATGGAAAATAATTTGTACTATCTATCAGGAACATATTACATAATTATTAACTTCTTCAAAGTCACATAAAACTACATATAATAACTTCTGATATCGTTATAAAAAGACGTGCTTCACATCCTGATTCATATAGTAAGAAACGAAAACTTACACAAACACTGTAAAAAATTAGTGGTTGTTTCAACCAATTGGTTTGGTTATATCAGTTGCCATCTGCGATATATATATATAATATATATATAACAAAAAAAAGAACAATTGCTATGTTCCTAGTTGGATAGTACACTTGTACTTTGCATTACAAACATAATAAACATGTTTTTTACATTAAGTTATATGTTCCTAATGGATAGTACAAATTGTTTTCCATTAAAAAAACATAAAAATATTGTCTTCCTATGTTTCTACAGATGCTTCATTACTATTTAAAAGCAAATGAAACTCATGTCACCAATCAATTGGCTAAAACAAACCAATCCGTTTTACAGTGAAGATGTCAGGAAAATTGTCAATCCTCTTTGCCTTCTTCTACCTGTACAGTATCGGTATAGTCAAAACAGAAAACACCAACGTGCCTAGTACTGCAACAGAAAATGACAATACATGCGCACTTCCAGATCAATACACATCTCTTGTCCAGTCACTACAAGAATGTGCTAACGCACTGAAGCATTGTCATAAATCGCAGTGCATACAACCTTGTCCTTTACCTTCGTCGTGCAAAGAGATAAAAGAAAATTGTCCTGATAGTCCTTCTGGTTACTATCATATTGGTGGTAAGAAGCCATCATATATCTATTGTAACATGGAGGAGTTGTGTGGATCTAATGAAGGTTGGACAAGAGTAGCTTATCTAGACATGTCCGACCAGTCAGAAGAGTGTCCTACTGGATTTAGACTGTTAGAGTCAAATGGAGTAAGGGCATGTGGTAGAGCAGATTCATCTGTCGGAAGCTGTCAATCAGTCCAGTTTCCTTCTAATGGTATCAGTTATTCTCAGGTGTGTGGTAGAGTAGTGGGTTATCAGTATGCATCAACTGATGCAGTATATCCAGGAAGGTACGAAAACGAAATCTATGGCTCCGTTATAGATACCAGTCATACAAGTATTGATTCCTATTATGTTGATGGTATTAGTTTGACTCATGGCTCTCCTCGTCAACATGTATGGACATTTATGACTGGTCTCCGAGAGGACTTTAATCAACATGATGGTCGCTACCAATGTCCATGTTCAGTGGGAAGTAAACAGCTTCCAAGTGTCCAATCGTTCATTGGTAATGACTACTTCTGTGAGTCAGGATGTTCTGAAAATTGGCAACATATTCTGTATTTCTCTGATCCTCTTTGGGATGGTAAACAGTGTGGATCTCTTGAACAAGAATGTTGTCAAGCTTCTGGTCTTCCATGGTTTCACAAGGTTCTTAGTTCTACCACTACTGACTACATTGAGTTGAGGGTGTGTGCTGATCAGGAGACAAATGATGAAGATGTACCAGTTGAAAAGTTTGAAATTTATGTCATGTAGACATAAAATGTATTCAAACACATCTACATGTACACACACATGTACATATACATGTATCTTGATACATAAATCAACTAATAAGTTTAACTGTTCAATTTTTTGCATATAAATTTTCCTTTTTTTTTCAAGATCAAATTGTTGATTATTTTGTACTTCAATTTTAAACAAGAAAAGTTCATTTAAAAACATCACATCATTTTTTGGGGGTGGAGTCAGTCTATTTATAGAATTACTTACTCATAAGAACTATATGTATGTTGTCAAGACATCATGTTATGTGTATTTGCTATAGTTGTAGAATATATATGCAGTCTATTACTGAAATATAATCTCTAGCATGAGAACAGCACACCTGAGTGTGATGGATTATATTATACATAACCTGGGTGCAATTTATTACATGTGTGATTATCATAGTTATAGCATCTTCCACTATGTCAGGAGACTGGACGATTATCAGATTAACTGCATGGTATAAATATTACATCAATATGGGAGTGTGGTCAGATATTTTAACCACTGGATATAATGTAAATAGAATCCTCAATAACTTTGAAGAAACTATGAATATTAGTATAATATTATCTAACATGTATACCATGAAAAGAACAAAACTACACATTTTCAATTACACATTCAAATCATACACTATGATGATTACATGTAGAAGTCATATGGTTTCGTATGGTGGAAGTCACATGACTGGAGGTATTGTCTAAGTAATAAAAGTATTTTTATTATAAAGAGATTTTGTCTTGCTTTGGTAACAGTAAAGATTGGAAAAATAAATTGTGAATGAGCTAACATTTGATTATAATAATAACACGACAGAACTTTTTCTATGTCGAAAACTAAAGTCTCTCACTTGAGAGGTGACAGTAGTTCAAGATAGCCACTGGACTGTGGTTTAATTTGTAAAAGCTTTAGATATCTCATGACTATTTGGATAATGGATAATGCAGTGTTGCTAACATGATCAGGTAGTGATTAAACAGAAAAGGAAATATCACTCGTTGGATAAATGTAGTGTCACTTGTCTTTGATTTGTGATAATACTTCATGTTCAATTCATGGTATCCACACAATAACAATAATAATTATAGTTCAAAAAGAACTGATATTTATAATATCAGAAGTACAAGAGTTTATGAAGTATATTATAATGTAAACAATGTTATCTTGTCCCAAAATACACACACACACAGTACATATAATATATTTACAGTTAAGATAGAATTTTAAAACAATATAAAGACTATGACACACTCTAAAAAGTAATTTGCATCTTTAGGAACATAAAAAGACATGTTTTTAATGGAAAATAATTTGTACTATCCATTAGGAACATATAACTTAATGTAAAAAACATGTTTATTATGTTTGTAATGCAAAGTACAAGTGTACTATCCAACTAGGAACATAGTAACTGTTCTTATTTTGTTATACATATATATATATATATATATATATATATATATATACATTATATATGTATAGGTTATATCCCGGTACGAGTGCTATATCAGATATATAATCACCGAGCCTGAGGGCAAGTTGATTATATATCTGATATTGTACGAGTAGCAGGATATAACCAATATATGTCACGAAAGACAAAACATTTGTTGATGTCTGATGCTTCTCCTACCTTTTTGTCGGCACTTTGGAGAAGGTAAGCGTTGTTTTCTTGTAGTCTGTTTCGATGGCAGGTGCTATATCTGACCGCAGTGCTATATCATGTATATATCCCTGTGGTTTACTTTGATGTTTCGCCGTATCGGGACATATATATATATATATATATATATAGCAAAAAATAAGAACGGTTACTATGTTCCTAGTTGGATAGTACACTTGTACTTTGCATTACAAACATAATAAACATGTTTATTACAGAAAGTTTTATGTTCCTAATGGATAGTACAAATTATTTTCCATTAAAAAAACATGAAAATATTGTCTTCCTATGTTTCTACAGATGCTTCATTACTATTTAAAAGCAAATGAAACTCATGTCACCAATCAATTGGCTAAAACAACCAATCCGTTTTACAGTGAAGATGTCAGGAAAATTGTCAATCCTCTTTGCCTTCTTCTACCTGTACAGTATCGGTATAGTCAAAACAGAAAACACCAAAGTGCCTAGTACTGCAACAGAAAATGACAATACATGCGCACTTCCAGATCAATACACATCTCTTGTCCAGTCACTACAAGAATGTGCTAACGCACTGAAGCATTGTCATAAATCGCAGTGCATACAACCTTGTCCTTTACCTTCGTCGTGCAAAGAGATAAAAGAAAATTGTCGTGATAGTCCTTCTGGTTACTATCATATTGGTGGTAAGAAGCCATCATATATCTATTGTAACATGGAGGAGTTGTGTGGATCTAATGAAGGTTGGACAAGAGTAGCCTACCTAGATATGTCTGACCCTTCAGAAGAGTGTCCTACTGGATTTAGACTGTTAGAGTCAAATGGAGTAAGGGCATGTGGTAGACCAGATTCATCTGTTGGAAGCTGTCAATCAGTCCAGTATCCTTCTAATGGTATCAGTTATTCTCAGGTGTGTGGTAGAGTAGTGGGGTATCAGCATGGGTCACCTGATGCAGTATATCCAGGGAGATATGAAGGAGAAAAATATGGCTCTGTTATAGATGCCAGTCATACAAGTATTAATTCCTATTATGTTGATGGTATTAGTTTGACTAGTGGCTCTCCTCGTCAACACATTTGGACTTTTATGGCTGGTGTTCAGGAGAACACTCCCTATACGTATGATCGCCACCTTTGTCCATGCGCACCAGGCAGTACACAGCTTCCAAGTGTCCAACCGTTCATTAGTAATGACTACTTCTGTGAGTCAGGAAATCCTGAAACAATTAAAATCAATACTCCATATTTCTCTGATCCTCTTTGGGATGGTAAACAGTGTGGATCTCTTGAACAAGAATGTTGTAAAGCTCCTGGTCTTCCATGGTTTCACAAGGTTCTTAGTTCTACCACTACTGACTACATTGAGTTGAGGGTGTGTGCTGATCAGGGGACAAATGATGAAGATGTACCAGTTGAAAAGGTTGAAATTTATGTCATGTAGACATAAAATGTATCCAAACACATCTACATGTACACACACATGTACATATACATGTATCTTGATACATAAATCAACCAATAAGTTTAACTGTTCAATTTTTTTGTATATAAATTTTCCTTTTTTTTTCTATATCTCCTTGGTGATTATTTTGTACTTCAATGTTGAACAAAAAAAGTTCATTTAAAAAATGTCACATCATTTTTTGGGTTGTGGAGTTAGTCTATTTATAGCGGTAAAGAATTACTTACTCATAAGAACTACATGTATGTTGTCAAGACATCATGTTATGTGTATTTGCTATAGTTGTAGAATATATATGCAGTCTATTACTGATTCATACGTAACCTGGGTGCAATTTATTACATGTGTGATTATCATAGTTATAGCATCTTCCACTGTGCCAGGAGACTGGACGATTGCCAGTATATAACTTTCAATGCCTGAAGTACATGTATAATAAAACATGGTAACAGGCTATAAGTTGTACTTATAATAATGTGCTTGTATACAAGGTAGTTCATGATATCCAATTACATATAACATAAACTTTGTTTATAAATTTTTATAATTTAATGTAAACAATAACAGATAGATATGTGAAGAGTTTGTTGATTTCTTGTAGATTAAAATTAAAAATTATTTCAATCAAACTAGCATTTTTATGTTTACCTTCAAAATAAATATTATCAAACGACAGTAATCTTTTGATGTTTATAATTTTTCATAGTATTTCAGTACAATACAGACCTGAATTGAATTTGAAAGACTTCAGGGATTGAAACCCTGCCGTAGTTCTGTTACATGATATTGTATACATAGATCTCTCTTACGATAAACACACAACACATTGACTCCACCCCTACATGTGCTTACGTTTTTATTTGGCAAAACAATTACTGAAGAATATAGCATGTAAAGATTAGGGAAAATGAACATTGAAAAGAAGAAACCAACTCTACATAATAAAAAAAATTAAGAAAGAAAAAAGTACTTCAATAGTCAACTTATTGGTTAGCTTATATATGTCTACATGATATATATTTCAAACCTCCCAACTGGAACATCTTCAGAGGTACCTTCATCTGTACACACCCTCAACTCAATGCAGTCAGTAGTGGTAGAGGTAAGAACCTTGTGAAACCATGGAAGACCAGAAGCTTGGCAACATTCTTGTTCAATAGATCCACACTGATTACCATCCCAAAGAGGATCAGAGAAATATGGAGTATCATTTTCAAAGTTCCCAGGATTTCCTGACTCACAGAAGTAATCACCAACAAATGATTGAATACTTGAGTGTTAGCTTGTGTTGTGTTGAGTAGTTGATTGATAAGAAGAGTATTGTCTTGATTATTACAATCAGTAGACTCTTTAGGACAAGCAGTACAGGCTGCAGTACATGTGGAGTTATTAGCATCAAATGTGAGAGCTAGGTTACTACTCTCCACAGTAATACAACAGGTAGTAATGATGAGTAGCAGAGAGATGAATAGTTTTGCCATGTTTACTGAGACTTATCATATCTTGTATAATGTTCTTGTCTTATATATAGAACATGAGTTTTGTTGTCATAATTATAATTTACATTACATCATAATTATATCAGAAATCTGTGGTACTGCATAATTGACACTAATTCTATTAAACTTGTTAATTCGTGCATACTTTAGAGCCTGTGATAAGACATATATATATATGTCATCATTGTATGATTACTACATTCCATCAGTAGAGGTTTATGGGTTCTTTCCACTGTATGCTTATCTCTCGACTTGTTAATTCGTGCATACTTTAGAGCCTGTGATAAGACATATATATATGTCATCATTGTATGATTACTACATTCCATCAGTAGAGGTTTATGGGTTCTTTCCACTGTATGCTTATCTCTCAACTTGTTAATTCGTGCATACTTTAGAGCCTGTGATAAGACATATATATATGTCATCATTGTATGATTACTACATTCCATCAGTAGAGGTTTATGGGTTCTTTCCACTGTATGCTTATCTCTCGACTTGTTAATTCGTGTATACTTTAGAGCCTGTGATAAGACATATATATATGTCATCATTGTATGATTACTACATTCCATCAGTAGAGGTTTATGGGTTCTTTCCACTGTATGCTTATCTCTCGACTTGTTAATTCGTGCATACTTTAGAGCCTGTGATAAGACATATATATATCATCATTGTATGATTACTACATTCCATCAGTAGAGGTTTATGGGTTCTTTCCACTGTATGCTTATCTCTCGACTTGTTAATTCGTGTATACTTTAGAGCCTGTGATAAAACATATATATATCATCATTGTATGATTACTACATTCCATCAGTAGAGGTTTATGGGTTCTTTAACTTTCCACCTGTGTGCTTATCTCTTAACCTAAGTATATACAATTATAATTATGATTATATGTATGTGTATGTACGTATTAGCATATCATAATAATTCTAAATGATTGAATTATGAAAGGATTGTGCTAGCAATTTACTATTGCATAGTTATTATTCATTGACAAAGTAAAATTGTACAAACTACATGTCCAAGCCCCAAGATGCTTATTAATTTGTCTCATATCATCATACCTGGATGTTGTAACAAGAACTTGAGGGTAGTTGGTAATGAATAAAGAGTTCTAAAGTAAACAGATTGAGCCATTGTGACTAGACAGACATCATAACATGATAACAATAATTATAATATTACAATACATGTATTTATTCCATATGTCAGCTGATATTGTACAAAACATGCACATAATCAGAACTAAAGGACAATATAAATGTTACTCTGTTCTCAGGGAAAAGTTGATATAAAATGATCTGTGCTTATATGACATGTAATAATATTTACAATACAGGTCTGAAGGTTACAATTATCTGAAGTGTTGTAGACTACATATAATAACTTCTGATATTCTTTATAAAAAAACATGCTTCACATCCTGATTCACATAGTAAGAAACGAAAACTTAGACAAAGATGTTGGGAAAATTGTCAATCCTCTTTGCCTTCTGCTACCTGTACAGTATTGGTATAGTCAAAACAGGTAACACCAAGGTGCCTAGTGAAGACAATATGTGCGCACCTCCGGATCAATACACATCTCTTGTCCAGTCACTACAAGCCTGTGCTAACGCACTGAAGCATTGTCATCAATCACAGTGTATACAACCCTGTCCTTTACCTTCATCGTGCAAAGAGATAAAGGAAAATTGGCCTGATAGTCCTTCTGGTTACTATCATATTGGTGGTACGAAACCTTCATATATCTATTGTAACATGGAGGAGTTGTGTGGATCTGATGAAGGTTGGACAAGAGTAGCTTACCTAGACATGTCTGACCCTTCAGAGGTGTGTCCTACTGGATTTAGACTGTATGAGTCAAATGGAGTAAGGGCATGTGGTAGACCACATTCATCTGTTGGTAGCTGTCAATCAGTCCAGTTTCCTTCTAATGGTATCAGTTATTCTCAGGTGTGTGGTAGAGTAGTGGGATATCAATATGACTCACCTGATGCAATATATAAAGAAGGAGCAAACCATGATAACATTGATTCCTATTATGTTGATGGTATCAGTTTGACTCGTGGCTCTCCTCGCCAACACATCTGGACTTTTATGGCCAGTCGTCATGATAACATTTTTGAAAATAATAATAACCTATGTCCATGTTCAGTAGGCAGTACACAATTTTCTAATATTCAATCATTTGTCGGTAATGATTACTTCTGTGAGTCAGGATGTCCTGGGAATATTGAAGATAATACTGTATATTTCTCTGATCCTCTTTGGGATGGTAAACAGTGTGGATCTCTTGAACAAGAATGTTGTAAAGCTCCTGGTCTTCCATGGTTTCACAAGGTTCTTAATTCTACCACTACTGACTACATTGAGTTGAGGGTATGTGCTGATCAGTACACAAATAACGAAGATGTTCCAGTTGCGAATTTTGAAATTTATGTTATGTAAAGGATATCAGTATTGAACTCAACTAATAAGATTAACTCTAGAAACACTTTTCTCCCAATACATTTTTAGTGTGCAAAATTGATTTTTCCTTTCAATAAACATTTTCTTTACTTTTCTTTTTAATTAAGTAATATTTCTCTTGTGATTGTATTGGACTTCAAGTATAAACGGAACTTGTACTAAAACTATTACATGTGTCCTGTTTTTGAGAATAATAATTTAGCAATAATAACTTGTTACCACAATCTTTTCATAATTCAAATCATTTACATTCATTATGATAATTATGCTAATACATACACATACTAGTATGTATATACATATGATCATGAGACCCCAGATGATCAAGCAGGAAGGCTGGAAGCTGACAGAATGAGACTGAGTGAGTAGGCAAAGAGACGTAGAGACCCCAGTGCATCGAGAGAAAAGACTGGAAGCAGAGAGAAATAGATCTAGCAAAGCGAGAATACCAACACAAGCTGAAGATCCTGAGACAAATTATGTTATAAGCTTATGCTCGCCTTTTAATGCCTGCATTCACCTAGTTTACAATCATTATGATAATTATGCTAATTATGCTAATACATAAACATACTAGTAATTACATAGATATATATATATTATCGCACAGATACCGGGAAATATTACGAGTTGGATACAGCGTTGCCACGAGTCCGAAGGACGAGTGGCAGGCTGTATCCAACGAGTAATATTTCCCGGGTATATAAAATTATTATTAAGTAAAGTTGTAACAAGACAGTTGGAAAATGTTCACCTGGTGTAAATATATTAACCCATTGGGACCACACAGGTATCATAATATATTTATTTCATATCTCAGTTGTTAGTGTTTGCGTGTGTTTAGTATGTGTTACTATTGACTGCCTAAATTAATTACCTAATAAAAATTAATATGTGTTTGGAATTAAATATTAAAAACTAAATATTGACATTTGAATTTTATACACAAAATACAGGCTTTACAAATGATAGAATACAATTAAATAATGATGACAGTACTACAATGGTAAGAATACTTTATATATTCATATATCCATGTCGCTAATGATGATGGATAAGTACAATAAATACACAGGACCTGTCTTGTGATGTAAACTCTAATGAGTTGACGTCACAAGTCAGGTACATTGTAAAAGCTAAATAGAATGTCTAGTGAGGTTAATTTGTATAATGATAGTCATTGTAAGTAATGTAAGAAATGTTGTCTTGTAACACACAAAAGAAATTTTATAGTGCTATTATATGTGAATCGTGATGGATAATTAATATAATATATAAATAGTTTATATGTAATGCATGAACACACATTACTAATTTAAGTACAAGAAATATGCAAAACAGGTTCTGAGACCAGATTTATGGCGTCAATTCATTATTGAATATGTAATTATATGCATTTGTAAAGCAATACTATCAGTGCTAAAGCATGTATGTATAAATTATCAAGTATTAGAGTCAAATACACAGTTATTACACATTTCTGACATAATCTAATTACAATGTGATGACGTAAACGGTCATGTTCTACCTAAAGTCTATATAAGACCAGAACATTATACAAGATATGATAAGTCTCAGTAAAACATGGCAAAACTATTCATCTCTTTGCTACTCATCGTTACTACCTGTTGTATTACTGTGGAGAGTAGTAACCTAGCTCTCACATTTGATGCTAATAACTCCACATGTACTGCAGCCTGTACTGCTTGTCCTAAAGAGTCTACTGATTGTAGTAATCAAGACAATACTCTTCTTATCAATCAACTACTCAACACAACACAAGCTAACACTCAAGCTGTACAACACACATTACAACGAGTTAATATAATTGCTAGTACCCTCACTCATATCAAAAACACCACTATTACTAACAGTGGTGTCATCAATGATATACTGCTACTAGTAGAAGAACTACTGGCCATACACAATGAATCTACTATCTCACCTATCCCTACCTCTTGTCAAGAGATAAAGGAAAGAATCCCTGCAAGTCCTTCTGGTGTCTACCTACTACATCTTGATGGAGAGACTCGATATGTCTACTGTCATTTGGAGGAGTTGTGTGGATCTGATGAAGGTTGGACAAGAATAGCTTATCTAGACATGTCTGACCTTTCAGAGGAGTGTTCCACTGGATTTAGACTGTATGAGTCAAATGGAGTAAGGGCATGTGGTAGACCATACTCATCTGTTGGTAGCTGTCAATCAGTTCAGTTTCCTTCTAATGGTATCAGTTATTCTCAGGTGTGTGGTAGAGTAGTGGGATATCAATATGGATCAACTGATGCAGTATATCAAGGATTATTCATTAATGATATTAATTCCAATTATGTTGATGGTATCAGTTTGACTCGTGGCTCTCCTCGTCAACACATTTGGACGTTTATGGCTGGTCTTCAAGAGAATAGTCTATACATTGATGGTCGGTACATGTGTCCATGTGCAACAGGCAGTACACAACTTCCTAATGTTCAGTCTTTCATTGGTAATGACTACTTCTGTGAGTCAGGATGTCCTGGAAATTGGGAATATGGTACTCCATATTTCTCCGATTCTCTTTGGGATGGTAAACAGTGTGGATCTCTTGAAGAAGATTGTTGTCAAGCTTCTGGTCTTCCATGGTTTCACAAGGTTCTTAGTTCTACCACTACTGACTACATTGAGTTGAGGGTGTGCGGTGAGCATGGAACAAATAATGAAGATGCTCCAGTGGAGAAGTTTGAAATTTATGTTATGTAAAGGATATCAGTATTGAACTCAACTAATAAGATTAACTCTAGAAACACTTTTCTCCCAATACATTTTTAGTGTGCAGAATTGATTTTTCCTTTCAATAAACATTTTCTTTACTTTTCTTTTTAATTAAGTTATATTTCTCTTGTGATTGTATTGGACTTCAATTATAAACAGAACTTGTAGTAAAACTATTACACATGTGTCCTGTTTTTGAGAATAATAATTTAGCAATAATAAATTGCTACCACAATCTTTCATAATTCAAATCATTTACAATCATTATGATAATTATGCTAATACATACATATACTAGTATGCATATACATATGATCATGTATATACTTAAGTGAAGTTGTAACAAGACAGTCAATAATGAATAAAGTGTTCACCTGGTGTAAATATATTAACCCGTTGTGACTACACAGACATTATAATATATTTTATTTCATATCTCAGTTGTTAGTGTTTGCATGTGTTTAGTATGTGGTACTATTGACTGTCTAAATTAATTACTTAATGAAAAATAATATGTGTTTGGAATTAAAAGAGACAAAGATGACATTTGAATTTTATACCCAAAATACAGGCTTTACAAATGATACTATACAATTAAATGATCACAGTACTACGATAGTAAGAATACTTTATATACTCATATATCCATGTCGCTAACAAATTTACAAATTTTATGTAACCAATTGTTACAGATGATTGGAATTATAAGTACAACAAATACACATAACAGGACCTGACTTGTGACGTTAACTCTAATGAGTTGACGTCACAAGTCAGGTACATTGTAAAAGCTAAATAGAATGTCTAGTGAGGTTAATTTGTATAATGATATTCATTGTAAGTAATGTAAGAAATGTTGTCTTGTAACACATAAAAGGAACTTTATAGTGCTATTATATGTGAATCATGATGGATAATTATATTCCCAACATAATATATAAATAGTTTTAAATGAAGAAATACCTTAGTAGTAATGCATGAACACACATTATTATTATAAGTACAACAAATACGCATAGCATGTTCTGAGACTTGACTTATGACGTCAACTCATTATTGAATATGCATTTCTAAAGCAATACTCTCAGTGCTATAGCATGTATGTATAAATTATCAAGTATTAGAGTCAAATACACAGTTATTACACATTACTGACATAATCTAATTACAATGTAATGAATATGACGTCAACGGTCATGTTCTACCTAAAGTCTATATAAGACCAGAACATTATACAAGATATGATAAGTCTCAGTAAAACATGGCAAAACTATTCATCTCTCTGCTACTCATCGTTACTACCTGTTGTATTACTGTGGAGAGTAGTAACCTAGCTCTCACATTTGATGCTAATAACTCCACATGTACTGCAGCCTGTACTGCTTGTCCTAAAGAGTCTACTGATTGTAATAATCAAGACAATACTCTTCTTATCAATCAACTACTCAACACAACACAAGCTAACACTCAAGCTATACAACACACATTACAACAAGTTAATATAATTGCTAGTACCCTCACTCGTATCAAAAACACTACTATTACTAACAGTGGTGTTATCAATGATATACTGTTACTAGTAGAAGAACTACTGGCCATACACAATGAATCTACTATCACACCTATCCCTACCTCTTGTCAAGAGATAAAGGAAAGAATGCCTGCAAGTCCTTCTGGTGTCTACCTACTAGGTGTTAATGGAGAGACTCGATATGTCTACTGTCATATGGAGGAGTTGTGTGGATCTAATGAAGGTTGGACAAGGGTAGCTTATCTAGACATGTCTGACCTTTCAGAGGTGTGTCCTACTGGATTTAGACTGTACGAGTCAAATGGAGTAAGGGCATGTGGTAGACCAGATTCTGGTCCTAGCTGTCAATCAGTCCAATTTCCTTCTAGTGGTATCAGTTATTCTCAGGTGTGTGGTAGAGTAGTGGGATATCAGCATGGGACACCTGATGGAATATATAAAGAAGGAGCAAACCATGATGATATTGATTCCTATTATGTTGATGGTATAAGTTTGACTCATGGCTCTCCTCGTCAACACATTTGGACTTTTATAGCTGGTCTTCAGGAGAACAGTCCCTATATGTATGCTAGCGGCCTATGTCCATGCGCACCAGACAGTACACAACTTTCTAATATTCAATCGTTCATTGGTAATGACTACTTCTGTGAGTCAGGATGTCCTGGACAATTTCAAGCTGGTACTCCATATTTTTCTGATCCTCTTTGGGATGGTAAACAGTGTGGATCTATTGAATAAGAATGTTGTCAAGCTCCTGGTCTTCCATGGTTTCACAAGTTTCTTAACTCTACCACTACTGACTACATTGAGTTGAGGGTATGTGGTGATCAGTACACAAATGATGAAGATGTACCATTTGAGAAGTTTGAAATTTATGTCATGTAGACATAAAATGTATTCAAACACATCTACATGTATACACACATGTACATATACACGTATCTTGATAAATATATCAACCAATAAGTTTAACTGTTGAATCTTTTGTATATAAATTTTCCTTTTTTTTCTATATCTCCTTGGTGATTATTTTGTACTTCAATTTAAACAAAAAAAGTTCATTATAAAGAAGGAGCAAACCATGATGATATTGATTCCTATTATGTTGATGGTATAAGTTTGACTCATGGCTCTCCTCGTCAACACATTTGGACTTTTATAGCTGGTCTTCAGGAGAACAGTCCCTATATGTATGCTAGCGGCCTATGTCCATGCGCACCAGACAGTACACAACTTTCTAATATTCAATCGTTCATTGGTAATGACTACTTCTGTGAGTCAGGATGTCCTGGACAATTTCAAGCTGGTACTCCATATTTTTCTGATCCTCTTTGGGATGGTAAACAGTGTGGATCTATTGAACAAGAATGTTGTCAAGCTCCTGGTCTTCCATGGTTTCACAAGTTTCTTAACTCTACCACTACTGACTACATTGAGTTGAGGGTATGTGGTGATCAGTACACAAATGATGAAGATGTACCATTTGAGAAGTTTGAAATTTATGTCATGTAGACATAAAATGTATTCAAACACATCTACATGTATACACACATGTACATATACACGTATCTTGATAAATATATCAACCAATAAGTTTAACTGTTGAATCTTTTGTATATAAATTTTCCTTTTTTTTCTATATCTCCTTGGTGATTATTTTGTACTTCAATTTAAACAAAAAAAGTTCATTTAAAAACATCACATCATTTTTGGGGGTGGAGTCAGTCTATTTATAGTGGTAAAGAATTACTTCCTCATAAGAACTACATGTATGTTGTCAAGACATCATGTTATGTGTATTTACTATAGTTGTACAATATATATGCAGTCTATTACTGAAATATAATCTCTGGCATGAAAGCAGCACACCTGAGTATATTACTGATTCATACATAGCCTGGGTGGAAGTCACATGACTGGAAGTATTGTCTAAGTAATAAAAGTATTTTTTTATTATAAAGAGATATTGTCTTGCTTTAGTAACAGTAAAATTGGAAAAATGTAAATTGTGAATGAGCTAACATTTGATTATAATACATTACAACAGAGCGTTTTCTATGTTGAAAACTAAAGTCTATCACTTGAGAGGTGACAGTAGTTCAAGATAACCACTGGACTGTGGTTTAACTTGTAAAAGCTTTAGATATCTCATGACTATTTTGATAACGGATAATGCAGTGTTGCTAACATGATCAGGTAATTATTAAAAGGAAATATCACTCGTTGGATAAATGTAGTGTCACTTGTCTTTGATTTGTGATAATACTTCATGTTCAATTCATGGTATCCACACAATAGCAATAATAATTATAGTTCAAAAAGAACTGATATTTATAATATCAGAAGTACAAGAGTTTATGAAGTATATTTAATGTAAACAATGTTATCTTGTCCCAAAATACAGACACACACACACACATACACAGTACAAAATACTATTTACATTAAGGTAAAACTTTAAAACAATGTAAAGACTATGACACACTGTAAAAAGTGATTTGCATCTTTAGGAACATAAAAAGCCAATATTATCATGTTTTTAATGGAAAACAATTTGTACTACCATTACTTACTGTAATAAACATGTTTATTATGTTTGTAATGCAAAGTACAAGTGTACTATCCAACTAGGAACAAAGTAACTGCTCTTATTTTCTGTTATACATATATATACAGAAAATAAGAACAGTTACTATGAGTTGTGTGGATCTGATGAAGGTTGGACAAGAGTAGCTTACCTAGATATGTCTGACCCTTCAGAGGTGTGTCCTACTGGATTTAGACTGTATGAGTCAAATGGAGTAAGGGCATGTGGTAGACCAGATTCATCTGTTGGTAGCTGTCAATCAGTCCAGTTTCCTTCTAATGGTATCAGTTATTCTCAGGTGTGTGGTAGAGTAGTGGGATATCAATATGACTCGCCTGATGCAATATATAAAGAAGGAGCAAACCATGATAACATTAATTCCTATTATGTTGATGGTATAAGTTTGACTCGTGGCTCAGTAGGCAGTACACAATTTTCTAATATTCAATCATTTGTTGGTAATGATTACTTCTGTGAGTCAGGATGTCCTGGGAATATTGAAGATAATACTGTATATTTCTCTGATCCTCTTTGGGATGGTAAACAGTGTGGATCTCTTGAACAAGAATGTTGTAAAGCTCCTGGTCTTCCATGGTTTCACAAGGTTCTTAATTCTACCACTACTGACTACATTGAGTTGAGGGTATGTGCTGATCAGTACACAAATAACGAAGATGTTCCAGTTGCGAATTTTGAAATTTATGTTATGTAAAGGATATCAGTATTGAAGTCAACCTTGTAGTAAAACTATTACATGTGTCCTGTTTTTGAGAATGATAATTTAGCAATAATAAATTGTTACCACAATCTTTCATAATTCAAATCATTTACATTCATTATGATAATTATGCTAATACATACACATACTAGTATGTATATACATATGATCATGAGACCCCAGATGATCAAGCAGGAAGGCTGGAAGCTGACAGAATGAGAGTGAGTGAGTAGGCAAAGAGCAGTAGAGACCCCAGTGCATCGAGAGAAAAGAGAGAGAAATAGATCTAGAAAAGCGAGAATACCAACACAAGCTGAAGATCCTGAGATAAATGTTATAAGCTTACGCTTGCCTTTTAATGCCTGTAATCACCTAGTATACAATCATTATGATAATTATGCTAATATATACATATACTAGTATGTATATACATATGATCATGTATATACTTAAGTGAAGTTGTAACAAGACAGTTGATAATGAATAAAGTGTTCACCTGGTGTAAATATATTAACCCATTGTGACTACACAGACATTATAATATATTTTATTCCATATCTCAGTTGTTAGTGTTTGCATGTGTTTAGTATGTGTTACTATTGACTGTCTAAATTAATTACTTAATGAAAAATAATATGTGTTTGGAATTAAATAATAATATTGACACTTTAATTTTATACACAAAATACAGCTTTACAAATGATAATATACAATTAAATTATGACAGTACTACGATAGTAAGAATACTTTATATACTCATATATCCATGTCGCTAACAAATTTACAAATTTTATGTAATCAATTATAATTTGTTATTATGAACTCCATCATGTACAGATGATTGGAATTATAAGTACAACAAATACACATAACAGTACCTGACTTGTGACGTTAACTCCAATGAGTTGACGTCACAAGTCAGGTACATTGTAAAAGCTAAATAGAATGTCTAGTGAGGTTAATTTGTATAATGATATTCATTGTAAGTAATGTAAGAAATGCTGTCTTGTAACACACAAAAGAAATTTTATAGTGCTATTATATGTGAATCATGATGGATAATTAATATATATAAATAGTTTATATGTAATGCATGAACACACATTACTAACTTAAGTACAAGAAATATGCATAACAGGTTCTGAGACCAGATTTATGGCGTCAATTCATTATTGAATATGTAATTATATGCATTTGTAAAGTACACTGATAGTATTATCAGTGCTGAAGCAAATTATCAAGTATTAGAGTCAAATACACAGTTATTACACATTTCTGACATATACTAATTACAATGTAATGTAAATAATGAATATGACGTCAACGGTCATGTTCTACCTAAAGTCTATATAAGATCAGAACATTATACAAGATATGATAAGTCTCAGTAAACATGGCAAAACTATCCATCTCTCTGCTACTCATCGTTACTACCTGTTGTATTACTGTGGAGAGTAGTAACCTAGCTCTCACATTTGATGCTAACAACTCCACATGTACTGCAGCCTGTACTGCTTGTCCTAAAGAGTCTACTGATTGTAATAATCAAGACAATACTCTTCTTATTACTCAACTACTCAACACAACACAAGCTAACACTCAAGCTATACAACACACATTACAACAAGTTAATATAATTGCTAGTACCCTCACTCATATCAAAAACACCACTATTACTAACAGTGGTGTTATCAATGATATACTGTTACTAGTAGAAGAACTACTGGCCATACACAATGAATCTACTATCTCACCTATTCCTACCTCTTGTCAACAGATAAAGGAAAGAATGCCTGCAAGTCCTTCTGGTGTCTACCTACTAGGTCTTGATGGAGAGACTCAATATGTCTACTGTCATATGGAGGAGTTGTGTGGATCTGATGAAGGTTGGACAAGAGTAGCTTACTTAGACATGTCTGACCTTTCAGAGGTGTGTCCTACTGGATTTAGACTGTTAGAGTCAAATGGAGTAAGGGCATGTGGTAGAACAGATTCATCTGTTGCTAGCTGTCAATCAGTCCAATTTCCTTCTAATGGTATCAGTTATTCTCAGGTGTGTGGTAGAGTTGTGGGGTACCAGCATGGGTCAACTGATGCGGTTGACAAGACAATTGGATCCGGAGTGAATCACGATAACATTAACTCCTATTATGTTGATGGTATCAGTCTAACACATGGCTTTCCTCGTCAACATATCTGGACATTTATGGCTGGTCTTCAAGAGAATAGTCTACACATTGATGGTCGGTTCATGTGTCCATGTGCAACAGGCAGTAAACAACTTTCTAACATCCAGTCTTTCATTGGTAATGACTACTTCTGTGAGTCAGGATGTCCTGAACAATATAAAGTGAATACTCCATATTTCTCTGATCCTCTTTGGGATGGTAAACAGTGTGGATCTATTGAACAAGAATGTTGTCAAGCTTCTGGTCTTCCATGGTTTCACAAGGTTCTTAACTCTACCACTACTGACTACATTGAGTTGAGGGTGTGTGCTGATCAGAGTACATTTGATGAAGATGTACCAGTTGAGAAGTTTGAAATTTATGTCATGTAGACATAAAATGTATACATAAATGTATAGAGATATTCATTTATGTTCACATTGTATAAAGACAATAAGTTTGATTTCTTGAAACACTTTCCCCTATATTTGTAGTGTGCAATAGACTTCTTTTTTTCATCACATATTTTCTGTAGTTTTTTTTAACGTAGTAATTCTATTTTCATAAAACAATGCATCGTAAAAATATTTCATCATTGTGGGGGTGTGGTCAAATACTTTAACCACTGTATATAATGTCTCAATAACTCTGAAGAAACTATGAATATTAGTATAATATTATCTAATAGGTTTACCATGAAAAGAATGAAACCATATATTATCAATTACACATTCAAATCACACACTATGATGATTACATCATGCAGAAGTCATATGGTTTCGTATGGTTATTATAATGGAAGTCACATGACTGGAAGTATTGTCTCATGTTATTAAGTAATAACAGTATTTTTTGTGCTTGAAAAAGATATTGTCTTGTTTTGGTAATAGTAAAGATTGGAAAAATGTAAATCATGAATGAGCTAACTTTTGATCATAACCACATAAGTTACAACAGAGCTTTTTCTATGCTGAATACTAAAGTCTCTCACTTCGGAGGCAACAGTACCTCATGCACTGGTCTGGGATTTATCTTGTAAAAGCTTTGGAATGTCTCATGATTATTTTGATAATGTAGTGTTGCTAACATGATCAGATAGAGGAAATATCATTCATTGGATAATGTAGTGTCACTTATCTTTGATACTTAGTATTCAATTCATGGTATGTATCCATACTATAATAATATAATTATACTTCTAATATTTAAAAAAAACAAGAAGAACTGATATTTGTAATATCAGAAGTACAACTCTTCATCATGTAATTTTTAAAAGAGTTTCTGAAGTATATGTAATGTAAACAATGTTATCTTGTACCAAAATACATATATACAGTAAAATGTACAACATATTGTTTACATTAAGGTAGAATTGTAAACACTATGATAACTGCTATATATATATAAGAGATAAGAAAGTTTAAAAGAGGGAAAACATACTTTTCACAAAATATTGGCTTACAAATAAATTATAAGGATGTGTTATTACATATTAAATTTTAATTTATAACCAAATTTACTAACTATCATGTAAACTAATTAAAGTCTATTCAAAATTAAGATGTGATGATTTTATATGTACTATAGTGTATAGTTTAATGTCATAAGGATTATACATGATTATGCTGTAACTCAATAATGACATTAACAAATATTGTATGCGCATAGGTCAGTTCTCAGTGTTTGTACAGCTGTAGAGATGTTGGGAATATAATTATCCATCATGATTCACATATAATAGCACTATAAAATTTCTTTTGTGTGTTACAAGACATCATTTCTTACATTACTTACAATGAATATCATTATACAAATTAACCTCACTAGACATTCTATTTAGCTTTTACAATGTACCTGACTTGTGACGTCAACTCATTGGAGTTTACGTCACAAGTCAGGTCCTGTTATGTGTATTTGTTGTACTTATAATTTATGAATATGACGTCAACAGTCATGTTCTACCTAAAGTCTATATAAGATCAGAACATTATACAAGATATGATAAGTCTCAGTAAACATGGCAAAACTATTCATCTCTCTGCTACTCATCGTTACTATCTGTTGTATTACTGTGGAGAGTAGTAACCTAGCTCTCACATTTGATGCTAATAACTCCACATGTACTGCAGCCTGTACTGCTTGTCCTAAAGAGTCTACTGATTGTAATAATGGAGACAATACTCTTCTTATCAATCAACTACTCAACACAACACAAGCTAACACTCAAGCTATACAACACACATTACAACAAGTTAATATAATTGCTAGTACCCTCACTCATATCAAAAACACCACTATTACTAACAGTGGTGTTATCAATGATATACTGTTACTAGTAGAAGAACTACTGGCCATACACAATGAATCTACTATCACACCTATCCCTACCTCTTGTCAACAGATAAAGGAAAGAATGCCTGCAAGTCCTTCTGGTGTCTACCTACTAGGTGTTAATGGAGAGACTCGATATGTCTACTGTCATATGGAGGAGTTGTGTGGATCTAATGAAGGTTGGACAAGGGTAGCTTATCTAGACATGTCTGACCTTTCAGAGATGTGTCCTACTGGATTTAGACTGTACGAGTCAAATGGAGTAAGGGCATGTGGTAGACCAGATTCTGGTCCTAGCTGTCAATCAGTCCAATTTCCTTCTAGTGGTATCAGTTATTCTCAGGTGTGTGGTAGAGTAGTGGGATATCAGCATGGGACACCTGATGGAATATATAAAGAAGGAGCAAACCATGATGATATTGATTCCTATTATGTTGATGGTATAAGTTTGACTCATGGCTCTCCTCGTCAACACATTTGGACTTTTATAGCTGGTCTTCAGGAGAACAGTCCCTATATGTATGCTAGCGGCCTATGTCCATGCGCACCAGACAGTACACAACTTTCTAATATTCAATCGTTCATTGGTAATGACTACTTCTGTGAGTCAGGATGTCCTGGACAATTTCAAGCTGGCACTCCATATTTTTCTGATCCTCTTTGGGATGGTAAACAGTGTGGATCTATTGAACAAGAATGTTGTCAAGCTCCTGGTCTTCCATGGTTTCACAAGGTTCTTAACTCTACCACTACTGACTACATTGAGTTGAGGGTATGTGGTGATCAGTACACAAATGATGAAGATGTACCATTTGAGAAGTTTGAAATTTATGTTATGTAGATATGTACATAAATGTATAGAGATATTCATTTATGTTCACATTGTATAAAGACAATAAGTTTGATTTCTTGAAACACTTTCCCCTATATTTGTAGTGTGCAATAGACTTCTTTTTTTCATCACATATTTTCTGTAGTTTTTTTTTAACGTAGTAATTCTATGTTCAATGCATCGTAAAAATATTTCATCATTGTGGGGGTATGGTCAAATACTGTATACCACTGTATATAATGATTAAAACAACAAAACCATATATTTTCAATTACACATTCAAATCACATACTATGATGATTACATCATGCAGAAGTCACATGGTTTCGTATGGTTATTATAATGGAAGTCACATGACTGGAAGTATTGTCTCATGTTATTAAGTAATAACAGTATTTTTTGTGCTTGAAAAAGATATTGTCTTGCTTTGGTAATAGTAAAGATTGGAAAAATGTAAATCATGAATGAATTAACTTTTGATCATAACCACATAAGTTACAACAGAGCTTTTTCTATGCTGAATATTAAAGTCTCTCACTTCGGAGGCAACAGTACCTCATGCACTGGTCTGGGATTTAAGTTTCTGAAGTATATGTAATGTAAACAATGTTATCTTGTCCCTAAAATACACATATACGGTACAACATACTGTTTATTTTAAGGTAGAATTGTAAACACTATGATAACTATCATGTTCTACCTAAAGTCTATATAAGACAAGAACATTATACAAGATATGATAAGTCTCAGTAAAACATGGCAAAACTATTCATCTCTCTGCTACTCATCGTTACTACCTGTTGTATTACTGTGGAGAGTAGTAACCTAGCTCTCACATTTGATGCTAATAACTCCACATGTACTGCAGCCTGTACTGCTTGTCCTAAAGAGTCTATTGATTGTAATAATGGAGACAATACTCTTCTTATCAATCAACTACTCAACACAACACAAGCTAACACTCAAGCTGTACAACACACATTACAACAAGTTAATATAATTGCTAGTACCCTCACTCGTATCAAAAACACCACTATTACTAACAGTGGTGTTATCAATGATATACTGCTACTAGTAGAAGAAATACTGGCCATACACAATGAATCTACTATCTCACCTATCCCTACCTCTTGTCAACAGATAAAGGAAAGGATGCCTGCAAGTCCTTCTGGTGTCTACCTACTAGATCTTGATGGAGATGCTCGATATGTCTACTGTCATATGGAGGAGTTGTGTGGATCTGATGAAGGTTGGACAAGAGTAGCCTATCTAGACATGTCTGACCTTTCAGAAGAGTGTCCAAATGGATTTAGACTGTATGAGTCAAATGGAGTAAGGGCATGTGGTAGACCAGATTCATCTGGTGGTAGCTGTCAATCAGTCCAGTTTCCTTCTCATGGTATCAGTTATTCTCAGGTGTGTGGTAGAGTAGAGGGGTATCAATATGGAACACCTGATGCAATACAAACAGGAGATAATCATGATAACATTAATTCCTATTATGTTGATGGTATCAGTTTGACTCGTGGCTCTCCTCGTCAACACATTTGGACTTTTATAGCTAGTCTTCTTGAGAACAATCCCAATTCGCATACTCAGTTGCTCTGTCCATGCGCAACAGGCAGTACACAACTTCCTAATGTTCAGTCTTTCGTTGGTAATGACTACTTCTGTGAGTCGGGAAATCCTGGGAGCGCTCAACAGGATACTCCATATTTTTCTGATCCTCTTTGGGATGGTAAACAGTGTGGGTCTCTTGAACAAGAATGTTGTCAAGCTCCTGGTCTTCCATGGTTTCACAAGGTTCTTAATTCTACCACTACTGACTACATTGAGTTGAGGGTATGTGGTGATGAGAGTACATATAATGAAGATTTTCCAGTTGAAAAGATTGAAATTTATGTTATGTAAAGGATATCAATATTAAAGTCAACCAATAGATTAACTCTTTAAACACTTTTCTCCCAATACTTTTTTAGTGTGCAGAATTGATTTTCTCTTTTAATGTACATTGGCTTTTTTTAATTAAGTAATATTTCTTTTTGAGATTGTTTTGGACTCAATTATAAACAGAACTTGTAGTGAAACAACAGAACAGTTACTGGTATTTAATCATGTGACAGTCTCAAATAATATTAAGATGATGTGAATAACGAATATTAGTATATAGTAATGCTTGCACTTGTTTAATGGCCTGCAGCCTGGCCACTGGGCAATCCCTGTGATTGCTTTGTAATGAGTTTATATATATATATAATATTATATATATAATTATATGGAACTAATTGCTGTTCTAGCTGAGATATATTCCTAAATTTCTACAAGAACCTTTAAAAGAAAGAAGAATGAATAATCAACTATAATAGTCTGTTGTGATTCAGCCATGATTAAGAAATGATGACACCACAAAGCAGAGAACAAGAGGTTTTATATACCATATCAGAAGTTGTATATACAAGACTATATTTGTTACTCCATAGTGTCAATGACTTAAACACTTACATTCATTATTAATTATTATAAGACTGGAATTGTCAACAAGTAAGATTTTTGCTGAAGTCAATCAGTGGAGACTTTTGAATATTTATTCACTTTGTTGTCAATACTTGTACATTGTATGACCATGAGTAAAAACACACAAGTCTTGAAATATTATTACAAGCAATGAAGTCCACAGAAAAACAGACACTCTCTTTCTAGGAAACAACACGACTGTACATGTAGTTAAACCTGAACCACTGACTATCCGATCGGGAGGCTCATGCTATAACCACTAAGCCACACTGCCTCCTTGAAATATTATTATTAAGATTAAATAATGGTACATGTACATGCGTTTATGTGACGTAAACAAAAGAATGTATTGACAGTGAAGTTTTATACATTAAATCATAATTAGGATTAAAATGTACATCTGTGTGCTGTGTACATGTATAAGTACATGTACACAACTACATGTTATAAATAAAAAAAAACTTGTCTAGCAAAATAATTTTGATCAAACATTTACTTTCAAACACTTACTAATCCGACATTTGCTTCAAGAACTCAACAAAATTAAGTATCTACAAAGCATAATAATTTGTCTCCATGGATACCAAATTTCATTGACTTCCTGTACAAATGACAGGTAAGTGAGTATTCAAATGTAAATGTGCTGATAAAAATTATTTTGAGAGACAAGGAAAATCAATTACATAATTAGTATTCTGTATGTACACATGTATGTACATGTACATATTGTAATGTAATTATAATTTAGTGAATATCCATTTACCAGTGGTGGCGGAATTAGTCAGGTTGACCAGCTATCAGCAAAAGTAATTACTTGTGTGGCCAAGGTGTTTCATGAATGTGCAATGTGCATAAGTAGTGCGTTAATTCCATGATTAATAACTGAAGTTTTCGACTCTCCAAACCAGCCATCAAAAAAGAAAATTTGGTGATAAAACGTTAGTAGAACACTTGTTACAAGGAGGATGGTTTATCGATACAGGCACCAAGACGATTATACACACATATAACACATAATTAATTTAACCACACCCCTCATAAATAATTAATAAGCTGTGGAAATTTCACACCACGCTTTGCGCACAATTATTTTGACCCAACCAGTATAGAATTGCTTCTGCCACCACTGTCTTCTTATAAATGATACTACTACATGCATATACTGTGTAACCATTTGCTGTCTCACCTGGCTGTCCTAACATATCACTATAGCTTGAATCAACAGAGATAACAGAGTAGAGATCTTTCCAAAGAGATGTACTAGTCAGTTTACCACTTTCATGAAGATGATCGAGAAAGGTCAAGAAAGCATCCCGATGTTTTCTGTGTTGTCGTCTCTCCCAATCTTTCTCTTTGCGTTTATTTTCAGCCTCTTCCTAACAAAAGACAAATGTATGTAACAGCATAGCAACCATCAGATAAGCCATCATTAAACGACCTTTGAATTTTACAGATTCAATGGATTGTTGTTGCACTTTAATTTGAATTTCCTGCCTTATTTTATCAGATATGTACATGTACAGTGTATGTACATGTACACTGTATGGACAGTGTATATACAGTGTATGTACATGCAAAATGTATGTGCAGTGTATGTACATGTACAGTGTATGTACATGCACAATGTATGTGCAGTGTATGTACATGTACAGTGTATGTACAGTGTATGTACATGTACACTGTATGGACAGTGTATATACAGTGTATGTACATGCAAAATGTATGTGCAGTGTATGTACATGTACAGTGTATGTACATGCACAATGTACATGTATGTGCAGTGTATGTACATGTACAGTGTATGTACAGTGTATGTACATGTACACTGTATGGACAGTGTATATACAGTGTATGTACATGCAAAATGTATGTGCAGTGTATGTACATGTACAGTGTATGTACATGCACAATGTATGTGCAGTGTATGTACATGTACAGTGTATGTACAGTGTATGTACATGTACACTGTATGGACAGTGTATATACAGTGTATGTACATGCAAAATGTATGTGCAGTGTATGTACATGTACAGTGTATGTACATGCACAATGTATGTGCAGTGTATGTACATGTACAGTGTATGTACAGTGTATGTACAGTGTATGTACATGCACAATGTATGTGCAGTGTTAATACAGAGTATGTACATGTACAGTGTATGTACATGTACATGTACAATGTATGTACAGTGTATGTACATGCACAATGTATGTGCAGTGTATGTACATGCACATCATTACTTTTATGGATTAATTGAAAAAGTCTAAGAAATATATATATATATATATATATATAGTCACCCTCCAGAGTAGATATGGACAGCATCATGTAACAGACTAACAGTGTTTCTATCGGGTTAAATATAAAGGGCAGAGGAGTACATCAGTGGTACATGATGTTTTGCCAATTGGTATTGTAAAACAGGATAAACTTTAACATTAATGGATGAGGGAGTACTATGGTAACATCCTTTGGGAGAACCCCTGATGTAAGAATATTGTAATATTGTAAAGTTGATTATTGGTAAGAACTTTGAAAGAGTACTTCAGTACACATTCACAGATCCCAGTATTTAGAGTATTCTGAAAGCTAAAAACTATCAGAATAGTTTTCAGGATTGACTGGAAATATCAGAGGTTTTTTCTAATAATAACTTTGAAGAACTTATGAAGACAATATCTACTAATTTCAAGAAGGATAAGTATTGTTTTCAAGTACATGTATATATTTTTGTGTATAGTCAATTTGATGGTATTGTAATTTTTGTAATTTTGAAGTTAACTAACTATTCGATAAGTTAACTAACAATTATATGCTATATTAGTACTCATATATAAATAGAAGTCACCTTAAGGTACATGTACATGTACATAAATTTTTAAAAAACTTTATGAGTGGTAAATAGTACATTCCCTAAAGGGTGGTAACAAGGCACTTCCCAACCCTTTAGTATGTCCCTTAATTTAACAGTTTATTTTGTTTTACAACACTGATTAGACATTGATGCACTCCTCCACTCTTAATTTTATCCTGGAGAAAACACTGGGTAAATGGGCAAATTATTGACAAATCGATAAATAAATGGATAGATAAATAATTGGACGAAGACATGTACATATACAATTATTTGTATAGTTATAAAACTCACTTTTTCTAATTTTCTGATGTGTTTTTCGTAAGTAATCAACATATCTTCTTTATCCATTACTATCATGTGATGTCATGTGATATCATGTGATATCATGTGTGTATTACAATAATACATGTAAACATAAGTGTATAATAGTTATATCATATACACACATGCATGATTACATGTACATCTATTAAACTACATGTAGCTCTTACCTTGAAGCTCATCATCTTTACGAAACTTTGGATGTTCATTTAATAGTTCCTGTGCCTACATATATTAATAAAATAAATAAATACATAGTTAAATACACACTCATATTAGACAGACAAATACATACACATGTGCGTACATGTACACTAGTTAAGTATAACTGTATTGGTTCTCTCACTCTTCTGTAATAACTATAAGGTTTTTTTTGTTTAATAGGGGAAATAATCGATGATGCAAACACACTGTTCCTTGGGGGAGGGGGGGAGGGAGAGGGGTTATGCTCCCCCAGGAAACTTTTAAAATTTAGGCCCTCCAACATCTTTTCTGGTGGCTTCCAGTCCCAAGAAGGATTGAAGTTGAGATGTTGCATGTTGAAATAAATACATCTGGTCTGAAATCTAATTGTCATATCAGCTTAATCAATGTACATGTACATGTACATGTACATTAGTGTTAACTATAACTAAAACCCTTTTAGTAAGGCATTTTGACATTTAGTTAACTAAACTATAACTAAATTACAAGTGTATTAACTAACTAAACGAAAAATAGCCAATAATGGGCACTTTTAGTTAGTTAACTAAAACTAAAACCCTTTTAGTAAGCCTAAAATAGTTTTAGTTAATAAACTATAACTAAATTACAAGTGTATTAACTAACTAAACGAAAAATAGCCAATAATGGGCACTTTTAGTTAGTTAACTAAAACTAAAACCCTTTTAGTAAACCTAAAATTGTTTTAGTTAATAAACTATAACTAAATGGTGATAAACTAGTCATACTATAACTATAACTAAAAGTGGTCATTATTGTCATACTAAAACAACACTGAAGTACATGCATGTATAATAATTACATGTATGATAAATGTACATGTACATACATGTACCTTAGCCCAAGTTGTTCGATAAGAAATGCCATCAATAGAGTCATAGATTTTTTCTAGTAACTGACAATTTCTTTCTCTCTGTTCCTTTTCTTGTTGCTTCTCTTTCTCTGCTAAGGCAGAAATAACATCCTCAAATACATTCTAAATGGTAAAAATATCGTATCATTTTAAGATAAAGATTCCCCCCTCTCTCCAACAAAAGATCTGTTTACAGTTTGAAACAACGCCCTACCTTCCTATCATCAATATTCACGACTTTCCACAGTGGATGATCGTCAAAAATATCGCAAACTCTTCGCCAGCGAATACCAGAATGAACCTCCTCATGGTCTTCAAGAACCTTGTGCAATTCCTCTCGATTTTTTTTGGCAATCTGTCTTTGTTCTTCCTAGAGAAACATGTGATTTTTATTAAAAATAACCTTGTACTTGTTCATGTACATGTATGTACGCATGTACATGTATGTACGTGTACATGTACATGTGTAAAATGGTACATGTACATGTATATTATATAACCTTTTCCTCTTTTGCTTTCTGGGTCTTGTACATATTAAAAACCTGTTTCTTCTCGTTCATTTTTTTAATGGCTCTAAATATTAAAAAATATAAAATATATTAACTGTATGATAACTCTATTGGGATACATACTTGTATCTTATGTCACTTGTAATTTGTTTCATAGCATGATCCCAGGAAGATGTGGAGGGAATATTCTATAGAATGATTTAAATATATATTAAATACAAATACATACATGTGTATGTATACACTGTAGTATATTGCACTAGACAATGTACACTAGATGTCCACATAGATAATGCACATGTACACATAGATAATGCACATGTACAATTGTACATGTACATGTATACACTGAATATTGCACTACATGTACACAAAGATAACCCACACTGCAGTACATTGTACTACATACTGTACTACATGTACATGTACATATACACTGCAGTACATTGTACTACATACTGTACTGTACTACATGTACATATAAACTGAAGTACATGTACTACATACTGTACTGTACTACATGTACATATACACTGCAGTACATTGTACTACATACTGTACTGTACTACATGTACATATACACTGAAGTACATTGTACTACATGCTGTACTATACTACATGTACATATACACTGAAGTACATTGTACTACATACTGTACTGTACTACATGTACATATACACTGAAGTACATTGTACTACATACTGTACTGTACTACATGTACATGTACATATACACTGCAGTACATTGTACTACATACTGTACTGTACTACATGTACCAGTGGCATTATATGCAGCCATGGTGATGCCATCGTTGTTGTTGCAGAGACCTTATCCAAAGTCAAAATCTAAAGATCATATTAATCATTTAGAACGCAGACTGTCATTATGGTTAAATGGCGATATTGAAGCACTGATGGTAGAAGGCCGTGTTATACAAGAAAGAGTCTCTCGTCAGATTCACCACTCTCAAAAATATGTAGAAAATCTTCCAAGTAAGTTTGCTAAACTTATGTACGAAGGCAATGTCAAGGCAGCAATTAGACTTCTCTCTGATGAGGACTGTAATAATGGTACTCTCTCAGTCGATGCAATCATTGATGGTCGTACTGTTCGTGACATTTTAGCTGACAAACACCCTCCTAGCCAACCACCTGTTTCCTCTGCTTTAATAAGTCCTGCAGATGACTTTCATCCAAGTCAACCACTAATTTCCTCCGCAATAAATGATTTCCATCCTATTGTTTTTGATTCCCTTAACTCGGAACTAATACGCTCAACAGCACTTAAGACTGATGGATCCCCAGGTCCTTCCGGTTTAAATGCTGCTAGCTGGAAACGCCTTTGCACATCCTTTCGTTCATCATCTACAGAGTTGTGCAACGCCCTTGCCTCTTTCGGGAGGCGCATCTGTACGTCCTACGTTGATCCAAACGGTTTAAAACCTTTCCTAGCTAGCCGACTAATCACTCTTGATAAGTGCCCTGGTGTGCGCCCAATTGGGGTAGGAGAAGTAGTACATCGTATTCTTGGTAAAGCCTTACTTCGCATTATCGGTCAGGACATTCAGGAAGTTGCTGGTCCATTGCAGTTATGTGCTGGTCAAGATAGTGGTTGTGAGGCTGCAGTGCATGCACTTCGTCGATCATTTGAATCTCCAGACTGTGAGGCCGTTCTCCTTATTGATGCATCTAATGCTTTTAACTCACTTAGATATGGCTGGAGACCTCCTCATCTACCATCACATTGTGTTTGTGGAAGGGAATTCTCTGTCGATCATTCACTTAACTGCAAATGTGGAGGATATCCGTCCATCAGACATAATGAAATTAGAGATATTACGGCTCATCTTATCACAGAAGTTTGCCACAATGTTCTCATTGAGCCTCCTCTACAACAGCTTTCAGGGGAAATAATGTCACTTCAGTCTGCTAATGTTCAAGATAAAGCTCGGCTTGATATTGCTGCAGATGGATTCTGGGGTTGTTCTCATCAGCGTGCATTTTTCGATGTTCGGATTTTTAATCCTTTTGCTCGCATATATGTCAATTCCCCTTTGTCTACATGCTATAAGAGAAATGAAGCTGATAAAAGGAGGAATTATGATGAAAGAGTACGAGAGATAGAGCATGGTTCATTTACACCTTTAATCTTTTCTACTGCTGGTGCCATGGGTCCAGTAGGTTCTGTTGTTTTTAAAAGACTGGCCTCTATGATTTCTACTAAAACTGATCGGCCATACTCTAGGGTATTACACTGGTTACATTGCAGATTAGGGTTTTCACTGTTAAGATCCTCAATAATGTGTCTCAGAGGAGCTCGTTCTTCATACCATCACCCCATAAAAAACATAGATAATGCAGCCATTGACCTTGCCCTCCATGAGGGTAAGGTACTCAATTAGATTTCTTACTTGTTTGTAAATATTATATAATAATAATTATCATTTTACTTTTATTTATTTATTTATTTATTTTATTTTTTATTCTTTCTTGCTTACTTATGGTACTTACTACTAGTAAAAAAAAATATATATATAAATAAAAATAAAAAATAAAATAAGTACATTGTACTACATACTGTACTGTACTGTACTACATGTACATACATGTATACACTGCAGTACATTATACTACATACTGTACTACATGTACATGTGTGTACTATTCCACAAACCTTTTCTTTGAGTAATTCTTTGAAGGCTTGTTTAGCTTCTTCATGTGTTGCATAAACAGGTAGTTGCTCGGGTTCACTAATTACATGTACATGTATGTAATTGAAAATATTAGCATGTACATGTGTACATGTATTATTATCAAGTTCACTACAGGCAGATAACAAAGTCTTACATTTTCTCTGTTTCTTCTTCCTTCTTCTCTTCTTGAAGATCTTTCTGAACTTGTTCTTCCTCTTCACTAACGCTCTCTTCTGATACATCCCTATCAAATAAACACACATGTACATGTATAATTACATACATGTACATGTACATGTACATATATGTAATGTACATACATGTACATATATGTAATGTACATACATGTACATATATGTAATGTACATACATGTACATATATATAATGTGCAGTGCATATACATGTACATTAATAAACTTACTCCTCCTCTTCACCCAGCTTTGCCACTTCGGCTATTAGAAAGAAACGATAATTTATAATTGTACATCACTTTGAATTTGTAATTATATATATGTACATGTATGTATTGCGGTAACTATGGAAACCAAAGAAATCTAGGAACAGGAATCTGGGGAACCATGGAAAACAAAGGAATCTAGGAACAGGAATCTGTGGAACCATGGAAACTAAAGGAATCTAGGAACAGGACCACGGAAACTAAAGGAATCTAGGAACAGAAATCTGGGAAACCATGGAAACCAAAAGAATCTAGGAACAGGAATCTGGGTAGCCATGGAAACCAAAGGAATCTAGGAACAGGAATCTGGGGAATCATGGAAACCAAAGGAATCTGGGGAACCATAGGAACCATAGGAACAGTATAAACTAGGGGAACAGCAGGAACCAGGAGTTAAAACTAGGAGAGGCTCCCTTCTCTTTGTACATTGTACATATGTACTTTGTAATCTATATTCAATACCTAATATATCAGTCTATAATGTTATACAAATATCTCAATTGTGTGTACACAGCTTAGTCACATGGAGCAGCATGTATTTGGGAGAGCTTGGATACTCCTAAATACATTTACATACACAGGCTGGTGTGACACTACATATACATGTACATGTACATTATATACATGTAACTACTGTGTATTGTACCTTTCAGTTCTTCTAACTCTTTAGGTACACTCCATGTTGATTCTTTGGTTTCGGAATTGTAATAGTATACCTTACCATTATCATTTTTATATTCTTTCCATGGACACTTGCTCAAAAGGAGCTAAAGAGAGAAGTTGATAAACAATCTACGACAATATATGTACATTGTATGTACATGTACATGCATCAGACATTGTAATAGTAAAAAATAGTAATAGTAATAAACCCTAAGGTAATAGTAATAGTAAAATATTTAAGTACATGTAATATTACATGTAATTATACATGTACATTGTACATGTATTTGATCTCATTGCAATTGACTCATGTCTAGACTATTTACACACTACTCAATGTCATGTATATTTTACATACACATACATGTATGTCGCTTAAATGGGATGTTTTGAAATACTTGTACATTGTACTACATGTACAAGATGACATATGACAAACGTACTGGTCATGTGATGTATACATGTACATGTAATCGCCATGCATGTTCATGTACATGTATATCCTATATGTTTCTAACCTCAGCTTCACTTTTCAATTCTTTTGGCTTCTGCCATGTTGACTGTTTAGTTTCTGTGTTGTAGTAGTACATTCGTCCATCAGGCGCCTTGTGCTCAGTCCAAGGTCCAAGAGGCTTCTTCTCCTGAAGAGATGAAGTTTGAAGACAGGTGGAATGTATGGAGATAAAAAGGATTGTTGGTCATTCCTAACTAAAGTCATAAATATTTTCTGAAGTCACGATGAATATGAATGACCTTTATATATAGAGGAGTTTTTATTTAGGAATAACCCTCCTAACGGTGTTAACTTGGCGACGAAGTCCACAGAAAGACAGACACTCTCTTTTCAGGAAACAACACGACCGCAGCTGGACTCGAACCACAGACCCTTAGATCAGGAGGCTCAAGCTCCAACCACTGAGCCATGCTGCCTCCTTAAAAAAAGAGCGCCCATCAAACTGGGACTATTTGATGGGAATGACTAACCACAACTTATATACACAAGTGTGTATATGGTACCTTTATAGTTTATATGCTTGCTTACTTTCTTTTTTTTCTTCTTTTTATCTACAGTTTCCTGCTTGGTAACAGGAGGTACCGATACCTGAGGCTGAGGCTGAACTGGATGTTCTGTTGCTATTGGCAACTGAGTGTTAGACACAGATAGAACAGGATTAGCTGTTACTGTCACAGGCTGATGTATAGACTAGAAAGATTAAGACAGAAAAATTGAAGAAGAAATGCAATTAAGAAACATTTTTAAAAAAACAGATATTCCACATGTACATGTCCAGAGAATATACATGTATCAAGATATATACATGTACATATTTTCCTGACGTGACATTTGAATTACTTCTATGTTCTAATACTGTATATACACAATGTACATGTACGTGTACACGTGACAAAACACAGTACTTATATACATGTACATTGAACATACATGCACTTATATACATGTACTTATATACATGTACTTATATACATGTACGTTGAACATTGAACATTGTGTATAAGTACATGCATATAAGTGCATGTACAATGTATATAAGTGCATGTATATAAGTGCATGTATATAAGTACATGTATATAAGTACATGTATATAAGTGCATGTATATAAGTACATGTATATAAGTGCATGTATATAAGTGCATGTATATAAGTGCATGTATATAAGTACATGTATATAAGTACATGTATATAAGTGCATGTATATAAGTGCATGTATATAAGTGCATGTATATAAGTACATGTATATAAGTACATGTATATAAGTGCATGTATATAAGTTCATGTATATAAGTGCATGTATACAAGTACATGTACATGTATATAAGTACATGATTGAACATGTACTTTGTGATGCTTGAATTACATGTACATGTACTTCATGATGTAATGTTTTAAGACATTTAAACTGCACATGTATGATGTAATTTTTAGTGACACATGTACATGTACATGCACTGTATGAGGTAATGTTTTGTGACATTCATATCTGTTAATACATGTACTGGACACGTACCTGTACCTGTACCTGGGGAGTAGCTGTCAATTGATTATTCGGTTGTATCAATTGAAACATTGGTTGTTGAGTATTCTGATAATTTGGTTGTGGATGAGACATATGCTGAACTTGTGATGTCATTTGAATTGGATTTACCTCCGGAATTTGTTGCATCATAGGCTGTGAAAATAAAACCTAAGACTATGATAGATTTCAAGGTTTTGTTTAGAAGTTTACAAAGGGGGATGTCAAACACACCCTTCAATCCCTCCTCCCTTTGTACAAACCCCTACACAGTACTACACACACATATACTATACATGTATGTACATGTACCTGTTGCAACATTCCTTGGGACATGTTATTAGGAAGTTGATTGCTAGGAGTTGGAAGAAGAGAGGACTGTCCCGACTGAAGTTCCATATACATTCCAGGCTGACTAATAACAGGTCTGTGCATCTGACCAGGAGGTGGTCTGGGAACCTGTCCTACCATTTGTCCCAGAATCTGACCTGGGGCTGGCTGCTACATGGTGAACATATACATATTATATTGTGTATAAATAATACTATATCTCTACCATAAATGAAGGTACATTGCCAACAGGACCACCAGGTTGTGGAGGAGGCATAAATCTTTGGTTAAAATTCGCAGGAACAGGTCCACCTGGTCCTGGATGAAACCCCCCAGGAGGCGGGAATGAACCCATTTGGTGACCTTGATAATTATGTGCCTATAGACATTAAAATATAAAAGTCACGTGATTTTAAGACGCTAGAGTAAAAAGTTTACCATTAAAATAAGAACTTACCATTTCCAAAGAGTTGCTGTAGAGCAGTTTACAAATTTTTGAACTCCATGTGTACCTACTAAGGGGTTAAATATTAGCCACCAATACAGACCACACCCACCAAGACCACGCCCACTTACTGATTTCCTCCTCTGTTTGTGGAATGGAGTTGCAATTATTAAAAGGAAGATTTCCTAATAATGCATTAGTTGAGAATTGTGGAAGTTTAGTTAATGGTATGTCAATATAAAAATAATATTATAATGATTTCTACAAATATTCTCCGTGTAGAATTTTTCTGTGCTCGAAGTGTTGATAATCATTCCTATGAGGGTAGACTATTTCTAACTGAGAAAGCTCTGTTCTTTGTGTCAACATAGTATGTGATATATTTCATTGACTACCCTTCCTGTACAATTGATTATTCTTTTAATTAGCATTCAATATGATATGATTAATTATGTATGATTATAATATATATATATATATATATATATGATTATATTATATATATATATATATATATATTATTGTAGAATTAGTACTGTTTTAAAATAATTAGATAATAAGATTGTTCACAATGAATATCATTACGTAAATGTCAAAAACAAACCCACAATAACTTCAACAATTATTGGATTTATCAACGAAATCAGCTTAATGTGACACAATACCTCATATATAATTATATATGATGTATCGTGTCAGTAGACACTTCCTTTTGTAATTACACATGTACATATTTTGAATTTTTTTGTGTGTCATTAACTATAATTATGTAGTATTGTTTAGTTGATAGCTAAATAGAAAGTATATGTAAGCATGCTGTAACTAGAAACTAAAAGTAGCCATACTTGAAATTAACATCCTGGTAATTCTTAGTATTAATATATTTTATGTCATCTCTCTGTTTACACATTAAAAAATCAATTCATCCATTGTTGTCCAGCAACATTTACCATTCATCAGCAGGGGTGTGGAAACATTGAGCCAACTGCCAGACATTTTGACCTATTTTCATCACTCTTGTCCTGTTCCCCATATACTTAGTATAAAGGTTTGTTTCAATTTACCGGACATTCACTAGATTTATCGGACAATGTCCTGCATGACTGGCTGTTTCCATACCACTGTTCATCAGTATTCTCTTTGCCTTTTATAAGGGGTACAGTAACATAATGTACAGTGTGTACCCCTAAAACTATCTAGTGTATCTCCATTAGGAGAATTTATTGCTTTTACATACTCTTAATACATTTTCCAAATCATAATTTGATTTAATTCGTTACTTCTGTACCCCCACTAACAATACTGGTGACAACTCTACCATCCATTCTCCTTTGTTCCTATCCATTAGTCCATTCATATATCCATTGCTTCATCCATTAGTTCAGTGGCTATATCATATGACAAAGCTTTAAAACTGGAAGACATAAAAGAAGTTGTAGCACTTCAAAGAATCATTCCTTCAATAGAATTTATCCTTGATAAAGGAAAGGTAGGGAAATTAATATTTCTTTATTTCTATCATGGATGCACTATTAATAATAACAAGTGGTATAAAACATTGTCATTCTATGATGCTCTGTAATAGACACCTCACTGATGAGTATAGGACCTATTGTATATAGGTATAAGTAATATATAAGTGCATATTGAACTGCAAAGAAGGGCATTGAACTGAATCTCAAGAGGTTTACTATAGAGATTATATATACATGTATGATTACTTTGATGTGTAGAAAGGATTACTACACATACAATAATTATATATATATTAGGAGGTATTTACTAACTTTCATGATCTTAAAAAGACAATATCTGCTCTGAAAGATCACTTACCAAATCAAGTGGTTCTAGAAGTAAAAAAGCAAGGTATTCTATAATTGATGCATTTACATGTATATATATATAATTATATATGATGTTATCGGAGATGTAGAAAGAAAGAAAGAAAGACACCTGAGGCAATGGAAAAATGAAAATGAGAGTTGCCTCAGGTGGGATTCAAACCCACGACACTCTGTACTCCAGACAGATGCTCTACCGACTGAGCTACCAAGGCAGCTCAGCTGGCAGGGTCCGAATCAAACATCTCATATGCCTGTATGAACAGGTTAACTTGACACTAGGCATTAGGTGAAGGCCGGGGTAATGAAACCACCAAAGACACCAACACCAAACCTAAGCATATACATGATGTTATCGGAGATGTAGAAAGAAAGAAAGAAAGAAAGAAAGAAAGAAAGGAAGAAAGACACCTGAGGCAATGGAAAAATGAAAATGAGAGTTGCCTCAGGTAGGATTCGAACCCACGACACTCTGTACTCCGGACAGATGCATATGTACATGTGTGATAGTACTTGACCTGTAATATGTACATATGTATAATACACATGTACTATATACATGTACACTGTAATTCTGGAAGTGATGACTGATTCATGTATATACATGTATTATACATGTACATGTACTTGTACATGTACATGTTATATTATACATATAATAGTATAGTATTACATGTGCATGTATATAGTATTACATGTGCATGTATATAGTATGTACATGTATATATTATACATGTACATATACATGTATTGGGAAGGGATTTTTCAATGTGTACATTTTTGATCTAACACATTTTTCTGTTATTTTTACTATTATAGCTTTTCATCATAAGTTTAGTCGACTCACAAGTGTTCCAGTAAAATCTCATGCAAATAATTCAAAGAACTCACACTCTACTTCTCATCCACTCAAACTCAGAACTCATACACAGGTACAGTACATATAACTCTACATATTTATATGTTCAACCAGCCACACTTAATGATACATATGGTACTATCGCTATATAGTATAATGAGAATTTTTTTATCAATGTAGCAACGCTATGCTGTTAGATATGCTACCAGATCTCAGATATATATACTGTACTATATCTAGATATCCATATGCTAATACAGTGTTTATAGTTCGAAAAGGAAGAATTTTGTTATATTTGGAGTGTATTCTATTTTCAAGTACTTGTGACAAAAGAAGTGTTTTGAAGTACATATAGTAATATTTATTGTAAAAGACAAAATGTTTCTTACGACAATCATATAATACAGTATTATTTGGAACAACAATCCAAATACTAATACTCAACGGATATCCAGGTACCAAAACCCACAGGATATCCAGGTACCAAAACCCACAGGATATCCTGATACCAAAACCCACAGAATATCCAGGTACCAAAACCCACAGGATATACAGGTACCAAAACCCACAGGATATCCAGGTACCAAAACCCACAGGATATACAGCATCCAAATACCAAAACCCACAGGATATACAGCATCCAGGTACCAAAACTTAACAGGATGTCCAGATACTATAACACTTATTTATACTTCTAAGCTATTAGTTTTAATACACATTTTTGTTTCTATTCTCATTTCCTCAGACTCTCCTTTGTCCATACTTCTCACGTAGTGGGTTCTGCCCACGAAAAGACTTTTGTCAGTACACTCACGAGTTTCCTTCTACTATGACCATATCCTCTTCTCCAACTTCTCCTAGTAGAGAACAGCAGAAGACTAGCTCCATGGAGAAACTCCCAAATCCCACAATCAGAGCACTTGGTCAGGAACTCTTTCGGAGTATTTCATCACCTGCTTCTACAAACGATAATGAACAGACTGAAAGAGTAGATTTAGAAGAGAAAAAAGGTACTGAAAATGGAATAGAGGAAACCTTATCTGTCAAGGGTATTAGTGAGCAGCAACAAATGGAAGTTGAAGATTCAACAAATACAGTAACTATCCTTCCTGACTCAAGCCAGTATCTATTAGAAGATGGTCAGGTATTAACTGGTATTGATGAGAAGGAAGAGGAAGAGGAGGAGGAGGAACGCTCAAGAACACCTGAGCCAGTTAGTAAATTGGATAAAACTAGATTTGACTATGCACAGAAGCTTATTGAGAATGTGGATATACCAAACGTACCAAGTATCTTCTCGTTTGGAGTCCAGAATAAATCCAGTGAAGGTACTTCTAATGCATTTTCATTCATTAGTGCGACAAATTTAGGTAAGAGAAAGACAGTAGATATGGAAGAGCATACAGATAACTCAGATGTAATGGAGAGACTAGTTGTTGAGGACGATGATACAGTAAGTAGTCTTACTCACCAATTAGTGTTGTTTTAAAATATTTAAAAGGTCATTCATATATTCACTTTGACTTCAGAAAAGTGTTCATAACTTTAGTTTAGAAGTACCAATCATCTTTTTATCTCCATCATTTTCATACATTTTCTGCCAGTTCTTTTTTGCGTATGTGAAATTTCAATCCATTGCTTCATTATTTAGTTACAGTATAATCAACCTTATGACATTAAACTATACAGTCATGTCATCCTAATATGAAGTCATTGTAATGTAATTACTGTGTATTTTAGATAATGAAACTACACATGTATGACTAAATTACAGGTGTAATGCAATAAATATATTTTGCCTTACTATCTTAAACGACCCACCAATGTTCGTAGTTATCTCAAAATTTTGCAAACACACAGACACAGACACACAATATGATTACCATACCCTTCCACCTACGCTGTGCAGTGAGGGTAATGAAAACTGGCCAATGATGAGGAACATTTAGTTAGTTAACTAACACTAGCTATATGTATTAAACTACATTGCAAGTCAGTGAGAAACCAGACAGAATGTATATCACATTCACTGCTAAAGGGGATTTAGTTATAGTTATATAAAACAACACTTTTACTAAATATCAATAGAGAAATGTGTGAATTGGATAATTGTCATATCTTGTACTAATGATTCTGTTTTTCAGGGTTCTTTGGAAGGTGATTTAGATATGGAGTCACAGTTAAAAATGCTTGAAAATTTCAAACTCCAACAGCAAAAACCAAAAAAACGTGTTACCATAGTAACAGAAGAGGTCGGCTTACACATTGTAATGTATTATAAAATGATCTTACAAATATTTTGTTTTATTAATTGAGAAAGTTGTATGACATATAGGAAAATTCACAAGATGGTGTCGTTCCTTCACCTCCTCCTCCTCCTCCTCTTCCTTCTCCTTCAAATCCTGGATGGACACCCATTGACAGCTATTTATATGAGTATGGTTCTGATGATGAAGAAGAGGTTTGTTACATACATGTGTACATGTGACATGTACATGTGAATGTATGTTATAAATGTACAATGTACATGTACATACATGTATGTACTATACGTGACTGTGATATGCCATATATATATATACACGTACATGTACGTGTAAAAATACAGTACATGTATGTACATGTACATATACATTTAGAATTTCTGGCATGTACATGTACATGTATATAGTACATGTAAATATAATTGTACATAATTATACATATATAATTATTGTTATGGTGATATAATGAAATCTATGATTACCATAGCTGATTATATTTCCTGTATTTCCCTTCCTCAGTATTCTGAAGAGTTCCCTCCTATTATTATGCCAAATAAACTGATAATATTTCCAGCTAGTCACATTTCCAGAGATGACATCAATTCTGGTGATAAGGTCATTCTTTCACCTGAAATATTGATGGCCTGTGAACAGAGACAACTCACATATCCAATGGTAAGCATGTTATATATACATGTATATGTGCATGTAAATGTATATATACATGCACATGTATATATATAGATATATGTACATGTATATGTAAATTAATGTACATGTACAATGTACATGTAAATATACAGTTTCATTTTCAATTGAATATTCCTTGAAATGGTTCTGTAGATATACATGTACATGTACAGGTAGCTCAGTTGGTAAGAGCATCTGTCCGGAGTGCAGAGTGTCGTGGGTTCGAATCTCACCTGAGGCAACTCATTTTTTCATTTTTCATTTGCCTCAGGTGTCTTTCTTTCTTTCTTTCTTTCTTTCTTTCTTTCTCTCATCTCATGTATATATACATGCACATGTACATATATGTATCTATACATATACATGTACATATATGTATCTATACATGTACATGTACATAATGTACTGGGTGTATTATATTGCTTCATGACATACACATGTACATGTTCAAGTATTTATGTACATGTACATGATACATTACTGTTTTTCAAAATTATATTCTATAGGCGTTTTGTTTTGAGAACAAGGTAGTTGGTAGTTTAGTTCATGCTGGTGTATTAGAATTTACAAGCCCGCTAGCTAACACTGCATACCTCCCACAATGGATGTTTGAGCATCTAGGTATCAGTGACGGTGAGTATGTGTTATTCATGTGATAATCATGTGACTAATGACCACTTTACACAGGTGATGAAGTTGATTTTCAGCATGTTGATCTACCAAAAGGAACATTTGTACAACTCCAGCCTGTATCATCAGCTTGGCTGGTTAGTGCATATGGAAACTCAGTTATATTTATCCATCTGATATTATGAATATATATGCACATATGCTTGCTCTCTCTCTCGTTCACACACACACACACACACACACACACTTAGGGAGTTCCCTATGATAAACGAATGGCCATAATGGAATTTCAGTTAAGAAACTTTCAGGTAAATGGAGAGACTTAATCAAATAGATTTTCAAATCAGAGATCCTTCTATGCAGACTTTAACAGAGGGTACAAAGGTCACGATAATGTATGAACTAAACAGATATACATTTAAAGTGTTACGTTGCAAGCCAGCTAAAGGTGAGTCCAATGATACATGTATGTATATACATAGTAGGCGTGTTTACATGTACACTTTGACAATCAGTGTAAAACTGGTTGAAGTTTACATAAGTTATTACATTAAGTATGAATGATATGTATCTTTGAAAACACCCAAACTTTAAGAATAGCGTATACATGTACATGTACATGTAATTGTTTATATACATGTACATGTACCTGTATTATACATGTGTACATGTAGGTATATCGATAGTAGATTCTGACTTGACTACTGATGTTGTGGAACCAGCTGATTTCAATAGATTTGTAAGTTGTATACAGATGTAGAACAGTTAGTACATGTACATGTGCACTTTTAATGATCATACATGTACATGTATGCTTATCTACATGTACATGTAGCATTCAGTAGAGGAGTGGCAAGCAGAAAACATTCCACTTTCAGAACCTATTCAATGTACTGTTAAAGCTGGGACCTACAGACACTTTGTGCTAGTAAGAATTAACAGTACACTGAGATCTCTCCCTTCCTTTTCATAATCACTTCCTCTCTGTAGCTCTCTCTTCCTGGAAAAGAGCTACCTGATAAATTACAAGTAGAAGTAAAGCGAGACTCAGGTGATCCTGACCTATTCCTTTGTCAAACATGTTCCACTCCTTCTCGTTCAAGGTAAACTTATATTATACATGCATATCATGTGATAATCATGTGCTAATCACATGGGAATTTAGATATACGTGGTGTAATCAGGACATTGGGGACTCTATTGTTTATTTATCTACTGATGACAAAGATTATTCTGTAAATAAGGTAAGCTGATCAGATTTTGAATGTTTAAAGCCGAGTCCTTTCTAGCCTATCATCATCTCACTGAAGGTCATTCACGTTCACCATGACCTCAGGAAAATGTTCATAACTTTAGTTTGGAATGACTAACAATCTTTTAACCTGCACCATTTTCATATAACAGTCCTTCCTGTTCTTTTTTGTCTATGTCAAATTTAAATCCATTGCTTCATTAGTTGAGTTACAACGTAATCATGTATCAAGGACATTATTATCTAACTCTAGAAACATTTTCGTCCCAATCTGAAACGATTGATTTTCCAATAAAAAAAATCAATACCAAGGCTATAGTTATAGTTCAGGGTAAAATTTCAAATTTCGAGAGAATACTAAAATGCTCACGGTTCTAACAGATAATATTATTGATCAAAACCACTTTGGAAACATAATAAGGACATTATTATCTAACTCTAGGAAAAGTTTTGGCCCAATCTGAAATGATTGATTTTGCAATGAAAAAATCAATACCAAGGGTATAGCTCAGGGTAAAAATTCGAATTTCGAGGCAATACTGTAATTCTTCCCTCCCTTCATATGAATCCATACTGTTGTGTGTTTGTATGACAGTTATTGCTTATACTAATACTGAAATTATATAATTATAATAATTAGTATATATATTTCAAATATTGTACAGTCCTTGTTTGCTGGAGTCACCAGTTTAAGTGAAGAAACGAAATTTACACTTTGCTTTTCTCCTGAAATAAAAACTAATGGAATGTCAGTAACTACAGGTACATGTACATATATCTATGTGAGAAATAGATTCAGTTCATATATGATCTTCACAGGTATTACTGGTGGACATGTATTAAGATCCACTGATAGTACTGTGACCACAACAAGTGTTGGATCAGCAGGTCAGTTGTATCTCCATGAACTCATACCTCTTATGTATGTTTGATGGCACATTCTTCTTTCTCTTGCCTATTCTATCTATCTGTCATTCTTATCTTTGTTTCAAAGGTTATGTTCTTCGTTCTACAACTGGAAGTAGCATTAGTAGTGGAACTAGTTCATTAGAGGAGGACACACCGAATGAATCTGATGGTGTTCTCTCTATACCTCCTGATCATGGACAGTGTTCATATTGTGGTAGCATCATGCCACAGTTAAGACTATTAATGCATGAAAGACATTGTGCTACTAGTAATTTCAAATGTCCTGTATGCAAGTGAGTGTTTAAATCAAAAAAAACATGTTCATGTATATTCCTATGACGGCTTTTTTGCATATATGTGTTTCAATCACACACACACACACACACACACACACACACACACACACACACATATATATATATATATAATGAACATTGTATTTACATGTATTTGATCACAGATGTAACAAATAATTATAATGGTTTAGGGTTTTCATCTCTTGCTAAGTGTGTAGTACATGTAATAATCTTTTTTGTTTATTTCATTTTCTAGTCGATGTTTTCCTAAATCAGCAGAGAAAAAACACCATTTTATTGCTCATGAACTCTTGAGATGTGAATGTGGTGAAGAACACTCACAATTAGCTCTTCATCACCATCAGCTAACACAATGTAGTAAAAGAAGTGTCAATTGTCCTTTCAAGTGGTGTCAATTAGTAAGTAAATCTCAAATCCCACTTGTTAATAGTTCATGCTACATCTTAATTACTTAACTTTTAGTTTGACAGTAATGACCAGTTATATTAATAGTATGTCTAGTTTATTACAATTTTAGTTATACAGTGGAACCTCTATTCCAAACACCCTTGAGACAGATATAATTGTCCTGATTACAGGGGTGTCCTCATTTCAGGTGTGGATTTATATTATAAAGCACAGTTTGGGACATCTGTAAGTGTCCCTAATACAGAGGTGTCCTCATTTCAGGGTGTCCTCAATAGAGAGATAATATTAGGCTCACTAAAAGGGTTCTGTTTTAGTAAAAGTGTCCATTGTTGGCAATTTTCCATTTTAGTTAGTTATAGTTATTGCAGTAAGCTTGTAATTTAGTTATAGTTTAGTTAACTAAAAGTCACAATGCCTTACTAAAAGAGGTTTTAGTTATAGTTACTGTAACTAAAACAACACTAATGTTTAGATTAAATATTAGTGGTGATTATTTCTATTGGGATCTTTGCTAAGCATTTATAAATTAATAATAATAAAGTCATGTTTATCTCAAACATGTATTAATAATAATAAAACTATTACATTCATTTGAGTATGATCAAATCTCAAACATGTATTAATTTGCCATCTTATAGTCTTTTCCATTGGATCAACTTCATCATCATGAGAATCTGTGTGGTAGAAAACAGGTATCTTGTCCTGTGTGTTCAGAAGATGTCAGTCAACTTGAATTGGAAATGCATTTGGAAGCATTCCATCTTGTAGAAGTGAATAAATTAGATTGGACGAAACCCATAGGCTTACAGGTACTAATTACACGTAATATGAGATCCAGTCACTCCAGTAGTGAACTGCATTTTTCTAATACAATAATTTAGTTTGTATTTAAATGCTTGTTGTTCTACAAATGAAATTGGTGTGTGCTTTTACTTTATCCTACTTGGAAATAAGTTTTGTTTAAAGACACTAAAGGCTCATTCCCAGTCATGAAAGATCCATAGACTGATTCCCAGTCATACTTAATTGAATTATATACATGTAGATTCATAGATGGATTCCCAGTCGTACTTATTTGAATTATATACATGTAGATTCATAGACTGATTCCCAGTCATACTTAATTGAATTATATACATGTAGATCCGTAGACTGATTCCCAGTCGTACTTATTTGAATTACATATATACATGTAGATTCATAGACTGATTCCTTAACTGAATTATATACATGTAGATCCATAGACAGATTCCCAGTCGTACTTATTTGAATTACATACATGTAGATTCATAGACTGATTCCCAGTCATACTTATTTGAATTGTATACATTATATAGATTCATAGACTGATTCCCAGTCATACTTATTTGAATTGTATACATTATATAGATTCATAGACTGATTCCCAGTCATACTTATTTGAATTGTATACATTATATAGATTCATAGACTGATTCCCAGTTGAATTATATTCTTGCAAAAACTAAGCTATAACCACATAGTACTTTATTCTTTAATTCTTTTTGTCAGACATTTTCCTACAAGCCAAAAGAACCTAAATTTAAATGTCATTGTGGAACAGGTTTTGATTTTGAAGATGACTTACAAGTACACCAGGTACTGAGTGTGTGTACATGTATGTACATGTATGTACATGTACATGTATTGTTATGTATTTATATGCAATATGCAAGTATATGCACATTGCATATTGCACAAGGGCAAGGTGATTATAATCTGATATAGCACGAGTAGGCGTGTTATAAAAACCTTTGTAGATGTCTATTGCTTCTCCTACCTTTCTGACTTTACTTTGGAGAAGGGCGCTGTTTTCTTGTTGTCTATGTCAACAGTAGGTTTTATATCTGACCACAGGATGTTGTGTTATTTCTGATTTATAAACCTGTTGTTGGTTTACTGATGTTTCACCTTATCAAGATATATTACAATTATAACTGTTATTATGGATATAATGTAAAACAATGTACATGTGTATGTTACCTACAGCTCACTGAATGTTCTCCACAGTCATTTGATGATGAAGATTTGGTTGGATAGTGAAAAACATCGCCATTAAAAATATTTATATTGTGTGGTATGTGTGATAGTAAATTTTCAAATACATGTTCAGTTGATTTATCAATTATTTTCCAGACACTATACACTTCTTATTACATAGACGCTTCAATTTTGTATTAGTGTTTTGAACAATGAATACTTATTAATAATGAGGGTAATTAACTGTCTTGCTGATCATTCTGGTTGAAGTCTTATATTGGCATACAGTACATGACAGTATGTACATGTACATGTACATGTATACATGTATACATGTACATGTACATGTTTTTCATTAACAATCCTTTCCCATGTAAATGAATCATTTTTTAACATCTGGGAACAATCATCATACATTTACAATCCATTCCTACTAGACACATACCAATCCTCTGAGAATGAGAATGGGGGTAGCTATTCCAAAGTTTCCATCAGTCGCCAGATAAAAATAATTATACAATATAGAAAATGCAAAGTTTTGGTAAAATAAGAATGTGAGATAGGATAAATAGATAGCTGACATGGGTATATGGACTACTTTTTGAAGTGGTTTGGCTTCTTTGTTGTAATTGAGAGGTTCAGGATTATCAGTGGGATTCGACATGTCACACAACAGATTATTATCAAAATATTGATCATAAGCTCCCATATGGAAGGACAAAATGGAAGGACAGATAGATAGAGTCAGATAGATGAATGGACTGATAGATAGATAGAAAATAGATAGATAGATATAAAGATATTGATAAATGTACTATGTACGTGTACATACATATATATTGAAAGTAGCAAGAAATAGAGGGATGTGTTCCTATTTTGTACTTTCCTAGTCACCACCAATTTATTCAACGATTTAGTGATCCCTCTGGTGACCAATTTAGTGATAGTTCTGGTGACTGATTAACTCTGGTAACCGATTTAGTCACCGATCTAATAACCGATCTGGTAAGTGATCTGGTAACCAATCTGGTAAGTGATCTGGTAACCGATCTGGTAACTGATTTAGTCACCGATCTGGTAACCGATTTAGTCACCGATCTGGTAATTGATCTGGTAACTGATTTAGTCACCGATCTGGTAACTGATCTAGTAACCGATCTGGTAACTGATCTGGTAACCGATCTGGTAACCGATTTAGTCACCGATCTGGTAACCGATTTAGTCACCTATCTGGTAACCGATCTGGTAACCGATCTGGTAACTGATCTAGTAACCGATCTGGTAACCGATTTAGTCACCAATCTGGTAACCGATTTAGTCACCTATCTGGTAACCGATCTGGTAACCGATCTGGTAACTGATCTGGTAACCGATTTAGTCACCGATCTGGTAACTGATCTGGTAACTGATCTGGTAGCCGATCTGGTAACCGATTTAGTCACCTATCTGGTAACCGATCTGGTAACTGATCTGGTAACCGATTTAGTCACCGAACTGGTAACCGATCTGGTAACTGATCTGGTAACCGATTTAGTCACCTATCTGGTAACCGATCTGGTAACTGATCTGGTAACCGATCTGGTAACTGATCTAGTAACCGATCTGGTAACCAATTTAGTCACCAATCTGGTAACCGATTTAGTCACCTATCTGGTAACCGATCTGGTAACCGATCTGGTAACTGATCTGGTAACCGATCTGGTAACTGATTTAGTCACCGATCTGGTAACTGATCTGGTAACTGATCTAGTAACTGATCTGGTAACCGATTTAGTTACCGATCTGGTAACTGATCTGGTAACTGATCTGGTAACTGATCTAGTAACCGATCTGGTAACCGATTTAGTCACCAATCTGGTAACCGATTTAGTCACCTATCTGGTAACCGATCTGGTAACCGATCTGGTAACTGATCTGGTAACCGATTTAGTCACCGATCTGGTAACCAATTTAGTCACCGATCTGGTAACCGATTTAGTCACCTATCTGGTAACCGATTTAGTCACCTATCTGGTAACCGATCTGGTAACTGATCTGGTAACCGATTTAGTCACCGATCTGGTAACTGATCTGGTAACCGATCTGGTAACTGATCTGGTAACCGATCTGGTAACCGATTTAGTCACTGATCTGGTAACCGATTTAGTCATCGATCTGGTAATTGATCTGGTAACTGATTTAGTCACCGATCTGGTAACTGATCTGGTAACTGATCTAGTAACCGATCTGGTAACTGATCTGGTAACCGATTTAGTCACCGATCTGGTAACCGATTTAGTCACCGATCTGGTAATTGATCTGGTAACCGATCTGGTAACCAATCTGGTAACCGATCTGGTAACTGATCTGGTAACCGATTTAGTCACCGATCTGGTAAGCGATCTGGTAACCAATCTGGTAACTGGTCTGGTAACTGATCTGGTAACCGATCTGGTTACTGATCTGGTAACTGATCTGGTAACCGATTTAGTCACCGATCTGGTAAGCGATCTGGTAACCAATCTGGTAACTGGTCTGGTAACTGATCTGGTAACCGATCTGGTTACTGATCTGGTAACTGATCTGGTAACTGATTTAGTCACCAATCTGGTAACTGGTCTGGTAAGTGATCTGGTAACCGATCTGGTTACTGATCTGGCAACTGATCTGGTATACTATAGTTCATGTACTTTTATTGTAATGTGGTATGCCAAATAAACATGTTGGAGGGTGGACTTCCTGGAATTGTTTTTATAGTGCATTCTTATCTCTAGCTACGCATACTTTAATATGGCTGGTAAAGAACGTCAAGAAAGAATATTCTACTTCAACTGTATGTTATTTTCAAATGATTAATGTAGTTAAATCACCTAATTATATTCTTTTCAGTTGATCTAACTGAAGTCCCAAACAACATATTTACAAAGATCATTCATACTGAAGACACTATAGCAGCGTTATCAAAATTCATTTCTTTACAAAACATTGCCAAGTATCTACTTCAAGAAGGATTCATAGGACAATATGAGTTTACATGTCTAACACATGATTTAGCAGATACTAATACACTCATTCAAATCTTGCAAAAAGCGGGTGGAGATAGAAAAAAGGTTGAGCGATTCTACTACTGTTTGATGAAATCTTATGAAGATGGTGGACCTATCAGTCATAAAGAATATGCTCGCCATTGGAGATATTGTGGTAAGACTAGGGTTGGAGTATATATATATATATATATATATATATATATTTGTGTATGCCTTTTATAATGTATAACATAATATATTTCTCTTTCTTATAGTTGCTAAAGAAATGAATCTTTCACCCTTAATTCCCGATAGAAATTTAGCAAAATCCATGGATGAGTCAATAATATGTGAGTATAGTTAGGTCGTCCCAAACTAATTATGTATAAGCAAATAATAATTAAAAGGTACAAAGCAGATCATTTCTAAGTTGGAGAGTGTGTGGCTTTCTGAGCAGAGTTCACAAGATCTAGCAGTAAATCTAGGAATTGAAAATCCCAGTCAGTATGGCATCATAAAAAATGCAGGCTCACTATGTCAGAAAATGTTGGAACAAAATGATGTAACCCATCCCGAGCAGATAATCAAAGCAATGGTATGGACCAAAGGCCTTGGAAAGTATGTGTCGTCTTTGGCATGTAAGTACGTACGTAAGTAGTCAATTCTCTCAGTTGGTTATAAAATTCATTCATTCATCCATTCATCTGTTACTTTATTCATCTGTTAGTCTTTTTATCCTATTGTCCTTTCATTCACTATATAGTTCAGTCATCGATTAATCCATTCATCATTAGTTCATTCCTCCAATAGCCCATTCAGTTCATTCATGCATTAGTTCATTCCTCCAATAGCCCATTCAGTTCATTCATACATTAGTTCATTCCTCCAATAGCCCATTCAGTTCATTCATGCATTAGTTCATTCCTCCAATAGCCTCATTCATGCATTAGTCCATTCAATTCCATCAGTTTAATTGTCTTTTAGTCTTGTCATCCCAACTATCCATTCCTCCACTACAAACATTATGGTTGTCATTCACCCTTGCTATGCATAGGTGGCTAAGGTAGTCTGGTTTTACAGTGCAGTAATATATTTGTCTTTTACAACCTCATAGATCCGATATACTCAACTGAGTCAGAAGCTTTCTTGATGGTCTTGAGTCATAATGGCAGATGGAAGAAGATAGCACAATATATAGGATATTCACCTGAAGAAATAAAGTCTTGGGATACTGGAATGCCTGAAGAATCCGTATTACACTTTTTTGAAGCATGGAAACTACCAGATTGTGGTGCTACGAATGACGAAATGCTACGAAAACTTGCTAGTAATGCCGAGCTTTCTTACAACACACCAAAAAGACATGAAGTTGGTTTAGGTATGTGTAATTATGTATATTATTTGTACACTATATAATATTGTGTTCTTGTTATATTCCATAGATGCTCAATTCAAGGGTGAACATCAAAGTAGCTTCAGTGAAGATCCATCACATGAAGAACGGTATATAATATCTGTTTACATGTTTGGATTGAGGATTGATGAAAACTTCCCATTTTCAGAAGTGTCGTGAAAGGAAAATACCTAGCAACAAATAGCGAGAGTGAAGATGACAATGATGAAGATAAAAGCTTTGAACCTCAATTTGGGGTTTGATACTAATATCAGTTGTATCAATATATACATATTTTTTGATTTGAAGGTGTATGAAAAGAATTTGATAGAAGCCTGTGAAAATGGAAATGGTGATCTCATAAGAATTCTACTTGTATCTCACAATGCTAACCCTAATATTTGGACAAAAGTAATGGCATACATTAGTAACTATTATAATAATGATGAGATAGCTATATATAATAATATATAATTATATATACATGTATGTGTATATTACATATAATTTGTGAAGTGCTGATGGTTTTCTGGTTGTCGAAGCTTACTGATGAGAGCGCTGGTGGCTAAAGTCAGTGGCCCTGGGTTCGATTACGGTGACTGCACCATTTTTGTTTTATATTATTATAGATATGATTTACAACATACATAACTATATCAATATAACTATTTTGCTGTTTACTTCATTCATATATAGGGAAGGATTCAACCAATACATATTTGTGCTAACAATGGTTGTATAGCTGGCATCAAAGTTTTAATTAACAAAGGTGCTGATATTAACTCCAAAAGAAAGGAGGTAGAATATAAATGATCTTAATACATAATCCAATACTATATAGTATTGTGATACTTGCATATAAAATTGTATAATGATTTGTAATAGGATGGCAAGACACCGCTGATGATTGCTGGTGTAAAAGGTAACATTGAAGTTGTTGCATGTTTGATTGAAGCTGGTGCTGATATCAATATAAAAGACAAGGTTACATATGTCATATGTAATAGGTAATTATAAAAAATTATTTTTATAATGTTTTAATAGATTGGAATGGGTTGTTTACATGATAAAGACGTTTTAGAGAATCAAAACATTGTTTCTATTATTTGCAAATCTCGCAAAGCTGACATTGACCTACCAACAAATGTTAGTACATATGTACATATAATTTAAATATGTATCTATGCAGGTATGTATATATGCATTTATATCTTCTTATAGTCAGGTGATATGACACCATTAGTGATGGCATGCATGATGAACTCTGATACTTTTAAACTGACAATTGATACTTTAATTGGATATAATGCCAGAGTTGATGGACTTGATCAGGTCAATTGAAAAAAAAATTATTTGCCAATATAATATTCAATTATCACTGATAATCCAGGGTGTTGTAACTCCTCTCGGAGTGTGTGCAGTTGATGGGAACTTAGAAGTCATGGAATCATTGCTATCATATGATGCACAAGTAGACAAGCAAGACAAGGTATTGTATGTAATATATTTAATTTGCATGAGTATAAATCTTACTCATTTCAAGAGTGGCAGAACAGCCCTACTGAGAGCTTGCAATTTCAATCAAATGGAAGCTGTCAAGAAATTACTCAATGCTAATGCCAATCCAAGTATTGCTGATGATGTATGTCAGTATGTTTGTGGAGAGCAGTGATTGTATTTACTGTTTTAATTGTGATGTTCAAATAGGATGGCGATACTCCAGTAATGGCAGCAGTGAGTAATAACAATGAAGAGATGTTGAATTTGTTACTTTTACGGAGAGCTAACGTGGACATTCCAAAAGTTTGTAAAAAGCTTTCATAACAAATTATTATAAAAGCTTCAATGTCGTTATAGAAACTGTATAAAGAAGATAGTAGAGAAGTGCTTGACTATATTACTCCATTGAGCTTTGCTGCATCAAAAGGAGTTATAGATATTGTGAGAAAACTGGTAGATGCTGAAGCTGACGTCAACTATGTTTCTGAGGTCAGTAAAATAACTTCATAATTTTTAATAATCATAAGTATGTTTGTATTGTAGATGTATCCTTACACTCCCATTGTTCATGCTGTTTATGGAAGTTCATATGAAATTTTTAAATTATTAATGGGTTTACCAACTCTTGAAAGGTCTTTAGAGAAAGTGAGCATTAATACTTCACAAACCACACAATTCAAACAAATTAACATTGTTCAATGAGAATTGTGTATAATTATGATTCTCAAAAACTATTCATTCGTCCTAATACATATAATTATGTATTGCTAAATTCTGATGTTATTAGTTATCTTGGGCTGTCATTCTAAGTGTGAGATTGCATCGTGAAAACATGACAAAAGAACTAATAAGAGCACTGGGTGGATATGTGAGTTACTGTAGAGTGTACTATGATTTATTTTTAAGATATAAACACATAAGAAACATCTTATGATTGCTACTAAAGATAACGAAAAGTACTCAATGCTGAGACAAGCTTTAGAAAAACTAACCACACAGGTACGTTTTTCATCAGTATACAATACCTACACATAGACATATATCATACAGAGTTTTTAGTTTTGTTATATTTTAATGCAGATGCAAGAGAAGTGTGAACGACCTTTGGAACGTCAAAAGGTATGATACGAGACCTTAAGCAATTAATGTAATATGATACATAATTTACAGCCATCAAATCCTCAATTTATGCAAACCCCAGATGAGCTTAGGAATGAGGTATGTTCTGTAATTATGATGTGTATAATTATAAAATTGCGCAATGAATGTTTATATAGAGCACACAGAGTGAAATGATGGCACTACGTATCTGTGATGAATTTGTTGAAATTGTAATGTCTGTTGTCACTGATGTGGTAGAGGTAAAATTATTCTTTCCTATAACAGACACAGTAGTCTTGATATTTAGTATTCATTAATTGTAGCCGAAAAGTCTTATAGAGTCTTCAAAAAGGCTACATAATGTTCCATTGGTTGAATTTTATCAAAAATACTTTAACAACAAAAGAGAGGTTAATACAATCATTTGAAATAGTGTATAATTATGACAATGATCAACTACTATAGAATTCTGGATCGCTGTTCCTTGATTTTTTTCAACTTGATTTCAACAATATCGAAGAGTTCATCTCAAACACACGAGACAGGCCAAGCTCATTTGTCTTCGCACAGAAGGAACTGTTTTCAGGAGTGAGGGATGAACTTCTGTTCAAATGATATTATTATAACTGTTTTCGACAACTCAGCTTAGACTGAAATCAAAACTTCAAGAGACTGGAAGAACAGATTTTATGGACAAATTTCAGACAGCTCTTCTTCATCTCTTTCCAACTGTAAATTAATAGGACTTTTTATTATTCACTTATAAAACTATTTAAGACCTTTAGGAAGAACTAATGGCAGGATTTACAGTTAATGGCGACATGTGGATGACTTACCTGTTAGGTTTGAATCTTGTTGAAGAATTGAGAGCATGCCAGCTCCTTTCACAAGCATCAAGTTTGTATATATAATATTATACAATTGGCTGTACACTGTGTATTCATTTCACCTAACTAGAAGCGTTTATTGATGAAAATCAGGTGTCAGGGACGAGTTACACAGTTGTAAACCAAAGACCCAGTGAAGATCAAACAAGCTACACAGTATGTATATTTTATACATAAATGCATAATTATAGCTATGTATGTTTGTACCTACCTATATACATATGTACACATGTACATATGTAAGTACATATGTACATACATGTGTATGTATGTATGTATGTATATGTATGTATGTATATATATATATATATATGCATCTATGGACATATGCATGCATCTAAATGTACGTATATGCCTATGTATGTATACACAATGTGCGAATGTACCCACTAAGGAATGAGAAGACATTATGTACATTGTACATACATGACTTCTTGTTCCTGGTGCCATTGAGATGAAATTATTTCAAAACTTGTGATACCGCAGACCTACTGTTTCTGAGATATCACCTGAAGCCTAACTGCCTAAGGCATTTTATTTTCTCCGTAAATAGTGTAAATTAATTTTCAACTATTACAAATTAGGAATTTAATTTTTTTGCTATGAATGTTATTATCTTGCTGGCCTTAAGATCCCCATGCACTTTGTATAAATATGTGCATAATTATGTATAAAATATAATTATACATAATATAACATACAGCCTTTGGGCTTGGTGATTATAAATATTATATATCACTTGTAGATGTGTTATAACAAGTTACATATATATATACATATATTATATATAATTATATATATATAACATGTATGCAATTATACATATATGGAAACCCTTTCAGTCTGAGGAAACTGTTGAGACTCTTAGAATGAAAGTCCAAGAACTTGAATCACAGGTTCAAGAATTATTACCATTGAAGTCTAAAGTACAGAAATTAGAGGAGGAAATTAGAACACTTTTCTTTTTAGTTAATGAAATACAAAGTAAAATCAGCAGGTAGTTTCACATGACTTTTACAAATGAACCATTGTTGCAAAATACAAATTAATATAATTATAATATTTTTTGTGACTCCAATAGTCAAGAACAAAAGTACATTAACATGTTACTGGGATACAAGAACTAAAGTTAAAAGTTATATATCAATTTACAGAGGCCAAAACAATCTGGTGTGCTGAACTAACAAAATCATATTCAGTTAAAGGAAATCATAATATTTTTTGCAGAGTAGTAAGGGCTTCTATTTTCTTCAATGGATTGTTGCTGCTTTCTCTTTACCCAAAATGATATCACTTTTGGAGGAATCATATCCCATCTGGTAACCTGGCCATGCTTGTCAGATCATCTATAATCTTTTCTGGGTACTCCAAAAAATAAAATTATAGTGGAATGATTTCCTATTTATAAGATATGTATGCTATTGTGTTTGTCATTATAAATGATAAGAAAAAAGGAAATATTATATAATTATATTACTGATTCATAACAACAGCATTTGATTTAGTACATCAACCTTCCTCCACATTATTACATTTCTGCGGTTTATTTTTCCAAGTTATAACAAAATTTTTTGTAGTATATTGAATTAGTGGAAGAATGCACACAATTGCAAATTTGTAAAGGATTCATAAATCAACAAAGAAAAGCCAAAAATACACATGTGCAAACTAACTAAAATAGTTCAAGTTAGTTCTCTGTTATTGTAAGGCCCACTTCATCTTTTTTAGAAGATTGGTGCTGTTTGGTACTCAGTGCATGCTCTCCACTCGTATTCTCACAAGGAAAGGAAGGACTCAGGGATTCCATTTAAAACTTTTTCCAATTTGGTCTTCACTTCTCCAGTTATATCAACAATATTCATTTCTGCTGGTTTCTCTTTTGAAATAAAAGTGTGAAATAATTTTTGAACTATAATAATAACTTTTGTGTGCACCAATGCAGCAGCATTTTAATTTTTTTTAAACTTTAAAGTATAATCAAAAAGAAATATTGAAACTATTAATCTATCAAAAATCCTTCAAAAAATAGGAATTTTAAAAATGTGTGTGTGCAAAAGTATTATAATTGTAGTTACTTGAAAGAAGTTATACCAGCATGCAGGGTCATCTTAATCTAAGTTTCTTTTGACTGTTGCTTATCATCTTCACTTTTTTTTTTCAACTCGGTCACCACTTGGTCAGATATCTGAACAATATTGATATTTTGTGGCTGCGGTTCAGAAATATAAGAGTGAAACACTTTCCCACCTATGTATGTAACCAAGCCTATCAATAAAGTTGGAATAGCAGCAGCAATTACAGTCTTTAATGGATTGTTCTCAGAATCATTAACATCAGTTATTGCTTTGGAATAGAAACATAGGACTCCGAAAATACAACCAAGCAAGGGAAATATGAGGATGCTGACAATTAAAGCAAATGCTAGTTTCCGTTTGCTTATTACATCTTTCATATCAAGATGTTCAGTCTTGACGCCCAGTTTGTCATCTAACCACTTTACCACTTTACATGCTTTGTCATCTTTGTACTTTTCTTCTAAAATCATTGCAATGATTTGAATAATGAAAAACACATTAAAATTATCAGAAGAACAGAACCTAGAGTTGCAATAGAACGAACTGAATATGCTGAAAAACCCATTGTAACCCATTTAAAATGGAAAGTAATTACGAAAACAAATGATGTAATTGCAAACAGTAGAATCACTTGTATGCATTTTTTAAAACCAATTCATTACCTTTGGACAATGATCATGTGAAAAGAACAATAATTGACATATTTACGCATTTTTACGCATATTTTACGCAATTTACACATCTTTTACGCAAGTACGCATATTTTACGCAATTTACGCAATTACGCATCTTTTACGCAATTTACGCAATTACGCATATTTTACGCAATTACGCAATTACGCAATTTACGCATATTTTACGCAATTACGCAATTACGCATATTTTACGCAATTTACGCATATTTTACGCAATTTACGCAATTACGCTTATTTTACGCAATTACGCAATTACGCAATTACGCAACTTACGCAATTTACGCATATTTTACGCAAATACGCATATTTTACACAATTTACGCAATTACGCATCTTTTACGCAATTACGCATATTTTACGCAATTTACGCAATTACACAATTACGCATTTTTTACGCAATTACGCATATTTTACGCAATTTACGCATATTTTACGCAATTTACGCAATTACGCTTATTTTACGCAATTACGCAATTACGCAATTACGCATATTTTACGCAATTTACGCATATTTTACGCAAGTACGCATATTTTACGCAATTTACGCAATTACGCATCTTTTACGCAATTTACGCAATTACGCATATTTTACGCAATTACGCAATTACGCATATTTTACACAATTTACGCAATTACGCATATTTTACGCAATTTACGCATATTTTACGCAAGTACGCATATTTTACGCAATTTACGCAATTACGCATATTTTACGCAATTACGCAATTACGCATATTTTACACAATTTACGCAATTACGCATATTTTACGCAATTTACGCAATTACGCATATTTTACGCAACTTACGCAATTACGCATATTTTACGCAATTACGCATATTTTACGCAATTTACGCAATTACACAATTACGCATTTTTTACGCAATTACGCATATTTTACGCAATTTACGCATATTTTACGCAATTTACGCAATTACGCTTATTTTACGCAATTACGCAATTACGCAATTACGCATATTTTACGCAATTTACGCATATTTTACGCAAGTACGCATATTTTACGCAATTTACGCAATTACGCATCTTTTACGCAATTTACGCAATTACGCATATTTTACGCAATTACGCAATTACGCATATTTTACACAATTTACGCAATTACGCATATTTTACGCAATTTACGCATATTTTACGCAAGTACGCATATTTTACGCAATTTACGCAATTACGCATCTTTTACGCAATTTACGCAATTACGCATATTTTACGCAATTACGCAATTACGCATATTTTACACAATTTACGCAATTACGCATATTTTACGCAATTTACGCAATTACGCATATTTTACGCAACTTACGCAATTACGCATATTTTACGCAATTTACGCATATTTTACGCAATTACGCAATTACGCATCTTTTACGCAATTACGCATATTTTACGCAATTTACGCAATTACACAATTACGCATCTTTTACGCAATTACGCATATTTTACGCAATTTACGCATATTTTACGCAATTTACGCAATTACGCTTATTTTACGCAATTACGCAATTACGCAATTACGCATATTTTACGCAATTTACGCATATTTTACGCAATTACGCATATTTTACACAATTTACGCAATTACGCATCTTTTACGCAATTACGCATATTTTACGCAATTTACGCAATTACACAATTACGCATCTTTTACGCAATTACGCATATTTTACGCAATTTACGCAATTACGCATATTTTACACAATTTACGCAATTACGCATATTTTACGCAATTTACGCAATTACACAATTACGCATCTTTTACGCAATTACGCAATTACGCATATTTTACGCAATTTACGCATATTTTACGCAATTACGCATCTTTTACGCAATTTACGCAATTACGCATCTTTTACGCAATTTACGCAATTACGCATATTTTACGCAATTACGCAATTACGCATATTTTACGCAATTACGCATATTTTACACAATTTACGCAATTACGCATATTTTACGCAATTTACGCAATTACGCATATTTTACGCAACTTACGCAATTACTCATATTTTACGCAATTTACGCATATTTTACGCAATTACGCAATTACGCATCTTTTACGCAATTACGCATATTTTACGCAATTTACGCAATTATACATATTTTACGCAATTACGCAATTACGCATATTTTACGCAATTTACGCATATTTTACGCAATTTACGCAATTACGCTTATTTTACGCAATTACGCAATTACGCAATTACGCATATTTTACGCAATTTACGCAATTACGCATATTTTACGCAATTTACGCAATTACGCTTATTTTACGCAATTACGCAATTACGCATATTTTACGCAATTACGCAATTACGCATATTTTACGCAATTACGCATATTTTACACAATTTACGCAATTACGCATATTTTACGCAATTTACGCAATTACGCATATTTTACGCAACTTACGCAATTACTCATATTTTACGCAATTTACGCATATTTTACGCAATTACGCAATTACGCATCTTTTACGCAATTACGCATATTTTACGCAATTTACGCAATTACACAATTACGCATCTTTTACGCAATTACGCATATTTTACGCAATTTACGCATATTTTACGCAATTTACGCAATTACGCTTATTTTACGCAATTACGCAATTACGCAATTACGCATATTTTACGCAATTTACGCATATTTTACGCAATTACGCATATTTTACACAATTTACGCAATTACGCATATTTTACGCAATTTACGCATATTTTACGCAATTACGCATATTTTACACAATTTACGCAATTACGCATATTTTACGCAATTTACGCATATTTTACGCAATTACGCAATTACGCATTTTTTACGCAATTACGCATATTTTACGCAATTTACGCATATTTTACGCAATTACGCAATTACGCATTTTTTACGCAATTACGCATATTTTACGCAATTTACGCATATTTTACGCAATTACACAATTACGCATCTTTTACGCAATTACGCATATTTTACGCAATTTACGCAATTACACAATTACGCATCTTTTACGCAATTACGCATATTTTACGCAATTTACGCATATTTTACGCAATTTACGCAATTACGCTTATTTTACGCAATTACGCAATTACGCAATTACGCATATTTTACGCAATTTACGCAATTACGCATATTTTACGCAATTACGCATATTTTACGCAATTACGCAATTACGCATATTTTACGCAATTTACGCATATTTTACGCAATTTACGCATATTTTACGCAATTACGCATATTTTACACAATTTACGCAATTACGCATATTTTTCGCAATTACGCATATTTTACGCAACTTACGCAATTACGCAGATTTTACGCAATTACGCATGTTTGCCATAGAATATACTTTTTAAGGCATGTGTCTATAACAGCTGTTTCTGTTCCACAAGTTTGCCTACCTTATAAACTTTCTGGACCCGCCCTTGTATCGCAGTATCACCAGAACTATCCGTTTATTAACTTCTTGGTTGCGTTATTCTTATCGACACACCAGGTATCACCAGAACTATCCGTTTATTAACTTCTTGGTTGCGTTATTCTAATCGACACACCAGGTATAAATTAGGGTCTGGCCACAAGTTTATATAGAAAGCTCAGCTTCCTATAGTTACATGTGTAGTTCTTTATCCTAATTATGTTGTAGGTGTGTGTATGTGATAGATCCCTTAATGGATACTAGTCACTCAAGGTCTAATTTAGCTACAGCAGACTATACTTCCAACTCAAAGTGTTTAATAATAATAATAATAATAACGGGTATAACAGTGATAAGACAAGATAACTTTAACTAAAGAAATATACATCTACTTATATACAAAACTAATAACAAAAGAACCAATCACAAAGATAAGGCTAAAGCTAACAATGAACAATGATAAGGACAAAGGATAAGTATACGGGTAACAATCTATTAGCACATAAGGTGAAAATAAGTACATATGACCAAGATAGCTAATTAAGGAAACCATAATTACATACACACAAGACATTTAATTAAGTCAAGGTTCAGTCTATCACATTCCTCTCCCCTTCTCCAGCGTCAAACTAGTTTGGCGTTGAACGAGAAAGAGCATCTGCATTGCCATTAGCTTGACCTGGCCGATGAATGACAACAAACTGATACGGCTGAAGTGCTAGACTCCATCGTGTAAGCCGGGCATTATGCTCCTTCAGCCGATCCAACCAAACAAGTGCCCGATGGTCAGTTTGAATTTCGAACTGTCTTCCTAGTAGGTAGACTTTGAAGGCTTGTATCCCTAGTCTGATTGCTAGACATTCTTTCTCTACAGTTGAATATCTTTCTTCTCTGGGTAATAGTTTCTTACTGAAGTAGGCAACGGGATGTTCCATGCCTTCATCATCACACTGGCTAAGTACTGCACCAACTCCTCTCTCTGATGCATCTGTTTGTAAAACAAAACTCCGATCAAAGTCAGGGGTAGACAACAATGGTACATTGCACAGCAACTCTTTCAGTTGCCTGAAAGCATGATCACATTTCTCAGACCAGATCACTTTACTAGGGGCGTCCTTCTTCGTCAAATCAGTTAATGGTACTGCTACTGATGAATAATTCGGTATGAATCTCCGGTAGTACCCTGTGAGTCCTAGAAATGCTCTCACTTGTTTCTTTGTATGAGGCAAAGGAAATGACTTCACCGCTTCAGTCTTGGCTGGATCTGGGCACACTGCTCCACTTCCGACGACATGCCCTAAATAAGTGCACTGAGCCATTCCAAACTGACATTTCTTTGCTTTAACGGTAAGACCTGCATCTCGAAATGATTGCAACACTTGGCGCAAGTGTTGTAGATGTTGTTTCCAGTTCTCACTGAATATAATTACATCATCCAAGTATGCAGCGGAGAAATCTTGTAGCCCCTGCAAAACTTTGTCCATCAACCGTTGAAAAGTGGCAGGAGCTCCTTGTAACCCAAAAGGCATCACGTTGAATTGATACAGGCCAAACGGGGTTGTGAATGCTGTCTTGTGTTTTGCGGTTGTAGTCACTGGTACTTGCCAGTACCCACGGGTCAGATCCATCGTTGAAATGAAGCATGATCTTCCCAATCGATCGATCAAGTCATCCACCCTAGGCATTGGGTAAGCATCTGCTTCGGAAACTCCATTCAACCGTCGATAGTCTACACATAGACGCAATGTCCCATCCTTCTTCTTCACAAGGACTATGGGTGCACTCCATGCACTCGATGATGGTTCTATAATTCCCTGCTTCAACATTTCTTGGATCTCCTTCTGGACCGGATCCCTATACGCATGAGGTAACCTATAGGGGGGTAACCTTACTGGGTGAGCCTCTCCTGTCTGAATGTCATGCTCCACCAAATTCGTTCGTCCTGGAATGATCTTCATGACATCCGAGAACTCTGTCAGCAAAGATCCAAGCTCAGCCCACTGTTGCTCTGACAACTGCTTTCCAAACTGTGGCTGATCTTCATTAACATCTGAAACTTCCTTCCATACTGGTACATCTTCCTGTTCTGTGACTTCATCTTCCTCACAAAAATATCCAGTCCCCCTTGGAACATACCAAGGTCGTAACATATTCACATGGAATATACGTCTTCTTTTCCTGCGGTCGTGCATATCAACAAGGTAATTCACCTTCCCAACACGTCTCAGTACCTGATATGGACCCTGCCATTGTGCTAGCAACTTACTCGTTGCTGTGGGGAGTAGAACTAACACTTGGTCCTCGGGAGTAAATTCTCGATGACGAGCTGCTCTGTCATACCATAGCTTCTGCTTCTCTTGAGCATTTGACAGATTCTCCTTCACAAGTTCTGTCATCTTCATCATCTTGTCCCTCATGGACAACACATGAGACACTACACTGTCATCACTTTTCTTGGTTACTTCCCAAGCTTGATGTAAGACATCGAGGGGTCCATTTACTGCTCTTCCATAAAGTAGCTCAAATGGGGAAAATCCTGTGGATGCTTGAGGCACTTCTCTGTAGGCAAACAGCAGGTATGGAAGCACCTTATCCCAGTCCTTGCCTTCACTAGTGGCAGCTTTCCTCAGCATGGCCTTGAGAGTCTGGTTGAACCGCTCCACCAATCCATCTGTCTGTGGATGGTATGGACTGGTCCTTATCGGGTGTACATGTAGCATCCTGTACAACTCCACTAGTAGCTTAGAAGTAAAGTTGCTCCCCTGATCGGTTAAAATCTCCTCTGGTACGCCTACTCGAGCAAACAATTTCATCAGTTCCTCTGCAATATGTCCAGCATCAATCGTATGGAGAGCTATTGCCTCAGGATAACGAGTAGCATAATCACAAACGACCAACACATACCTCTTCCCTGATCAACTCATTGGCAATGGACCAACAATGTCCATTGCAATCCTCTGGAAGGGAACATCTATTATTGGTAGTGGAATAAGCGGTGCTGGCTTCCCTCGATTCTGTGCAGTCTTCTGACAGGCACCACAACTCCTACAGAACTCAGCGACATCTCTGTAAAGGGTGGGCCAATAGAACCGCTGTAAAATTCGTCCCGCTGTTTTATCTCGACCAAGATGTCCTGCCAGTGGGATGTCATGGGCTAACTGGAGCACAGTCTTCCGGTAGTTGTAAGGTAATACCAACTGATCCACTGACATATCTTCTCTGTCCCGACCTGGTGGAACCCATCGTCTATAGAGCAGTCCTTCTTTTCTTAAAAATCCTACTCCAGCAGTGGAGGCATGTCCATCAGCAGCCTTCCTGATAGACTCCAGTGAGGGATCTGTTTCTTGTAGCACTTTGAGGTCCTCTGCACTGATGTCTAATGGGTGGTTAGAGTCTCCTCCATGCACAGGTTCTCTCTGACCGTCACGATACTGCTCTGAGTACTGCTTCTTGTTTGCTCTCTTCTGACTCCTGGTAAGTTTTCTTCTTGTTTGTCCACCTGAAAACAATTCTTCATCAATTCTTACCATCCAGTCTTCAATATGGGAATCTTCTTCACTCTCCTTCTTCTTTCCTGATTTGTTCTCCATCACACTGATGTCTTCCAGTTTGTCATCACTCTCCTCCCAAAGAACATGTGGCTGGACTCCACTCTGTCTATTCTTGTCCTGCTGTTCTGCTTCCTCTTCCTGTTGCTGTCTTGCTCTAGCTCTTGTGACAACCATGGCATCTGCAGTAGAAGCTTGTGGCATCTCACCTGCAAGCAAGTTCACTAATTGAGGAACATCTGTCCCTAGCAACACCGCTACAGGCAGACGATCGGCTACGGCTGCTTGGACTTCAAGTGATTTACCTTCAACTTCAATCCTCACTTGTGCCAAGGGATACAGGACTGTGTCTCCGTGAGCACACCTTATGGCAACTGCTTCGCCCTCCAGGTAGTTCCTCTCTGGTACATACTTCTGGTGCACCAGTGTCCTGGAACAGCCAGTGTCCAACAGGATGCTGTCAACAGTCTGGCCTTCCACCACTCCTGATCTGGCTATTCTAGTGTTCTCCTGGGCATCATTCTTCTTTTGACTCTCCATTGTCTTCCTGTCTCTGCAAAACATAACATTATGGGGGCAGTTAGATGAATAATGACCCCTTTTATGACAATTAAAACACTCAATATCCTTGAGATCTCTTTTGGGCTTCTCTGTTTTCCTTACAGGCTCATCCTTTTCTCTTCCAGCACCATGAGATTTCAAACGACAATCTCTAACCTGATGTCCTGGTTTACCACAACCATGACAAAGGCGTACTGCTCCCTGTCTTCTCGATCCTCGAGACTCTGTGGTTGTCAGTGTGTTTAGGTCTTGTCCTCTTGCCTGGATGTAGTCGTCCGCTAGCTGACCGGCCTCTCTACTTGAGGTTGGCTTCCTCTCTTTCACCCACACTCGTACTTGTCCAGGGAGTGTGTTGATCAGCTGCTCCATTACTACTCGATCCTTTATTTCTTCCATAGTGTTGCATCCTTGCATCCACTTGTCTGTCAAGTCCTGAAGTCTTGCAGCTAACTCTCTGTTAGTCTCACCTTGCTTCCTTGTAGCTAATCGGACTCTCTGTCTATAACTCTCTTCATTGATATCATATCTTCGAAGAATGGCTTCTTTCAGCCTGCCATATTCCTGTGCTTCCTCAGGATTCATAGCAGCATAGGCTTGTTGAGCCCTACCACTAAGCTGTGGGGCTAGTTTGTAGACCCATCTCTCTCTCCGAATTTCGTAAGCCTGCATGAGGCGTTCAAAAGTAGTGAGGTAGGCTTCTATATCATCCTCCTCTGTCAGCTTAGTAACTTTGACATCTCTGTCATTCTCCTGTCTGGGTGCATTGACTAATCCTTGTCTTTGTACACCCTCCACTAGGCCTCTCAGCAGTTCCATTTGCTGTCTCACCTCCTCTTCACGTCTCGCTGCCTCTTCGTCACGGCGAAGACGTTCCTGTCTAAGTTCTTCTTCTTTCCGTGTCCGCTCTTCTACTAACTCCCTTTCCCGCAATTGTCGATCTTCCAGCAGTGCTTGTAGAACATCGGTCAACTCTTTTTGTCCTGACATAGTCTCTTCTATTCTTTTGTAGCTCGCTCCTGACCTTGTTGTCATACGATAATTCTCGGCTTTCTTATTTCGGTAACGTTTCTAGTACTGTAGGTCTTGTTGACTCCTGCAACAATGATATCCCACCTCTGACACCAATTGTGATAGATCCCTCAATGGATACTAGTCACTCAAGGTCTAATTTAGCTACAGCAGACTATACTTCCAACTCAAAGTGTTTAATAATAATAATAATAATAACGGGTATAACAGTGATAAGACAAGATAACTTTAACTAAAGAAATATACATCTACTTATATACAAAACTAATAACAAAAGAACCAATCACAAAGATAAGGCTAAAGCTAACAATGAACAATGATAAGGACAAAGGATAAGTATACGGGTAACAATCTATTAGCACATAAGGTGAAAATAAGTACATATGACCAAGATAGCTAATTAAGGAAACCATAATTACATACACACAAGACATTTAATTAAGTCAAGGTTCAGTCTATCACAGTGTACATACATATACGTGTTTATGTATGTATGAACATAAGTATTAACTTGTACGTACCCATTTAGTTCTCAAATTCTTTGTAATTGGCACATCCAGTACATGTCAAATTTACTTTTTACATACTATGTACATGTATTACTGTAATACACTATTACATACATAATTATAGGATGCCTTTAATATGCTGCTATGGAATGCATATTGCATTAAACATTATGAAAAAAATTGTGCATATGGATCTGTCAGTATGCATATATGTATGTGATACTGCTATTCCAAAATGTAAAACTTGGTTAGGGCACTACAATTATATGCTAATCATAAACTATACAAAAATTAAAGTTTAATCCTCAGTTAAAGAGAGTAATTCTTCATCGTCCTCATGCACATTTGTTCTTTGTCTTAGTAAGGGATCATTATCTGTGGCCTCCTCATCATCTGTTTCATATCTCCTCAGTTCAAGCTGTTCAACTCCAGAGTCTTCTTTTACGGTGACATTGGAATGTTCATTAAAAGGTCCTGCATCTTTGTTGACTTCAATGTAAGCTTTTACAGCATTCTTTCCTGTCCAAGCAACAAATGCTGTAACAACTGTTGGAACAAGACCACCTATAATTGTTTTAACTGGACTGCTCTCAGAATCATTAACTTCAATGAGGACCTGAGAGTAATAGTACAGAACTCCAAGTAGAGCTATGATGAATGGAACCATTAGAAGAGCTATGACAAGTGTGAATACAATTCTTTTCAATTTATATTTCATATTTAGTATTAATCTCGGTGAGGATGCCACATAATCTATGGCAAAGTATATTGCTAAAATAATGAATATGAATGGGAGGATGAATGCTTGAGAGGCTATACAGCGTATGGGATAGGCAGAGAAAGCCAGTACCACCCAAGCGAAATGAAAAGTTAGCAGAACAGCAAATGAACTGACTGAAAATATCATAATCACTTGTAAACAGCTTTTGTAGAACTTGCTTCGACAAGAGATATTTGAGTAAAATAAATCAAGAAGGCCTGGCAAAGGAAATTTGTGTCCAATGATAATGACTGTTATGATAGACAATATTAGATTTATAAATGAACATACTGGAAATATTACAGGCATTGGGAATGATCTCAGCCACTCCGAGGAGACATATTGAAACGATTTGTTATAGTAATATGCATCTTTGCCAAATATTACTGCAGTGAATACAAGGCATGGCACTGATATATCTGAAAAGACCTTTTGAATTGGACTAAACATTTCAAATTTGGAGAGCAATAGTATTGTATATATGACAATGAGTGAACCAATTGCTGCACAGTATTCACATATGACAAGTGCATGAGTGCTTCCACGAACAGAATTTCCAAGAACTACAAATTTCTTCTCGTTGAAATACAATGAGTAATAACGATCAGTTTCTTTGATGTTTGTTGCATATGATTTGAGCTAGATAGAGAGAGAGAGAGAGAGGGAGAAAAAAAATAATAGTTGCTTTTACCACAGTTTTATGTACATTTGGAATTTAAAATGCATTCGGAACATACCCAAACAGTCGCTACATTGAGTAGATCAATGGCTTTGTTCTCATCACAAAATGGATCAATGGTGATGTCGACATTACCAATTTCCAACTTTATTATTCCAAAACTAAGAGCTTGAAATAGTCTAATCTCTGTTAATAGTAAAGTTGATGAATCCACCCATTGAAAGATGTAGTCAGCAGTTGTAGTTGGTTTTTCAAAATGAGGGTGAGTTTGGTTGGTATCGTTATCTTCATCTTCTACAGTGTCCAGTAGTTGTATGTAATAATAAACATTCAACACATGTGCAGGAGGTTTGTTTGGAGGGTAGAAAGCAACGAGCAGATTATCAATATTGTCACTGTTATTCAACAAGGATGTCTTCAGTTCCTGGTAGTTATGGATGCATTGTACATTTGCCTCTTCATCAGAGTATACATTACTTAGCTGCAAAATTATGAAGAAAATAGAGATAAAGCAGTGAAGCATTACAGGACCAGCCATACCTTATGACAAGTCACGTGACAATTAATCAGGAGGCGGAGTTAATAATTATAAAATGGCTACCGAGCTGCAAGTACTTCAAGAACTGGCCACAGATGGTGAGATATTTTTTGATTAAATACAGTATATTGTTTGGCTATTCAATAATTAAATTTCTCTTTTTTATAGAGTCGCTGCAACCTCTCCTGGAAGATAAATTTGATCCAAAGATATTTGCCACCCAGACCATTCAATCTCAGATAGTTGGTGAGATGTTGCAGAAACTAATGCAAGGAATATCAGAACTAGATAATGAACTATACTCTCAGGTATGTTGGACGTTATATAAGGAGAGAACCTATTCATAATGATATTCATAGCCTCTGCTTTCAGGTAGTCACTCATTATGAAGACCTACTTTCACAGGCTACTGGTATCGAGGCTTTAGAAAGTAAGAAATTAAATTGTATATTATATGATGAGTCCTTGTCCTACATGCAGTACATCAATAACAAACAAAGGGTTGAAGCGTGCAACTCTCACACTCCAAATCGCAGGGCCATCTCTATAATTAATTTCCACTCGCACACATGTACTATTCCACTGAGTTGAATCTATATATATATTCTTGTGTCGCACACAATAGTACATGTGTTGTATACATAGTTAAGGAAGTTGCATCATTCCAGGGTCTCGGTCAATTAAAGGGCGTGGCACATAGTAGAACGCATGCTCAAGCTCTACAGTCTAGCAGGAAGAAAAATGATTGACAATATTTGTCATTGCATAGAAAATAGAAAAACGTTTTTAAAAAATGCTAAGAAGAGTACAGTAGGTATTCAAAATAACTATAATAGTTTTAGGTATGAGAAAGATTATCAAGTGATGACACTGCAAAGGAATTATGACTCTTCACCTCAGATTTGGTTAAGTATTGTCACATTGCTTCCTATTCATTATTTATAGGTGTACTTAAAATGATGCAAACACGTATTGAATCACTCATCACTGCTGTAGACAGGTTAGATAAATATATTAATTTTTGGAGATGTAATATGACACACATGTACATATACATATATATGTATAATTGTTATGAAATAGAATCAGTAACAAGATTATTGATCCATATCAAAGGATAGCATCTCGAACTTCACAGCTTTCAAGACTCCAAGTGAGTTTTAGCTCATTCATGGGTATGGAAATATAGAGCCAATTGCTGGACATATTTTCATCACTCTTGTCCTGCTCCTCATATACTTTGTATACAGCTTAGTTTCAAATTACCAGGCAATTTATTGGATAATGTCCTGGCTGTTTCCACATCACTGAACACAATAATATAATCTATTGTACTTATCCACATGCCATAACTGTCTCTTTTTCCAGTCTGCCTGTGATCTTTTAAGAAAAATTATCCGAATGTTATATCTTATCAAAAGAGTGAAAACACAAATGCAAGCTGGATTAAAAGAGATCACTAAAGTAGCTCAGACATTCAGTGAAATAGGTAAGTAAGTCGATGTTTTTGGTTTAATGTAATTGTATATGAACCCTTATTCTTACTGCTGCTAAAATACTATGAATGCATTTGTTTTATAATTACTAGAATACCCTCAAATGGGATGTGGTATGTGTGTAGTATGCTGAATATAAAAAAAGGAGCTGATAGTTGTCGGGTTGTCATAGCTCAGTGGTCAGCACTTAGTGATTGAAGTCAGTGGCCCTGAGTTTGATTCCTGGCCATTGTCTGTTATATTTCCTCTATAGCCAGACTGTATCTTAATGTATTGTTGGTTGCAGGAACAGTTTTTAGTGAATGTAACATAATCCCTAATATTTATACAACAGTTGTTTCTTCATATAACGAATTGAATTAATATTGTATTTATATAGTATGATATAAGAATAATAGTAGTTATATAGGACTCAGTGTTTTTGATAGGCTCATATTGCACACCATTGGCCCAAAGAGTTCCTTGTTTGGCACAGTACAGTTCTCTCTTTGGGCCAGATGGTGCAGTTAATTATGATTATATTGTTACTAACAGCATTAACGCTTTGTTAATTGGCTCAAGATGTATTCCCAATGGTGCACACACTAACCATTGTTGAGCCAATTTGGCCCATGCTTCAAAACATATCACAAACTCTGTTAGCATTGTATATTCATGATATTATTCATATTGTGTAAACTGTTTGGTTAGGGCAATAAGCTATATATATACAATACTAACATTTTTTCCATTTTTCCATAGATCAACTCACACAAGGAAATGAATTATCTGGGATTGAGGTATGCAGTATATTGCAATCTCATTCCATGTACTAATTCGTTTTTAAGGTTTTGGATGATGAGCGTCCTTGGTTACAAAGAGCTAGAAGAGAGGTGGAATCACAGGCTAAGAAAATGTTATTACAAGGTCTGGAACACTTGGTATGTAAGTATATGTATAGGGAACGTTTATTTGCATGTTCTATTGAAACACACTGTAATTCTAGAACCTCTGTTCATTTCATTTTAATGGCCTGTAGGCAAAGGGTGTAGAACCCAACTACTGGACATTTTGACCTATTTTCATCACCCTTGTCCTGGTCCCCATATACTCTGTATATAGTTTCAATTTACCAGACATTCACTAGATATATTGGACAATGTCCTACATGACTGGCTATTTCCACATCACTGCCTGTAGGGCCTTATAATTGCTTTCTCAAAGGGGTTACTCTTACATATATCTATGTACATGCCTGTGTGTGCAGTTAAAGAATTCGCATCATTCTGGGGCAGTCAATTAATAACATAGCATGTAAAACAATGTATGCTCAAACTACTATGCAAACCAGTGAGGAGAAAGTAGCTTACCTCTAATAATTGAGAGACGTTGCTAAAATTAAACAAGGACATTTAAAAAGTGGAAAAGCAAATAACATGTTGTATTTCAGATATGAGAAGATCATCATCAATGATTATTGTCACCACAAAGCAATCATGGATATATTTGCCATTTCTAGAATCCAACTCATGTGGGCGTGGCATTACAAGTGTTCTACAATCTTGGACAAATAGAGCCCATTCTGTTGACAGTTTTGGATTCATACTGCGAAGCTGTTCAACATGAGATTCAGAATGCTGTAGATCCATCTTCTCTATTGCAATCCATTAATGGTTAGTTATGAGGTCATGTGATCACATTTGAGCAAGTTGATTGGCTGAAAGTGATGTAATGAACTTATGATAATTTTTCAGTTGCAAGTTCAACCAGTGGTACAAGTCGAAGTAGTATTTCTGTTTCTGGTGGGTCAGCCACATGGAAAGCCTCACTTTGGACACAGTTAGAAAAATTATCGAATGCTTTGTGGAAATTATACAAACAAGTGAGTTAGTGATGATACATCATCATACCCCTCATCCTTTTCCGTCTCCTCCTCTTCCTCCTCCTCCTCCTCCTCTTCCTCCTCCTCTTCCTCCTCCCCTTTCTCCTCCTCCTTTCTGTTTCTTACTCAGATTCATCAGTTAGAGGTAGTGTTATCAAAGAAACGTGATCCTGTCACTCAAACATCATTTCTAGCATTTATTAATGGAGTCAGTTAACAATAATTATTAAAATAGTGATATATATAACTTATTATATATGTATATACGCATGTGTAATTTCCTATCAGTGTGAAGCTCACAAGAAATTGACTAATTTTTGGGATGCCATTACTAACAATGTCGGTGTTGAATTCAGCACAGCTGCAAGAGGTGAGTAAACCATTTTAATATAATTACTGCTATTTTTAATTCACTTTCTCCTCTCAGCCTCTTCATTCCTAAACCAGGCTTTTGAAAATGACTATCCTAAGCTAGTACGCGTCTTCTCTGATCTCTTAATGCAAGTGGAGAAATTACACAAACAGACAGATCCCCAATCCCAAACTATACCTTCATTCCTACTCATAGAACAAAAGACTGAGACCCATCCTGCTACACATAGGCAGGAGTCTTTATTGAAGTCACTTTCACAGTTTGAAAAGGTTTACATTTCCCGGTCATTTTCTCGTCTATCTGATTCAGTCAATCAACTGTTTGCTGCTCCCTCTCGCAGTCTACCAAGAGAAGATGAACTGACTTCTGTAGTTAAATTGTTGGCAAGGTACACTTGCAATTCATACTTATTATATATCTATATCGCTGTCTGGTTTTCTGTCTGCCTGTCTGTCTGACTGTCTCTGTCTATCTGTTTGTCTGTCTCTGTCTGTCTATCTGTCTGTCTGTCTCTGTCTCTGTTTCTCCTCCTCCTCCTCCTCTTTTCCCTCCCATTTCTTTTACCCTTAATACAGTGAACTACAGACAGCTGGAACATGCATTCCCTTAGCAATAATTTTAGCTAAAAATATTTCACGGATTATACAAATATTTAATGCAAAATGTGAACAACTGGTATGATGAATCCATCATAGCCATAAACATGATATATATATATATATTTTTCCATTAATTAAGGTTGCTACTGGTAAAGATAGTTTACAGGTTTCTGGACCCCCTAATTCATCACAACAAAGGAATATGGCAGTTGTCAATATTCTTCATCAATTCGAGACCCTTATTCAGGAGGTGTGATACGAAATTCAATTTTACAAATTCATAAAATTCTGGATTCATTCGTTTAGAGTTTTCATGATAAATTTTCCTTTTATTTAGTATATTTTCAATTCCATATCTCTGGATGAAAGTGCCGTTAAACTACTAGAATCTGTTGTACAGGTAATTGAAAGAATATGTGCTTTATAAATAGTATTCTATATCTTAATTACCAACTATGTTTACAAATGCAAGAAATGGGATATTGAATATACAATTCGAGTCTTCCTATTTAAACTGAGCTCATTATAAATTCATAGTTTTAAATTCGTTAGTGTGTGTTATTATGTATTTAATCACTATGGTAATCACACTGTATACATGTACCATTATGTAAACTGAATCTGAGAAAATAGGTGTGACTTGAGTTTGCACTGCACAATTTCTAATAAGCTTAGTTTCAATTCATTTGCAGTGTATACTTTAAAACATCTTATTTCATCCACAGCAAACTTGTATTATCAAAATAAACATTGTTAATTTTTTTGTAAGAGAAGTAGGGCAAGTAATGGAGAAAATGGTGGCCAGTATGCATGCTGAGAATTTTACAGGACAGACTCACATGTAAGACTTATTTACTGTTTATAATAATTCATGATTTGTCGATAATTACATTTTCCATGAGTCAACTAAATGTGATTGCTTGAATTTTACAGTCTGTTTCTTATTATAGACCTCAATCAGAACGTAGAGATTCCACAGATGTCCCATCATCTGGTTTCATCAGAGAAATATTAGTTAGTCCTTATTACTATATTTTCCATACAACCAATCTGTGTGTGCTAGTATGACTCTACATGTGTGTGTGTGTGTGTGTGTGTTTGAGTAAGTTAGTATGTACATGTATGTGTACCTGTGTCTGTGTACTCACTCATACTTACCTGATATAATAAAGGGTGTTGAATTTTCTATAATGTATCCAGTACCTGACTTTATTAAGTTTACATACATGGAAGCTACTCTTTAATAAGGTGATAGTCAACTGTACTTCTAAGTAGTACTATAGTACTGTAATCATAGTAATGTGTAAATTCTGATGTGATAGCATAGAACTTCGTAATACTGTGTAGTGCATTTGAAGTACTTCACTCACAAAGTACACTGTAGTCAATGGAAGTACAGTGATAGTTAATGTCTGGTACTGTATATACAAGTAAAAGAATTATTAACTCTCTCCCATTATTGATTTCTTCTCAGTCTTTCACAGCTCGTATCCATCAAGAACATCTCTGTCAGTTTCTTTGTCAGGAAGAACTTCGTCCAATTCTTATTAATATGGCCAGTAGAGTGTTGGAGATATATGTTCGTCATGTATGCTTACTTCGTCCTCTGAGTGAGGGAGGGAAAATGAGAATAACAAGTGATATGGCACAGGTATGTGCACTGGTCTTATTATATATAAATAATTGTATTTTACTATCTTGTAGATTGAACTGGGTCTTATTCCTTTCTGTGGAAAACCCACTGCTCTTGGAGAACCTCATAAAATGGTTCGCTCTCTCAGGTATGTCATCGAAAAACAGTGAGTGTACTCAATCTCAGTTTCAACTCAACATGATTCCACTTCAGTGTTACCTCTCTCACTACAGGAGGTTGTTATTTTTAGCTTCTGATAACTTTATCACACAACCTGTTGGTGTGGGTGATATATTACCTTACAGCTATGTTCTCAATTATCTCTTTTCTCGTGCTCCTCTTGAACTAAAGTCACCTCATCAGGTTTCTATAAGTCTTATATATCTCTACATGGCTTGAATGTTTTTATCTATAGCTGCAGAATTGGTCTGAAATGGAGTATTCTGATTGGATGGATAAACACTTGGAGGAGAAAGAGAGGCTGGCATTCATTCAGTGAGCACATGATATCATCTTCAAAATATAATTATGATTTTATTACACTTTTCAGAGCTACTTTAAATTCGTTCAATAAAAAATCTAAGGGCAATCTTAATTCCGATACTGCTGCAATTTTTCACATTATGAACCAACTACTCAAGCAGGCACAAGATTCTTTAACAAACTGAATTTGATGTTGTGTATTCTAAAAATGCTGAAAAAAAATTAATGATGCATTTAAATTTTGTAAATAGATTGTTCGTGTGAACGACCACACCTTTCAGTATATCTTACACAGTGCCATAGGCCATGCAGTCTTGACCTTTCAGCTGTTCTCCATGTCTCGTCTTAAATTTCTATTGTTCTTTGCAGTTGTTGTAGCATTCTTACAAAGTGTTTGGTATTTCTCAATTCTTGATATACCACGAAAACAGATAAATGGTAAGAATTTGAAATTTATCCATATGCATAATTATGTATATAATTATATATATATCTTTAAAATAATATATATATAATTATATATATAATATAATTATCACAATTAAAATAATTACTCTATATATATATATATATATATATATATATATATATATATATATATATATATAATTATATATAATTATATATATATATTATATTGTATGTTTTTATCCAGTACTAGGGTCAGGGCCCAACTCAGGGGGAGGGGTTTTAAACTATCTATTGATTGTATGTATACAATTACATACATATAATTTTCATATTGGCAGATATTGTGTCTAGAGCATTGGTACCAGCACTCGTAATTTATAGCATAAAGTGCCGGCTCGTGGTACAATGAAATGAGCATCATTTAACAATTCAGGAAGTGAGCCCACAATGACAGTAGAAAGGCTGAGACATAAAAGGAGCGTTTCCACAAAGGATGGCCAGTTGAGGGGAGGAGGATTACAACGCCAACATTGTCCTTATGGTTTAGCAAATTTGGGCCCCTAGACCATATGGTTTGTCAACCACGCCTACCAACCAGCACTTTAAGGTATAAAGTACAAGTACCAGTACCAGCACTCTAGACACTGCCTATCATGTTAGCAGTAGAAATGATATGATCTTATAGCTTAGTGTCAAAATAGCAGAATGTAACGTGATGGTTCAAATCCTGTGGAATTGCTGCTTTCTTAATTCACGAGGAAACACGCTTTCTTTATTAGCTCACTATTCTAAAGGTCATTCACGTTCACCATGACCTCAGAAAAATGTTCATAATTTTAGTTTGGAATGTCCAACAATCTTTTTACCTGTACCATTTTCACCTTCCCGTTCTTTTTTGTGTATGTCATATTTCAATACATTACTTCATTTTTGAGTTACAGTATAATCATGTATTAACCTTATGACATTAAACTATATATTAAATTACATATAAAGTCATCACATCCTAATTTTGAGGATATTGTGAATGTGAACAGACTATACCATTTTGTACATGAATCCTTAACTATGCAGTAAATATACTGATTGAATAATGAAACATAAATAAAACTCATATATACAACGAAGATTGCACATTAAATATGACTTGTAGCCTATTATCATGTTGTGCTGTGTTGTATTTTGAATATTGGAAGTTATAGACCAGTTTATGACTTCCTGGTATAATGGCAGATGCTGTCACTACAGTAATATTATCACACATGCAATTAAACTTCAAATTTATACTTGATTAAAATCAGTGTGCAGTTAGTGATGCAAAAGCTACAAATCACTTATAGAAAGCTCATGTGGTCTATTTTAGTGAAATATAATGCCACATACTCGGGCATACTGCTCTCTTGCTAGGAATTATATTTCAGCAATAGACTGCATGCATATTCACTAACTTTAATATAATTTGCAAGAAGGAATTTAAACTAGAATAAGATAATTAAACTTAGGGAAGTATGTGTGACCCTTACTATAAAAGTTGGTTCTATTTTTTTTTCCTCCTTGGTAGATGTCTCTGATGATAATGACGACTTAACTATTACCACTGTAAAGTTTGCTGAAAGATTTAATCGTGTTGTCACAGATGCTGTACATCTAACCACTGAAACCACAGTCAAATTAACTAATAATAATATTCAGATTAAATATAACACTTCTAATATAGTGTCACCTGCATTAATGCAATCGATAGACTTATGTCATTCTAGTAAATCCACTGATTCATTACCTATTCCATCAGATTCAAAGATTCTTCTTATCGGAGCTAGTAGCTTTATAGGAATAAATATAGCAAGGGAATTTCATGAACGAAAAATACCAGTCATCCCCACTGAAGATAATGTAAATATAGGGTTTGATCCCCTCACTTGGTATCGTTGGGAGAAACTTATGGGAATGGGTATATCTCCAATGTTTTTCAACTATAGTGATCATGATATGACAGAATCACTTGTGAAGGAGCATTCTCCTCGGGCTATTGTATATATTCCAACTCCTCTGTTTGAAGGACAGGAATCGGACAGTAATGTCAGACATATTATTGAGCTATATGAAAATTTTCTTCTGTTGTTAGAAATTGTGAGGAATGTCTTCCCCACTACTCTAATAGTCTTGATCTCATCGTCTGAACCTAGTGGGACCCATCGTATACCATGGATCAAAGTATTTGAACTGTCTTTGTCAAGCTATCAGCATCTCTATAATATCAACACAGCTGTCATCAAAACTAAAGGAGTGTATGGACCATGGCAAAGTGAAGATCTTCCTTCTGATTCAGACACACTATGTTATATCGGTGATGTTGTCAAGAAAGTAGATGAAGTAGTAACAAAACAAAGGCTACATTGTATAGTGTATGATAATATAGGTTGCAACATTAGCCTTGAAAATGGAATATCACAAACTAAACAGTGGATTGAAGAGTATTCAGCTTATCGTAAACAACAAACAAAAGATATCATTGCAAGTACATACTTCACTACAAAAAGAAATGCACAATATCCTATTGAGTTTATTAATGACAATTATTACTTCATGGAGAATTGGTTTAAAGGTGTTTATAAACTGAATGCAAACATAGTAGTATTTCATGATGCTTTGAGTGACAAGTTTGTCTCTACATTTGAGAAGAACTATCCCAAAGCTGATTTTGTAAAAATTAAAGACTTCAAGGACTACAGACCAAATGACAGACAATATCTGGCATTGTATGATTACATTCTTGCTCATCCTGAAATTAAACGTATAGTAAGAATAGATATGCGAGATTTAGTTATTCAAAATGATCCGTTTGAGATGATGGATGTATTAGGTAATAATCACCCATACATTGGAATGGACAGACCATTCTTTGATACATCCATTAAATCATCAGTAGCTGGGGTTTTCAGGCGTTGTTTTGATAAAGGAAAGTATGCCCTGGATTATCATGAAGAACTACTTCTTCATGGGTTCTACAATTCTGGTGTACTTGGCGGTAGTAGACCTGTAATTCTTGCTTACCTTACCAGATTCCTTGCACATTTTCAGATATCAAATAAAGACAATTGTAACATGGCATTGGCTGGATATATCTTTCATAAGTTTTACTTTGACATTGTCATCAATGGATGGCCAATAAACATGGCATTCCTCACGGACCAACCAAATATTCCTGGACTTTGTATTTTGCACAAATGGGATTTAAATAGTTGGAACTGAGACTGGAAATATATGACATTGGATAATGTTAAATACAATGTAGTTTGTTAGATAATTTATATATATAATTATATATATAATATTTTTAAAACATTATATGTATGTATATATAATAATTATTAGTCAAGAAACGATGAGTGCATGTGGAAATGTTTCGGGGAAATTAGAACATGCATTTGTTTTTTGTTTGTGCAGTAACACCTCACAAAGCTAGGAATAAATTCATTCATAATCCTATATAATTACCCTCGCCGCGAAGCGTAGGCGGAAGGGTACGGTAATCATATTGTGTGTCTGTGTGTGTGTTCGCAAAATTTTGGGAAATCTACGAACATTGGTGGCTCCAACGAGCTACTGGCAGACTTCAAATTATACAAGGATCAAAAATAACAACAGGCTTTTGCTAAAACCTTTCGGTTATAAAGTTATGACAATTTTTATAACTCACGGTTACTGTTTCCAGACTCAAGAAGACTCTTGGGAACATCTGGACACATTAAAACATAAATACTCCTGTATCATGACTATCGCTAGTAAAGCACTACATAAAAGCAAACAAAACTTGGGTAGTGGTTGGTACAACATCGAGCACTGGCTCCAAGAATTCTCCATTACTTTCAGGCTCCGCCTATTTCAAATTTTTAAGTCATGTGCTGTGCACGTGACTCGAACTTCAGGACCTGTCTTAGTGCTCTAGGCTCTCTTTATAGCACATTTCACAAGACTAATTGAAGATCTTTCTTTCTTTTTTGAGATAAAACAGAGACTAAAATGTAAGACTTATAGTGTAGACAAGGAAGAGACTGGTATAATCATACTAAAATCTTTCAGTTATAAAGTAATAAGTACTGACATGTTAGTTTATATAATTATATAACTATTATTGTATTATTATAAAAACTAACATGCCAGTACGATTTTATTACTTTATATGTTTTATGTAAACCATCTGAAGTAAATGTTCTCGTTATTATATAACCCTACAAATCAGTGAGCAATGACATATATATACATAATTATAATCTTTTGGCATATTATATTTATAAAAAAAAAATTATAGTTTGCATTACTTTGCAACAAAGGCGAGGGTCCCGTCCCGACGGCGCTCGTTTATATTGCGTTAATTTAATTTGTATGCATAAATGTATCATTGTAAACCACACCTTTAATAGCATGAGGTACTAGGTCACTGGACCATCAATCTTCCATGTCTCGTATTAAATTGCTATTATTCTCATTAATTGTTTTAGCACTCTTACAAACTCTTTGGTCCTTCTCATTTCTTGGTATACCACCACTAAAGCAGATAATACTAAATCGTGAGGAAATTTATACTAAATTCACTACAATATATACTCATATATATATATATATATTATATATTATTTCTGCCATTATTATGTGTTCTCTTGCAGAAAGGCAACAAATTTTTTGTAGGTACATTTATGTCTTCTGGCAAGGAAATTTGTTGGCTTCCTATACAAATTAGTAAGGGGGCATCTCCAAACTGAATCTTGTATGCTTAACGTTACAGTGACGCTACTGCAAGACCCCTCCACCCCCCCTCCTCTTAACGTCATGAATGAATACTTCAGTGTATCATACTATTATGTGCTTCCAAGGTTTAGCGTCATGCGCACAACCCCCCAACCTCCTTCACGTCACTATGACGTTAAGTGTACAAATTTCAGTTAGGAGATCCCCGAGTACACTCCTTCCTGCTTAAGGTTTTGATGTTACCTGGTCTTCAGTGTTGTCACTGATCATGAAACCACAATAATTATTGTTACAAAATTAATATCTCTAAATTTGCATCATCCAATCTATAGATTTATGTCATTCTAATAAATCTACTGATTCATTATCTATTCCATCAGTAGAAGGGCAAAGATATAAAAGAAGTGTTTCCACAAAGGATGGCCAGTTGAGGGGAAGAGGATTACAACACCAACTTTGTCCTTATGGTTTAGCAAATTTGGGCCCCTAGACCCTATGGTTTGTCTATTTTAGTGAAATATAATGCCACATACCTCGGGCATGCTGCTCTCTTGCTAGGAATTATATTTCAGCAATAGACTGCATGCATATTCTCTAACTTTAATATAATTTGCAAGAATGGAACAAAAGAATTTAAACTAGAATAAAATAATGGAAGTATGTGTGACCCTTACTATAAAAGTTGGTTCTATTTTTGTTTGTTTTTCCTCCTTGGTAGATGTCTTTAATAGTGACGACTTAACTATTACCACTGTAAAGACAGCTGAAAGATTTAATCGTGTTGTCACAGATGCTGTACATCTAACCACTGAAACCACAGACAAATTAACTAATAATAATATTCAGATTAAATATAACACTTCTAATATAGTGTCACCTGCATTAATCCAATCAATAGACTTATGTCATTCTAATAAATCCACTGATTCATTACCTATTCTATTAGGATCAAAGATTCTTCTTATCGGAGCTAGTAGCTTTATAGGAACAAATATAGCAAGGGAATTTCATGAACGAAAAATACCAGTCATCCCCACTGAAGATAATGTAAATATAGGGTTTGATCCCCTCACTTGGTATCGTTGGGAGAAACTTATGGGAATGGGTATATCTCCAATGTTTTTCAACTATAGTGATCATGATATGACAGAATCACTTGTGAAGGAGCATTCTCCTCGGGCTATTGTATATATTCCAACTCCTCTGTTTGAAGGACAGGAATCGGACAGTAATGTCAGACATATTATTGAGCTATATGAAAATTTTCTTCTGTTGTTAGAAATTGTGAGGAATGTCTTCCCCACTACTCTAATAGTCTTAATCTCATCGTCTGAACCTAGTGGGACCCATCATATACCATGGATCAAAGTATTTGAACTGTCTTTGTCAAGCTATCAGCATCTCTATAATATCAACACAGCTGTCATCAAAACTAAAGGAGTGTATGGACCATGGCAAAGTGAAGATCTTCCTTCTGATTCAGACACACTATGTTATATCAGTGATGTTGTCAAGAAAGTAGATGAAGTAGTAACAAAACAAAGGCTACCATGTATAGTGTATGATAATATAGGTTGCAACATTAGTCTAGAAAATGGAATATCACAAACTAAACAGTGGATCGAAGAGTATTCAGCTTATCGTAAACAACAAACAAAAGATATCATTGCAAGTACATACTTCACTACAAAAAGAAATCCACAATATCCTATTGAGTTTATTAATGACAATTATTACTTCATGGAGAATTGGTTTAAAGGTGTTTATAAATTGAATGCAAACATGGTAGTATTTCATGATGCTTTGAGTGACAAGTTTGTCTCTACATTTGAGAAGAACTATCCCAAAGCTGATTTTGTAAAAATTAAAGACTTCAAGGACTACAAACCAAATGACAGACGATTTCTTGAAAATTACAACTACATTCTTGCTCATCCTGAAATTAAACGTATTTTGATGACAGATATGTGGGATATAGTTATTCAAAATGATCCATTTGAGATGATGGATGTATTAGGTAATAATCACCCATATATTGCAATGGACAGACCATTCTATGATACATCCATTACATCATCAGTAGCTGGGGTTTTCAGGCGTTGTTTTGATAAAGGAAAGTATGCCCTGGATTATCATGAAGAACTACTTCTTCATGGGTTCTACAATTGTGGTGTAGTTGGTGGTAGTAGACCTGTAATTCTTGCTTACCTTACCAGATTCCTTGCACACTTTCAGATATCAAATAAAGACAATTGTAACATGGCATTGGCTGGATATATCTTTCATAAGTTTTACTTTGACATTGTCATCAATGGATGGCCATTAAACATGGCATTCCTCACGGACCAACCAAATACTCCAGGACTTTGTATTTTGCACAAATGGGATTTTGATAGTTATAATTAAAGCATATGGTTATGTGTAAAATGTTAAAGTTTGAATAAATACTTTTACAGTTCCTAGTATTAATATTGCATAAAATATAATTACAGACAGAAAAGGATCACCTTTCCAAAAAGTATACACAAACAAGGTTTTGAAAGAAATTTAATACCAAACCTATATAAGTAATTATAGTACTATTAAAAGCTTGATATTTGCCAAACTGAATTTGTGGTATTATTCCATCCTGACCTCATTGCATATGATTTCAAAAGGTGATCATCCCTAGATGAGTTATCTAATATTCGAATTTCCAGCAAATTATGTTTAAATATATCTATGCTATTGTAGTCTGTAGAAGTAAAAATTATAAAAATTTTTATCAATAATTTATTACATATGTGGTTTATATTGCTATACTGTTTTTGAACCCGTGTGTAAGTACAAGTCATGGTACACTTTAGCTAACAAAGTCAAGCATTCACCACGCTGTTTTATGTGAGTAGGTCGAAGTGATAAACCTTTGTAGCCTGATGCTGTAGGTAAAGAGATAACAGGTTAAAATAGTATTGTAGCTATATTACCCTAGTATAATACTTATACAAACCACAGAATACAATAATTTCATGTTGGAGTGAAAAGAAAACAGTCAACCCTATCAAAGCCTATACACTTACCATACAGACTATCAATATTCTTAAAACAACCAAATGACAAGTAAACTAATTATGCACTTTAATTATACATAGCTAGTTAAAACCCTCCATTTTTAAAATTTTTTTTATAAGACACAATGGCTATAGCTAATTTAAAGAGTACCCAACGTACATGAAAATTAAATCAATACGATGTGCATATAATTATATGTACATATATAATACAACTATAATTTTGATCAAAATTTTTATCGTCAAAAGCAAATTGTTCCACATTGACTATCTGCACATTAAACTTCAAGTGTTTACCATACAATTAAATTAGGCCTTATCTATAGTAGGTGGAGCAATATATAGTTACTCTTCAAGACAACACGTTTCCTATTCAAAATGGCTGAATGGAGAGTAAAACCTGTTCTTTTTTATATACATGGTTACATTTATATTAATTGTGACCTAATTTTCGAAAAGGATACCAAATTTTATTGACTTTCTGTACAAAATGGCGGAATGACGAGCAATTGAAGGTAAGCATGTGATCATAATAATTTTGCAGGAAAAGGTCACTTTTCGAAAATTAGAACACAATTATATATAGCTATAAATTATAATTATTATAATTATTATACTTTTTCCAAATATTAAACATAAACATTTAGGTTAGCATATATACTTTACAATTTTTCGTATATAGCAGTTTCCTTTCCGAAGAAACATCCTGAGTTATGAACTTACTTGCAAGATGTCGAACTTCCTTATATCCAAATGTCACATGGATCCCAACACACATAGGATGACCAAGTTCAGTTAAGTATTTTCCAATCACTACATTCATAGTTAAGTCCTCTCCATTTTTGGTCTTTATAATATAGTCAATAATCGATTTTGGTACAGTGTGTGTGAATAGTTCAAGATATTTGTGATGAGTGAATGCCACATTGGTCATTATCATCGTATAATTTATTTCATTAAAACCATACGTAAACACTGCTCCTTTTCTATGGTACGAACGTGGTGTGTAACCAACAAGAAGGTATGGATATCTCTATTAAGTGTACAACAGAAAAAAACATTGTTATTATATGCATAGAGGGTTGCATAGAGGGTACAGGGAGCTGAGATGTTTAACAAAAATACAATATCAGGTGCACAAGAAGCTAACAAAATTGCACAGCCTCTACCCCCCAAATTTCAATGACTTACTGATTGAACAAGGCTTGTGTTGGCAGCGTTTTTTTTTGGGGGGGGGGGGTGGGATAGCTTTACAACCTCCAATAAAGTGCAGTACAAATATTAATGAATGCCTCATAAAAACATTTTGGGAGTGTGGAATTTTCCCCTCTAAAGGCCCTGAATAAAAACAAGTGTATATAGAGAAAAAAACATCCCTATATTCTTTGTGATGACTATGTATTAAGCATTGCTGATGGCACTAGTGTCTCTACCTTTCTGTGTACTCGAAAGCTAGGGCCTGAAGAAGTAAGTATAAGCCTGATTGCAGTCTAAATACACAGATCTTTGATGAACTGACTGAAGTACTCCTTCAAGGTTCTAAATGATGACTTCCTCGTGTCTGAAACTCAACAACTTATCATACTTACTTGTTAAAGATTCTTGCATAATATTTATACTGTTTCTCTGCTATATACAACAGTTATTAGCAGTTTTACATCCTTTCTGAAGCTTCCTGGCTTGTCTGTAGCTCAAACGGGCGTTCTTCAACGGTTCTTGTACGTGCCACGCCCATTAATTGACCGAGCCTCCGGGAATGACACACCTTCCTTAACTACGTATACAACGCATAGTCGCACAAGTGACACAAACATATGTAGATTCAACCACGTGGAAAGCAATTATAGGGATGGCCCTAATTACGTCATTCAAGGGGGGGCTTGGTCAATTAATTAGTAGTGATGGGCGATACAGCAAAAAATGAATCGATACGATACCGATCGATATCTAGTAGTATCGTAGATATCGATACTAATAACGATACGATACCCGAGCCACACCCATATAATAATTACTTAACCTAATAAAAATTGTTAATAAGGAATAATAACTTATTTGTTGCAATTGCCATGAATATTGAATAAAGACCACACTATCCATGCAACAAATACAGAATAAAGACCACACTATCCAAACAGTAAACACCTGACCAATGACCACTCAATGCGTGCAATCCCGCTGTTCCCGCGTGCATAATTTATCATAATGACTGTTAATTTTACATAATTAATATTAAAATCTATTAATTAATGTTTAAAGTGGGCGTGTTTATCGTATCGAATTGGTATATCTGAGACTACTGATATTGATACCGTATCGATACATTAAATATCGATTAAAACGATATAGAATCGATATATCGCCCATCACTATTAATTAGCGTGGCACGTAACAACGCGCGCTCAACCTCTACAGACCAGCAGGAAGAAAGCTGCTTGTTGTAGCTTTACGTAGAAACTGGAACTAACAGCTGTTCTAGGTGCAATACATTCCTAAAGTTCCATAAGAACCTCTAAAAAGTAAGAAAAGTAGATAGTCAAAATAATAGTATAATACTACGTAGTGTTTCAGAGTCAGCCATGATTACTGAATGTTGGACACCACAAGCAATCATAGGGATACTTTTTCTCTATGTATATATCTTATTTTTATCACAAAGCTATGATTCTTTTCTTACCTTCCAGGTGTTGAATGCCGTATGGATAGATGTATTAGATAATTCAACATCATCATCAATAGATAAAATTCCTATAAAAAAAATGACTTATCATAACGAAGACAAAATGCACAATTATACATTCAGGAATTTCATAAAGCAACAATACATAAAATGATGACTTTGAAATTAGGTGTATTGATTTTATATGTACTATAGTGTATAGTTTAATGTCATAAGGATAATACATGATTATACTGTAACTTGCTAACTTTTATGTACTATATTGTATAGTTTAATGTCATAAGGATTATACTGTACTATAGTGTATAGTTTAATGTCATAAGGATAATACATGATTATACTGTAACTCGCTAACTTATATGTACTATAGTGTATAGTTTAATGTCATAAGGTTAATACATGATTATACTGTAACTCAATAACTTATATGTACTATAGTGTATAGTTTAATGTCATAAGGATAATACATGATTATACTGTAACTCGCTAACTTATATATACTATAGTGTATAGTTTAATGTCATAAGGATAATACATGATTATACTGTAACTCGCTAACTTATATGTACTATAGTGTATAGTTTAATGTCATAAGGTTAATACATGATTATACTGTAACTCAATAACTTATATGTACTATAGTGTATAGTTTAATGTCATAAGGTTAATACATGATTATACTGTAACTCAATAACTTATATATACTATAGTGTATAGTTTAATGTCATAAGGTTAATACATGATTATATTGTAACTCAATAATGAACAGTTCAGTGGTTTCTTCAAAGAAGTTTTTATGTAGTGGTATGGGCAGGATGTTTTTGTTCTCACTCAAGCATGAAATGATTATATTCTGTGGTTTGTATAAGTATTATACTATTTTGAATGTGTAATATAGGTACTGTACTATCTGTAATGACCTACACTCTACTTGACTGTGACAAAATGATTACTATTGTCTACTGTGTGAAGGAACAATTTAATGTGTAATTGTATTGTCCAATAACCTTATATACGGAGTGTGATTAGTGTTGTTCATGTCACACAATTGTTTCTTCATATAAGGATAGTATTGTAGCTATATTACCCTAACACGCTAATATAGTACTTATACAAACTACAGAATACAATTATAACTATATATAACTAAAATTGTGATAAACTAGTCATACTATAACTATAACTAAAAGTGGTCATTAATATTATTATCATACTAAAACAACACTAACACACACTACTTTTACATTCTTCGCATACCTGCTGTTTCAATTTCAGGAAATGGAATGAAACGGCTCGTCAAGTTATTCTTTATCATAGTTTTAATTACAACAGGAATAGCACATTTCTGTGCATGATCAATGAGAGTATGTGGTACAGATTCACCAATGTTATTCCACAATATTACTATCTTGTGAATGATATCAGTCATTAAGCAATAGTTATCCAAATAGTAATGAAGATTTTCTGTACGTCTGTATGTAGGTGTCACCATTGTAAACTTGTCAAAAATATATGGAGTTTGAACAAAAAGGTTTCTCAATTCTTCTTCAGTTTTAGGATATGGAGATTTGATATCAGAAGAGTGAGTTAAAACAGTAGTACTAAGATTCTGAGTTCCTTCAGTTTGAGAATTAACATCAGAAGAGTGAGTTAAAACAGTAGTACTAAGATTCTGAGTTCTCAACTCTCCTTCAGTTTGAGAATTAACATCAGAAGAGTGAGTTAAAACAGTAGTGCTAATATTATGAGTTCTCAACTTTCCTTCAGTTCTTGGAATTATTTTAGAATGGTCAGCAGCACTGTGATCCCACGAGAATCTACTAAAAGTTAATAACCGGAATTTATATATCATCAATATGAAGCAGAAGATGATTAGAAAAGCAAATGCTCGCTTTGACTTAAACACCATCTGTAGATGAAAAAGAGAAAGTATCTATTTTTGTATAAAGCAAGAGAATTCTTAGTTCTTACTTTGTGTACACTAAACACGCCTAGTCGACTAGAAAACCACACCCCTTCGTATATAGTATACGTATATATAGCTAGTACGCATACGCGTGACGTAGGCCTAAGTACTTAGTACGTCCATGTCTCGTATTCTTAAACTCCTGTTGTTGTTAGCAATTTTTTTAGCACTCTTACAAGCTATTTGGATTTCACTTCTTAGTACACCACAAACACAGATAATCGGTGAGGAATTTATAAGCAGATTAACCATAAATCGTTATTATGTACATTAAGAGTCTTTAAGACTAGTCAGGCCACGCCTGACTACATTAAGACTCGAACTCGACTAGGCCTATTAATTAAAATTTTAATTACATAATTATACATACGTAATTGTATCATCATAATTATAATTAATCTACTATTGTAGATGTCATCTTTGTGACGTTTGCATAGCCAGAGGGATGGGTTACAAACTTAGCCAGCATAACAGTCTAAATACAAATGTAATGCATAAGAACATAGAAACAGCATTTATACTTGCATGTAATTAAACTCCACATATCATTTAGGAAAGCATTTCCTACTGTCTGTATGTTATTAGTATATTCAATTTACTTATACACTATAACTGTAGCTAGTCTCGCGAGCCAGACCCATACCATGAGAAAGGGTCTGGTTGCATGCTATACATCAGTTTGTTCCAGGCGCATGAAAAGCTGCGCCCCAATCAGATTGCAGAACGTCATGATACATAATGTTACGTTTATACACCCATTTCATGACGTCACGTTTAGAAAAATGGAGCTGGAAGCAGTGATCGATAAAGTAACATTGGATATGGGCTATGAGTCATTGAAAGCAAAACAGAAGGAAGCCATTATGCTTTTTTTTTACAAAAGAGAGATGTATTTGTGATATTACCAACACTGAGGATTTGGAAAAGGTGTGTCTATTACATCATATTGCATTTGTGTTGTCATACGTGTTGTTATACGGCTTCCCAGAACAAACTGATGTTTAGCATGCAACCAGACCCTTTCTCATGGTATGGGTCTGGCTCGTGAGACTAAACTGTAGCATGGTCAATATAATGTATGTTTGTCATCATTTAAGATGTCTATCATTTGTGTTCTTCCTTCTCAGTAGATGTTTCTGATAATGATCGCTCCACTATTACCACTGAAAGGTTTAGTCATTTCACTCACACTATAGACTTATGTCATTCTAACGTATCTACTGAACCATTACCTATTCCATCAGATTCAAAGATTCTTCTTATCGGAGCTAGTAGCTTTATAGGAACAAATATAGCAAGGGAATTTCATGAACGAAAAATACCAGTCATCCCCACTGAAGATAATGTAAATATAGGGTTTGATCCCCTCACTTGGTATCGTTGGGAGAAACTTATGGGAATGGGTTTATCACCTATGTTTTTCAACTATAGTGATCATGATATGACAGAATCACTTGTGAAGGAGCATTCTCCTTGGGCTATTGTATATATTCCAACGCCTCTGTTTGAAGGACAGGAATTGGACAGCAATGTCAGACATATTATTGAGCTATATGAAAATTTTCTTCTGTTGTTAGAAATTGTGAGGAATGTCTTCCCCACTACTCTAATAGTCTTGATCTCATTATCTGAACCTAGTGGGACCCATCGTATACCATGGATCAAAGTATTTGAACTGTCTTTGTCAAGCTATCAGCATCTCTATAATATCAATACAGCTGTCATCAAAACTAAAGGAGTGTATGGACCATGGCAAAGTGAAGATCTTCCTTCTGATTCAGGCACACTATGTTATATCAGTGATGTCGTCAAGAAAGTAGATCAAGTAATAACAAAACAAAGGCTACCATGTATAGTGTATGATAATATAGGTTGCAACATTAGCCTAGAAAATGGAATATCACAAACTAAACAGTGGATTGAAGAGTATTCAGCTTATCGTAAACAACAAACAAAAGATATTATTGCAAGTACATACTTCACTACAAAAAGAAATGCACAATATCCTGTTGAGTTTATTAATGACAATTATTACTTCATGGAGAATTGGTTTAAAGGTGTTTATAAACTGAATGCAAACATGGTAGTATTTCATGATGCTTTGAGTGACAAGTTTGTCTCTACATTTGAGAAGAACTATCCCAAAGCTGATTTTTTTCAAGTTAAAGATTTCAAGGACTACAAACCGAATGACAGACAATATCTGGCATTGTATGATTACATTCTTGCTCATCCTGAAATTAAACGTATAGTAAGAATAGATATGCGAGATTTAGTTATTCAAAATGATCCATTTGAGATGATGGATGTATTAGGTAATAATCACCCATACATTGGAATGGACATACCATTCTTTGATACATCCATTACATCATCAGTAGCTGGGGTTTTCAGGCGTTGTTTTGATAAAGGAAAGTATGCCCTGGATTATCATGAAGAACTACTTCTTCATGGGTTCTACAATTCTGGTGTAGTTGGTGGTAGTAGACCTGTAATTCTTGCTTACCTTACCAGATTCCTTGCACATTTTCAGATATCAAATAAAGACAATTGTAATATGGCATTGGCTGGATATATCTTTCATAAGTTTTACTTTGACATTGTCATCAATGGATGGCCAATAAACATGGCATTCCTCACGGACCAACCAAATATTCCTGGACTTTGTATTTTGCACAAATGGGATTTAAATAGTTATAATTAAAGCTAGCACTAGGCTTACTACTTCCATATCAATTGAAGTCATTTACAATGCTTCTATCAACTTAGTATCATTAAAGCAATCATGACATCCTATCAGCTGTAATCAGAACTAATGCTTACTCAGTCATTGTTTTATTTATTGTAAACATAGAGTTGTTTTTGTAATAATGTTAATAAAATACGTTTTAATTACATAATGTGTAATGATTATATACAGTACAAATTATATGTCTATTATTTGATTTTCAGCAGAATTATTTTGAGACGTAATAACTATAAATTTAGTTACAAATGCATGACTTCCATTGTGTTTGTCAGTAATAGAAATTTATATATATAATTATACTACATTGGTGAACCTGTTCATAACTTCAGATTATATTTATTATGATATAACAAAACAAAAATATTGAATTTTTTTATGATTGATGATTAAAAATTTGCTGATAAATGATAGATACTATATATATATATATATATATATGTTATGATGTCTCTTCATGTTTTTGTCTCTTGATGCCATTTTGTTTCTTGATCTCTTGTGTCGTCTTGGGAGTAGTCCTCATAGCTGACTTCTGTAATTGTTGAAAGCTTTTTTAGCCAAAGATCTGCATAGAAATCATCAAGAGATGGATCAAGCATTTGTGCTTCATGTTTTACAACCCTTTCCATCAAAATTTCTTCATCTTGTAATTTTTTATCATGATTTTGCGCTAACTGATTTGTACAAAGTTGATTATGCAACATTCCCTCTTCTTCAAATGGAGTTCCATGTACTTCTTGTCCCTGTAGCCTATACAAGCCAACATGTATAGTAGGTGGTGTGGGAACCGTGTTGGGTTGACTGCTACAATGACCAGGGGAGCGGGATGACACATTAACACAACAACCAGATTCAACCATATATTTGTCATGGTGTGTTTGTCTATCTGAGAGGGTGTACGATTCTGGACTAAAATCACGTGAACTTCCATATCCACTACTGTCTACTGTAGAGAGAGCATGGTAATCTTCTTCATCTATATTCAAAACTCCATCTTTTATTTGTTGGGCCTGATAATCACTTAAAGACCTGGGTTTGAGATGATCGAAACTGTACGTTGTTGTAGAGTCCATATCAATGTATGGGTATAGGTTTTCTGTATGCTTTGCAAGGAAATGATCAAACAGCTTATGAAGATCTGCGAAGTTTGGGCGACCTCTTGGATCTGGATGCCAACATTGATGCATTACTTCATATCTGTAAAACAGGAAATAAACTAGTAATTGATTATTTAATGGAAATCACACTTACATTTCTTGAGAACAATTTTCTGGTTGATCTAGTCGATACCCTCTCCTTAGCAGCTTCAATAAATCTTTCTCAGACAAAGAAGAATATGGGAATGCTCCTACAAAAATAGAAATTTACAAGATAGTTATAAAAAACAATGCTTATTATCCAGCTCTTCATAGCATACTATATACTGCATCCACTCATGGTAACTATTGTATTTGGGGCAAACTTCCGTTCTTTGCAAGCAATTGCTTTGTTTTATGAATTTTACACTAACAATCCTTTAAGCTTCCTCTATGCATGCCAATACCGCAGCCAACTCCTACTTCCCAGATCTCATTTACAAATGATATTTCAGTGTTTTCCCTAAAGGGTGGCAACATGGCGCTCCCCCACCCTTTAGTCTTGCTCTCCCATCCTTTAATGTTAAAGTTTATACTGAAAAACAATACTGATTGAACATTGTTAACAAAAAGTTATGTACCACAGATGCACTCCCCCCACCCTTAATATTTATCCTGGGGGAAACACTGATATTTTCTTGCAAACCAATTGAACTTGAACAGTTCCATTTAAATGTCACTATATAAATAATTAAAACAAGTGGTAGGGTGTGGTCACATATACAGTTCATGATGAAAATAAATGTTAACAAGTAGATTTCTTGTAACATGTTTTTACATGTATTTACCTCCAAAAACATCTATCACAGTAATTAAAAGGTACACTGTTTTCACCAACAAAAATAACCCCCTATACCGATATTCATATTGCCCAAATTCACAAACATCATGAATCTACTCTACTTACCCATTGTACAAATCTCCCACAGTAAAACTCCGTAAGACCAAACATCAGAAGATGATGTGAATTCTCGCTGGAAAATTGATTCCAATGCCATCCATCTAAGAGGAAAACGGCCATGGTTAGTCAAAGTGTATACCTCATCTTGAGGGACCATTCTGGCAAGTCCAAAATCTGAAATTTTCAGTTCTTTGTTAGCTCCCACAAGGATATTACGACATGCTAAATCACGATGAATTATATCTAAGCTGCTAAGAAATTCCTGAGAAAGAAAACATTATTTAATAGCTATCTTGCATGTATGCCACATTTAGTTTTTGTTCAACTGACCATTCCTGCAGCTATTTGTCTTGAAAAGTCAAGTAGATTCCTTGATGTGAGGTGACCTTTATCATCAACCTCGCTACGAGGCTCAAGCTGAGAGTATATACCATTTGGTTCCTGTGTTAATACAAATTTGACAAGTAAAATTTGTGACATTTTCTTATGTAGTGCATACCAAGTAAGGATGAGGCCCATCAGGGTGGTTTGTAGCCTCCTATACAAGAATAAATGATTGGTTAATTAAATTAACACATATAGAAATTGTATTGATTGAACGAAAATGTATGACACTATATAGTATTTTACTATTTCTATACATAGCATTGCACAAATGTCTACATACCATTGTTCTTTTCTTCATTGATCTAATGTAGTTAAGAAGATCCCCATACTGCATAAACTCCACAACAAGCAGTATTGGTTCTTCGAGTCTGCAACAACCCATCATGTTAACAACAAACCTTTTCAATTCATTATCAGTCTCCGAAACCATCTTCATTGTTTCTATCTCCTTGAGAAAATCATCTCGTTCTTTTCCATTAGCTGTTTCTAATGAATGTATATTATAATATGCATAGTTGTAAATATCATTATCTAAGACAGACATACTTTTCAAAGTCTTGATTGCAACTGGGAGGATATCTGTAGTATGTTTGTATTTGAGCTTATGTGAATGACTTGAACGTCGTCTTGTTTTTAAGAACTGTATCTGCAGCCCCCCTTTACAAACCTCCCCAAAACACCCAGATCCTAGTGTCTCGTTCTTGTAAACTTCAAGAATATGTCTTGGAATTTCCCAATCATCGTACAAGAGCTGTTTACTATATGTATATGTATTGTCAGACAAATTAATGCTTGGTCCAAGGTCTAACATAGGTGTCATAGAAATGTCCTTCTTGAGCTGGCCACCAAAGCAACAACAACAAACAACGATCACAACAAGTAAAGTTATTGTGATAAATAAAGCTCCAGCCACACCCACCATAGGCCACAAGAGATTTGAGGGAACACCTTTGATAAACGAATCATCTAAAAAAGATATGTGAACAGTATGCAGTTTGTGATATATGCTACATAATGAAGAATCTATAACCTTAAAAAAACTATAGCTACATGTACATATACCAATAAACCTAAATTTCAAATTGCAATGTCAATTAATACTTATGGGACCAATCCTGCATAATAATTATGCATTATAATGTATAGTTTAATGTTATAAGGTTAATATATGATTGCACTGTACCTCAATAGTGAATAATGAAATAATGAAGCAATGGATTGACATATGATGTACAAAAAAAGAACAGGTAGGAAATTCTATGAAAATGATCCAGGTAAAAAGATTGTTGGTCATTCCAAACTAACATTTTTTTTTGAGGTCATGATGAACATGAATGACGTTAAGTTAGTAGTGATATGGTCATTTTGCATACAAAGTATACTAATTAGTTTTAATGTTGGAGTGATTAGGTGGACATGCATAATACCTTTTGGGTTGTCCACACTAGTACTGGGAGTTACTTCAGTGGTTCCACTGTTTAGTACAGTACTAGTGGTTGTCGGGGTTACTGTGTTTTCAAACTTTTCATTGACTATTTGAGCCATTGTTACATTAATTTCCAATGGTCTGCTCCAGTTACTATAACAGCGATTTTCAAATGAATTTGATTGGCACCAGTTATTAGTGGCAATGACCTGTATGTTAATTATGAAGATTACACATAACAATTTTACAAGAACAAGACATTATTATTTACCTGCGCATACAATATTGGATTAAAACGTGATAAGAACAACTTCTCAATTCTAACAGACCTTTGAGAGCCCTACACAAGAAAAGAATTAAGTAATTACAATTATTTTTCCCTTCAGTCAGTGTATAGAATGAGGATAGCACTCATGAGTGATTAACTATGTATCGACTCAGTACTGACATTTAAATTATCTTTAAACACTAATCTTCCACTTTGTGGTGCCTCAACAATATTAGGTTCCAACTGGTCAGAACCAATCCAGAGTTGGTATTGTACATCACCATTTGTGATATGAGGAGGATTCCAGGAAATTGTAAAGCTTGAAGATCTATCTTCTGTAATTGTGAAATTGCTAATACTGATTACAGTGACATCTTCAGGTGGGATCGGAGGTGCTGCTACTTCACAACTCTGATCTATGAATCTGTTGAAATAATCTGGTGCTCTGTTATATATTGTTAAAAAACCAAATTGGTATCCTCCCATAGGTCGGATCAATTGATGAGAAAATGTGTGATGAAATTCGTCTTGGGTTCTGTTATCCTGATAGAAGAATATAACAATTAAGTTATTACACATAGATCCTTTACTTAATTAAAAATTACTGTTTATTACACAGACATAAATAGGTTGTGGCTCTAGTCAAAATTCGCTGGCAATTATAGTGACTATCACCACCAAGATATGTGAATACTAAAGTCTGTTCACATTCACAATAACCTCAAAATTAGGTTGTGATGATTTTATGTATGTGTACTCTAGTGTATAGTTTAGTCATAAGGTTACTACATGATTCTACTGTAACTCAATAATGAAATAATGGATTGAAATTTGACATACACAAAAATGAATGGGAAGGATAATTATATGAAAATAGTGGAAGGTAAAAATGTTATGATTGTTCAAACTAAAGTTATGAACATTTTTCTGAAGTCATGGTGAATGTGTATGACCTTTATTAAGAAGTAGTGAATGATTATGACATAAACACACAATAATGTGATATTACAGCTATAGTATACATTAAACCAGCAGCGAGTGGATGGTGGATTAATAATTACTAAAACAGATTTTAACCATTAACCAAATCCTAAGATCGGCAATGTGGTTAAAGCTCAATGGCAATAGTCACTTAGTGGCTGCTGCTGCTATAAATGTTTTGGTAGCAATATAGCCACCTGGACATTTATAGTATTATTACTTACCGGGAGAATATTATATGAATCAACAACTTTCGGATCAAGAAGTCGATTAAATATTGATTGAGTCCCTGAACTAAGAGTTATTTCGAATCTCACAATGTTAGAAATTACACTACATTCATTATTTTCAATAGTCCAAAACAAAGTTACATTATATGTAGTTGTTGCATAGTCAAATACAGATTCACAGTCATAACTGACATCTACAGCAGGCACTGTAATCAAAATGTAATATATAATAATTAATAATTTTAAAGTGGTGTTAATATACCAATTCCTTCCAAAGATAAAACTTCATTTTTTCCACCAGGATACGAGAACACCTGTATAAATAATTAATAATGCTATTTGTTGTTATTATGTTATGTGTTACTAAAGGTCACAAAGGGAGAATATACTATGAATAATTTATATGTAGTCTATATGTGTTAGACTCCAGGTGATGAAGAGTGGTTAGCACTTCGACTTTTCCTCAAAATTTACATACTCTCTACCATCTGGAGACTAACATAATTATGTATAATAGAACTTACTGATAGCATGTATTCACAGTCAAATAGTGGACTAATCATACCTATGATAGTACTTGTTTCATTTTGAGTCTAACAAGATTATAATGATAGTGTTAGTATGAATGGTATAGCCTTGGATAACACAACTTACTTTGTTAATCATGAGCTCAATACACTCCGGAATTGCTCTATTGTTGTTTAACATCAATACATAATCAGTAACCCAAAAGGAGTAATCTATTTTAAATTGAGTGGATAATTCAAACATATAAAAAACAGTATTTGTAAGAACTAACTTTCTGGTTTGTTCCATTCAACATTTATTGTAGCATTATCACAGCCTCTTGTTACTTCATATGTTATATCAGTAGGTGAACTTGGAACTATAATTATAATTATTGTAATTATTATTACACTATATTACACTATGTCTACTGCACTGACTGGAATTATTGCTCTTGGAGTTCAAGGCAAGTGACCACTAGACCATTGAACCATAGGGTCTAGGGACTATGTTCCATTGAACCATAGGGTCTAGGGATCATGTTCCACTGAACCATAGGGTCTAGGGACCATGTTCCACTGAACCATAGGGTCTAGGGACAATGTTCCATTGAACCATAAGGTCTAGGGACCATGTTCCACTGAACCATAGGGTCTAGGGACAATGTTCCATCGAACCATAAGGTCTAGGGACCATGTTCCACTGAACCATAGGGTCTAGGGATCATGTTCCATTGAACCATAAGGTCTAAGAAGAGTAGGGTTAAATCAGTTCAGTTATACAGTAATCCACCTACCTCCCAGCGCCTGCTGTGCTTCCCTTATAATTCTGTCAAGTGCTTATGTTGTTGTTGGTTTGTTTTGAATAACTAAGTTCTGGTAGATTAATCATAAGTATATATATGTATATTCATTGTTAAGAGGACTCTAATTCCAGTCCTGATATGGTGCAGTAGACACATAATTATTATCAACACTTTTTGTATGATTATTATTATTATTATTATCATTATTATTGTACCAGCATTAAGACAAAGAGTAGGTCCTTGAATTGCTGTACTATCTTGCAAAGTATATGAGATTGAAATTTGAGAACAAGCAAATTCTGTTACATCTACTGAAATACCATAATGGATTTGTGGGAGATCACGTCGGTTAACAGCCTATAGAGTGAAGAATGAAGACAATCTACTTATATTCCTTTAAAGAAACTCACAATACTGGATATTTGAAATGAGGTAAAGGATTCGGATACATCCTCAATAACCACAGTAACATTTGTCTGCTGTACTTGTGTTTCTTGTATGTTTAGAAAAAATATTGAAGTCTTGGGATATTCATTTGATGGAGAGAGACACAAGTTACATTCTGTATTTATCTGCAGTGAAAGGTTCCGTGTTATAAGCATGTATATATTAGTGTTGTTTTAGTTAACTATAACTATAACTAAAACCCCTTTTAGTAAGGCATTGTGACTTTTAGTTAACTAAACTATAACTAAATTACAAGTCTACTGTAATAACTATAACTAACTAAAATGAAAACTGGCCAATAATGAGCCCTTTTTAGTTAGTTAAAACCTTTAGTAAGTCCAATATTATTTTAGTTATATCATTAAACTAAAATGTTTGAGAAACTGGGCATACTATAACTATAACTATAACTAAAAGTAGTCAATTTTGTACAACACTAGACTATAATATATAAATTACAAATCACTAATCATATTATTTCATCTCATTATTACTACACTATAATCAGTCAACATGTCAACAGAGTGGGCATTGGCTTCCTTAATTGAACCATATAACTGAATTTCCACCCACATATCACATGTACAACAACATATAGAGCTGCTCCATTGTATATATATTTTCTCAACATACAGAGCATTATACTGGGTTCTGTTGGAAATAGTAGTAAATATAACACTCTAATCATCATATAGTGAGAGGAGTGGTTGTAAATAGATGGTATCCCAGACAACACATAACCTGTGCTTTGTTATATTTCTTTGTGTAAAAGCATTCATTCAATTCTATTTTTTTGTGAGACAATATTTACAATCAGGAGCGCAATATATATATATATATATATTGATGTATGTTGTGTGATGCCTTGTGTGCCATATCAGCAACCACTTTGTCCTTGGGCTCGGTGATTTATAAACCTCCCAAGCAGGCATGACATAACTAACATACATAATAATATATATTATATAATGGTATATAAATTACTGAATTATATTATATATAATCTATACCTGTGTAATAAGAATATAGATTCACTAATATATAAACTTACATTTTCACATGTCAGTGAACAGTTAGGAAAGTAAACAGGCTGCAATTGTGAGAGGTTTACCAAATTTCTTTCACTTGGAGTTGTACACATGGATAAATCACATACTTCTTCTCCACCAGAACCACTAGTGCACTCAACAGTACAATCACTCAACAACAGCAAAAGAAGGTAAAAAATGGAAACTGCTCTTGTTTCTCTATTCATATTGATTTCTCCTTGAAATAAAGTAATTGATCTCGAATTTGTAGTGTCAAACCACTTAAAAGTAAGATTAACAAGCTATTGACTATAACAATACACCAGACACACTTTGTACACCTTAGCTTCAAAGCTGTGTATACAGTAATACACGGACAGGCTTGGTGTTTTGTATAGGATGCAACCATACAAATAGTTGTGGCATGTTTAGACTGGTTTTTAATACACATACTCTGCTGAAACCACATGAGAGAGGAAGACTATCCCCCATAGTGCTTCCTCAAAGCCTTTCAAAGGCATTCCATGGTTGTATGGGCAGTTCCTATACAAGCAAGTAGTAAAGTGTAAGTTAATTGTGTACTGTAGATTAGTTTGGTGTTTAAAATTGAACTGTTAGTGTCACAATTATAACTAAATTTGGAACATAAAAGTTAGGGGAGTGTAAATAAAATCTATGTGGTAAGTATTACCATTTACATTCCAGTGTGTCCAATTAATGATCGCCATCTATATATACCAATCACAAACTAGGCACAAAACAGTAGTGATGTGAACCGCTAGCTATCAACGTATATTTTACACGAAAAATGTAAATAGTTCTCCTAATTGAAAAGGATATTTTTTAATGAAAATTCATGAATCATGATGAACAAGAAAGTGATAGTAATGCTGTGTACAATAACTATCAAAGAAATACAGATATACAGATATACAGTGGGTGAAAAGATTACTTGAAATATGCAAATAAGTTCAAATTAACCAAAAGTCACAACTACTAGTATAAAATAAACATTATAATTATAATTATATATAGAATGTATAAATGTACAGTCAGTACACAGGAGCTTGGCCTACACAACCTCAACTTCTGTTGAAATAATAAGTTCTTGTGCATGTTCTTCCATAACAACTGGGAATTCTGTTGTTCCTGACATACAGTTTACGCTGGGCACATCAAATGCCAAATTAACCTTTGTTGGAGAATCGACATAGGTATTTGATATCGGGCGAAGAAGATCTTCAGAAGAGATTGGTCGCATGAAAGCACCTGCTGAGTTGTCAATATCAAGAGCCAGAGACGAAGATTCTGTTGATAATTCGCTTTCTTTGGAGCTTCTGTTTTCTTCTGAATCATCGTCTGAATTAAGGAGTTGATTGTAATATGGTTTACAACAGTCAATATCTAGATCGATGTATGGTATATGATCCTTCTGGGCTGAAATTAGACTGTCAAATTTTGCTCTTAGCAAAGAGAAAGTTGGCCTGTCACCTGGATTACCCATCCAACACTCTACCATTATAGCATATCTATGAATGAAAGTGAGAGACAAAACACAACTTTGATAAAATTTAATACATGTGAAGAATATATTATACAATGGAACTGCTTTATTAAGTGTCTTTTGAATAGAGGTGTCCACAAATGTATTGTATTGGTACAAAGACAAGTGTCTTTAGGGAGGTGTCTTTAATACACTGGAATCTCTTTAAAGAACACCTTAGGACTAGTGGAAATGTCCTTTAAATGGAGGTGTCCTTTATTTCGAGGTCACATTTAATACACAAATGTTAAATATTTAAAACAATATATTGGGATAAAGACAAGTCTTCCAAGTATGAGGTATCTGTATTATACATCTGTTTCTCTGTTACTGTCTAACGTTTCTCTGACTTACACTTCAGTGGAACAGTTATCAGGTTTTTCCAATCTCAAACCTTTTTGTAAATGTTCTAGTAACTCAGCATTGGTAATTGCAGGGTAGGGAAAGCCACCTAATCAACAAAAAGTCATAACATCATTATTGTTAAACTGACATTATGTTATGTATACTAATTGTTTGGGGATACGTAGTTATATATAGTAAAGATTATTCATGTGAAGTTCACAATGACCTCAGACAAATGTCCATAACTTTAGTTTAGAATGACCAACTACCTGTATCAATTTTCCTTTCTGTTCTTTTTGTGTACGTGAAATTTCAATCCATTGCTTCGTTACAGAGTTACAGCATAATCATGTATTAATCTCATGACATTAACCTATACACTATAGCACATATAAATACGTTAAAACCTAATTCTGAGGTCATTGCGAATGTGAACAGACTTTACTACTATGATGATCTGTTTAATTACCAAGAGTTGCAATCTCCCATATCGTCACTCCATAAGCCCACACATCTGATGATGAAGTAAACTCTCTGTTCATGATAGACTCAATTGCCATCCATTTCCATGGAAGTCGTCCCTTGGTGTTCTTAACATATACATCATCTACTCCCACTGCACGTGACATTCCGAAATCAGATATCTTTAGAGACTTTCCCTCTCCAACTAATATATTTCGGCATGCCAAGTCACGATGAACAATTCCAAGGCTTGCCAAATACTCCTGAAGAATAGATAGATATATGTATACATAAAAACATAATACAAAAATATACATACATGCATGCATACATACATACACACATACATACATACATACATACATACATACATACATACATACATACATACATACATACATACATACATACATACATACATACATACAGACAGACATACATACATACATACATAACATAAACAGATGTATGTATTTTTCTGCTTGGAATGCTGATGTGTGAGCGTAATTCATACCATTCCTGAAGCAATCTGATAAGCAAACGAGAGAAGATTGACGGTATCAATTTCACCTAGATCTGAGTAAGGACTATCACTTGGAGTACAGAGATGTTTGTTGTTATCAGGTGAGTGATTAGGAACCTTGAAGAGCAGAATAATACCATTACATTTCATAGTTATTACATTAGTTTACTAACTAAGTATGGCTCTGGTCCACCTGGTTTTGCAGCATTGAATTTCCTCTGAGTGATCTGATTAAATTAGATAATCACAGAACTTTTTAGAATAACAGTTTTACTTACCATCTTCCTGATTGATGTCAAATAAGACGACAAATCTCCATGTTTAACAAATTCAGTGATTAGACAAAGAGGCTCCTGAATTGTCACACAGCCAACCATATTTACTACATGAGGATTGTTACCCTTGGCTACTTTTTTCATTGTGTCGATTTCTTGTAGGAAATCAACTCTTTCACTGCCACTTGCTGTAGCTATTATAAGAATACAACAACATATTGTTATAATAATGTGACAGTTAATTATTATAATTTTGCTTTAAGTATGTCAAATTTCAATCCATTAATTCATTACAGTAACATGTATTGACCTCATGACATAAACTATACACTATAGCACATATAAGTTAGCGAATCATGTATTAACCAAATGACATTAAACTATACACTATAGTACATATAAGTTAGCGAGTTACAGTATAATCATGTATTAACCAAATGACATTAAACTATACACTATAGTACATATAAGTTAGCGAGTTACAGTATAATCATGTATTAACCTTATGACATTAAACTATACACTATAGTACATATAAGTTAGCGAGTTACAGTATAATCATGTATTAACCAAATGACATTAAACTATACACTATAGTACATATAAGTTAGCGAGTTACAGTATAATCATGTATTAACCAAATGACATTAAACTATACACTATAGTACATATAAGTTAGCGAGTTACAGTATAATCATGTATTAACCTTATGACATTAAACTATACACTATAGTAAATATAAGTTAGCGAGTTACAGTATAATCATGTATTAACCTTATGACATTAAACTATACACTATAGTACATATAAGTTAGCGAGTTACAGTATAATCATGTATTAACCTTATGACATTAAACTATACACTATGGTACATACAAAGTCATTGCATCAAGACTCTAGTAATTACTATTATGTGCAAAGGGTATAGATGACTTACATTTCAAAAGTTTAATGGCCACAACAGGACAGATTGCATTCTTGAGTGATGCTTGAATTTTAGAGTTGTTAATACGACCTTTTATCATTCCTTGATACACTTCTCCAAAACATCCCTCTCCTAATCTGTTCTCTATCATTACTTGACCTGCTGGTATCTCCCACTCATCTAGCTTTGGAGAATTCAAGAGTTTTGTATTCAGTGTGTCAGTAGGGTTGGGACTTCTGCCTTTGACGTACATAGGATCAGTACTGACATTCTAAAATAGAAATATATTATGTCAGATTGTCAGTACAGTCAGTACAGCATACTGTCTCACAATTAGTTTAATTCAATATTTACAGAAATTACATACTTTGAATGCTTGTAGGTATCTATTTCTTCTGTGATATCTTCGGCATAGTATAGTTGTTGTCACACAGAGCGTAACTAACACAAACAGACCAACTATAGAACCAGCTACTGCTCCAGCAATATGTGGAGGTACATTCACGTCGTCCTCCTTTATATCTATATAATGAAAAAATTAGATAATATATTTTGAATCCTTCTCCTGCTCTTCCTCTTCTATCTGCCCTGCACGATAAAAAGATTTGATTAGTTCAACATTTCATTAGGTTGTTGATATAATTAAGATATTTATCATTATAAACGTAGACAAATCACATTAGTATCCACTAGCAACAAAACTAACTTTCAGGCCTTAGAGTGGGTTCAGGAATTCTATTTGTGCTAGTAGTGCTACTTGGAACTATTCCTCTACAGTTTGGATCAACATCAGGATACTTGTGCAGGAATACAGGTTCACTCCAATTGCTCCAAAGATTATAATTGTTTTCACAACGAATCTAATAGAAAAGAAGAGTTATTGATTATTATCTTGAAAACTAGTGCTGTTTTAGTCAAATTGCATTTAGTAAGGGCCAACCACTGTTAGTAATTAAACTATAACAAAAACTACTAAAGTTGACTTCAAAGAGTTAGAAACACTGAAAATAAAATTAAAATTTGATTGCCTGTTTGAAAATATATATCACCTGAAGATATAAACATGGAAGAGTTTCTTTCTTGTATATATCAGTTGTGTTGATTTCACTTGTTGTTTCATTACCCTGTATACAATAAAATGATATAGTGCCTTGAGAGTAAGAGAAAATAGTTTAGTCTCCACCTTAGTTGTTATTTTAAGAGAGTAATCATTAGAATCATCCAGTTTGTCAGGACCTAATGGTTCTCGACCTATTCTTAATTGATATATTTCAATTATACCATTTATTTCAGATGGATGAAGCCATGATAGATTAAGGAATAAATTCACATTATTAAAATCGAGGTGATGAATATCCACTGTTGTACTATTTATGGCACTAGGTGGTTTAGGATAGGCATCCAATATACAGGTGACATATGATGGCATCTGTCTCCATGGAAACATTCCATTGCTAATTGCATCAACCTATATGTATACAAGAATGGTTAGTAATTTGTGTAGTCATACATACACATGTCATTCATTATAGTAATACATGTACATGTCATTCATTATAGTACTACATGTACATGTCATTCGTTATAGTACTACATGTACATGTCATTCATTATAGTAATACATATACATGTCATCCATTATAATAGTAATACATGTACATGTCATTCGTTATAGTACTACATGTACATGTCATTCGTTTTAGTACTACATGTACATGTCATTCATTATAGTAATACATATACATGTCATTCATTATAGTAATACATGTACATGTCATCGTTATAGTACTACATATACATGTCAGTACTAAATGTACATGTCATTCGTTATAGTACTACATGTACATGTCATTCGTTATAGAACTACATGTACATGTCATTCATTATAAAGGTCATTCACATTCACTATGACCTCAGAAAAATGTTTATAACTTTAGTTTAGAATGATAAACAATCTTTTTACCTGCACCATTTTCACATAATTATCCTTCCCATTCCTTTTTGTGTATGTCAAATTTCAATCCATTACTTTATTATTGAGTTACAGTATAATCATGTATGATATTAAACTATACATTATAATACATATAAGTCATTAGATCCTAATTTTGATGTCATTGTGAATGTGAACAGACGTTAGTACTACATGTAACTGTACTATAGTATAATAGTCACTATAGTACATTATAATAGTTACTGTAATACTATGTGTAATGTATTGTATGTTTCACTAAATACTCACTCTTAGCCTGTATTTATTGCTTCCCATAAGTGGGTCAAGATTTCTAACTACAGCAACATTCACTGTTTCATTCGCCTGTAGAATTATAGTTATAGTAGAAGATCATTTACAGTTATAACAGACGAAGAACGTACATTAGGCTTAAGAGAAATCTCAGTATAATATTTCGACACAGTACCAGTTATATGATCATTATCTATTTGCTGTGGCAAGACAGCATATCTTTCAATTGCTTCTATTATTCCTGGTGATTCTGACAGTGTCCAGACTGCATTGAGATTCACTTTTCCATTGGACTGATAACTTACATTGCAATAGATGGTCATTAAAGCCTTAGTGCTTACTGCTGTTTAATGACAAATATAATGTAAAAATGCATAAATCATAAGTGAATTATCAAACATACACTCAGGGTTTATGGCGATTGGAGTTAAGTTTTCATCTCCTAACTCGTTTGGTTCAGAAATTAACTGCATTGGATGAAGAGATTTGATGGATAGCAATAATAGATAGAGTACAGTATAGGTAGTAGGATCTCTATACCAGATACCTATTAAATTGTGAGTATAGAGGCCTATACTAATACAAATTGTTGCAGTATATAGTTACAACCTTAATGCATACACATACATAATTATGTAGTATTTATAGTAGTATTTACTGGAGACGAAGCAACTTACTCGTATCAAATATCTACACCCAAATTTGATTGGGTGATTTGGTAATTTTGCAAATATAGTTACATTTGTTGCATCCTGTTTGAAGACAAAATATTATAATTAATAAATTAATATTATTGTAATTGTGAATCACACTGCAAAAACAAAATAGCTAAAATAACTAGGGTTAGTACAGTTGCAAGAATTTAACAATTATTTGGTTATTCAGTATACACACATCTAATACCAAAAAAGCTGATTTGCACCAATTATATTGAAAGCACAAAATGTTTAGGATGCTGTCTACTCATATTTTATGTCAAAGATTTAGTATAATTTATACTAAAGTACATGTAAAATTGTATCTGGCCATCAAAAGAGTTTGTAAACCCGCAAACATCTAATTTAATCTATATCTTTCAATACTTGCACATTATGTCATAGTAACATCATGCACATAGCTGCCACAACATCCTCTATGACAATTGACAAACTAAATTGAAATCCTTGCAACTGTACTAACCAATAAAATTGTTGTTTTAACAATTTAATTTTGCAAGTGATGCATGTTCATCAGATAATTTGAGTAACATTACCTTATCAATAGGATGCTTATGTGGTTTATTTAATCCTCCACAACCTACTGTTTGTGAGAAAACAATTAAACGATAACTGGATAGAAATTCCCAGCCTGTAAGTATTGGATAGTATGTATATATATTTCATGATCAAATCTAAATGCAACAATACCTTCTGGTTTTGTCCATGAAATAGTAGTATTGGCATGACCTAGAAACCCTGGTCTGAAGTCTTCTACATAGTCGAATGTTAGGGTTTCAACCTGGGCTGGGTCTACAAATCATGTTAGTAGTAGAGGTGTGCAAGTAAGTCAATTTAATTGTGATTATATATGCCCATTACTTACATCCATGTACACAGATATTCAAAGCTGGTGAATAGTCACTTTTGCCGTACTTACTAACTGCCTTAAATGACACTTGAACTTCTTGGCAGGCAGCAAATTCAAGATCTATAAAGCCATAGTATGTCCACTGTACAGAATAGGTTAAAACATAACAGATTGGCAATGGATTACATTGCGTTGCATTGCATATATTAGACATGGTTTGTTACATAGATACATTACTCACTTTCCATATGAATGCTGTGAAATTCTTTGCTTCAATTTTGAACACAAATACAGAGACATCATTCAATCCTCCACCACTGCTCTCAGGCAATGGATTCGCAACATCAATTGCACTGTATAAAAAATATCCATCATCATGTTCTATTGGAGACATTCTTGGCTCAGAAGGAGAACTAAGTGGGGAGGGACCTTCAACTAAAAAGAAATTAAGTGATTACACAGTTATAATGATTTTATATAATTTTTTATACTCACTTGTATTATGTAGTTCATTTGAGTATATAGAACAGCCATAAGAACACACAGGAGGTCTCTGAGGGAGAAAGACTATAGCATACAGCTGTTAATTTTAGTGTACTGGTATACTAACACATTGGATGTTGCAATGTTCAGTCTCGTAGCTGTCACAATGCTGACCATCATCACAGCTGTTAGGACAGTTCCTGTACTGTAATGAAATGAAAAAAAATTAAAGATTAAATAAATTATGATGGTAATATTCTTACGCATTCATCTCTACACTCATTCTTTGTGAAATTTATATTCCTTCCTTGAATTACACAACCTCTTTGGCAGTCTTTCACCTGTTTAGCAATATACACAGTAGATAAAGAAATTGATAAAAGGACTGAATATTGTTATATCGAGGATGAATAATTCTGTGAATAGACATAATGAAGGAAGAACAGCTATAAATTTACTTTTTGATATGCAACACAGTCAACTGTCTTCAGCACCCCATAGTCAAATGTATTCCAATATCCCTAAATCATGTACAAAAGATGGGACAGTTAAATACACAAGTGTTACTACGGTTACATAAATATATATAGGAGAGCATGTAGGGAAATTAAAATTGAAAGCACAGAAACAAGATTGGAGTGGTAACTTAGCAACAAAATTAAACGGACCACTTCTACATATGTATAGCTACGCAATTTAATTATTACTTATGTAGGTTTATGTAAGTGATTTTGTTGCTAAGTTACCATTTCAATCTAACTGTTGCATTGATATCCTGTTATGGATACGTTTTTATTCTATTCTCAAAATGTCATCTCCCAAAACTAAATAGTTTTATATTTACATGTGATCTCGATGCATGTAGATTTAAAAACTTTCAACAAAACATGTAGGCAGTTATCACAGGAAACTGTGGCCTTGGCTAGTTTTGTTTATTGCGAGAGCGAAAGCCATACAGTCAAATACTTATAATAACTATCTCAAGTCTAAACAAGCTTCAACTTTTCAAACTGTGAATACGTTTAAATTTGAAATTCAAAAAGTTATAAAAAGTTATAGTAATGATTTTTGACATAAAGATAATACTGAATTATACTATATATTATTTTTTTCATGGGATTATTTCCAACCATTTACAATATTTTGTAAGGTGTTTCCTGACCAACACAATCGCTTCAACAACAGTGTATGTGTATGCAAAGTTAACTATAGACTATATGCAAAATAATAATCGTCTATTAGGGCTTAACTATATAGATTGATGCAATATGAGGAGCTGTGAATCAAGTTCTAAATAAGTATAATGTAGCTTTGATATGCATTATGAAGTTTAACTTACTTCCATGGTTGGTTGTAGGTTTATATTACAATTGCAGTATGCAGGCAACTGTTGAGAGAGATAAAATGAAAAGTATTCATAGTTATGTTAAAATACTTTATCTGAGTTTGTTTTGAACAGTACTTAAGTATAATGAGATTGGGTGTCTGCTTGCGGCTAAATAGCGACTCCCAGCACTTACCATATCCACACAAGCAGTAAAACACTTCGCCTGCAGTTCAGCCTCCCATTCAGTGGTTGAGTGAATTTCACTGTCGCGGGAAGATTCATTGCAGGTTTCACCACACAAGTGTTGAGATTCTGCAAATAAAAGGAGAAAATTCATTGCCAAACATATCCAACAGCTAAAAAACAGCTGCATCATTGGAAGAAGAATATTTCTTTGGTGTTATCAGAGGAGAATAAACAGATATACCTTCTGTAGTTTGGTCTAGAAACACTGGTTTGGCCTATATACTACTTAACAGGGAAGCCTTAAAATTAACTCAGCTCCACCCTCTATTCTGTATATATATATATATATATGCATACTTATGCTTGGTTGATGTTTTTCCTTCAATATTTACAGTACATTATAGCTATTCAGCATTCTAAAAGACCTTATCAAGACCTCATCATATCAGTTTATACTATTTGTGTAAGTATCTCCAAACTAAATTAATGTTAGCAATACAATTAAAATACTCATTGTCAGCTAGCTATTCAGACAGAAATTTACTGTAAATATAAACTGATTATTTTGATGAGAAGCAATTGACAGCAACATTTAAAATTACTGTACGTTCATTAAATTAACAATCTACTGATGTCTGAGATCCATAGGTTGATAAAGATCTACCACCATCTAGATGATTTAATTGTTCATTCAAATTGTTATCTTTGTTTGAACCACCAATGACTGCACCTGGAGAGACAGGCGGGCTTTTCAAATGCAAGTCAGATGTTTTGAATATGGTTTGACATTTTAAGCTCCAGTAAGAGGAGGGAGAAGGCATTGTTTATCAAGGATGAGGTGGTGACTGTGGTTGATACTTGGAAGGCATGCATTAGCACTGTGGTATATATAAATTATATATATATTATATAAGTAGCTAAAGATCAAAGGCAGTGAGAAATTTTGTGTCCTAAAATTATGTAAGCAGTTGCCAGTCAAACTAAGGAAGTATATATAAAACACTTAGCTAAAGATCAAATGCAGTATGATACTTTGTGTTCTAAAATTATGTAAGCAGTTGTCAGGATGTATATGAAAATACAAAAACTGATATATTTATCACTTCTCAGCATGCCTGCTATATTCTCACAATACTTTCATAACATTACCCACTTATGTTTATCCTCAACATCATTGTCAGCTGTTGTCTTGTCTAGGTTAAAGTAGGAATGAGCCAAACGAACGCCTTAGTTCTTATACAGCTTTGTATTGTATTTAATTCGCTCTGCCTACACTTAATGAATTTCAATTTCTTGATTTTAATTTGAATTTCTACAATTACGTGTATCAATACAGTAATCTCAATATACATCATTATCATATTACAATGTATATACATACAGTATACCATGCACGAACATATGTATTAATTATTAATGTGTGTTATGTGTGTTTGTGAGGGTGTGTATGTTGGTGTGTGTTGTAACCCTAATTTGAGTATATACGTACGTATGTACGTACAGTGGAAACTCATTAATTGTACTAATAAATACCCATGGGAACCAACTACACAAAACAACAGATAACAATGTTTACCTAACAGAGGCCATATGTAATTATCAATATAAATATAAATAATTATAATTATATAAATATTCATAATTATATACGTAAACAATTATACATAATTATGAGTTTGAATTCTTTTATATGTGAAAGAATGTCAATGAATTGTAATACACATGCACACATTAATAACTGAGGCAAACGTTTCAACATTATAAACATCATTTATACAATATTACAAATTTATGTTAAAAATATTTAGAATTTCTTGAAGTTTGATTTCTATCTGGTCTCTAGAGGAGAGGTCGGAGGTTGTTTGTATATAATCAAGTAATTCGTTGACTCTGTAGGAGAAAATACATAAAGCATTATCATTATCAATATTCACATCAAATTCATTAAAAAGCTATTAATTTTAAATAATCTCAATGAATTTAGATAATTAATTAACTGTTGACTAGACTCAACACCATTGAGTTATTAATCATAATGATAAGATAATTAAAAATCTTATTCTCAGCACTTCCTTACTTTGTCTCTAAATAGTCAAAATTTTCAATTGATTTCAAATACATTTTGTCACACAATTCTTTTCGTATGAACTCTGAGAAATCTGAGAAGTAAAGGGTTAACAGTCTCTTTATATTTAGTCTGTTCAAATTCACATGAACTCTTTATGATTTGATGACTGTGTATGTACTATAGTGTATAGTTTAATGTCATAAGGTTAATACATGATTATACTGTAACACAATAACTTATATGTACTATAGTGTATAGTTTAATGTCATAAGGTTAATACATGATTATACTGTAACACAATAATGAAGCAATGGATTGAAATTTTATATATACAAAAAAGAATGGGAATGACATTTATATGAAAATGGTTCAGGAAAATCTAAAGGAAATGGTCATTTCAAACTAAAGTTATGAACATTTTTCTGAGGTCATGGTGAATGTGAATGACCTTTACTAACCTTGTGATCCGTTGACACAAATGTCTTCTGAAGATGAGAATGACGTTGCTTCATAACCATATATAATCTTTGCAGATATGGTAACTCTTTTGCAAGAAAAGTAACTGAGATCAACCAAACCTTGAAGCCCAGGCTAGAGAATGAAGCTAAACATAATAAGTTAGTAGCATAACACATATGTATATACCATGTACATATGTACATACAGACAGACATATATAGACTATGTACATATGTGTGTACGTATGTATATACATATGTATGTATGTACATGCATACATTATGTATATGCATACATGTTATACACACATACATATTACATACGTACATACATGCAAACATACATAAATAATTATATATGTATGTACATATGAAATACATACTGCATACATAAATGTACATATATATGCATACAAGTGCATACACATATACATGTACACATATAATTATATATATATATATATATACATATATATATATATATATATATATATATATATATATATATATATATATATATATATATATATATATATACGTACATACACATATGTAATGTATGTACATAAATGTATGTGCACTAATGTACACACATTTTATAGTTTGATTCTAACCAGCCAATTGTAATATATGTCATTTGTGTTTTGATCAATGATTTTTATCACCATGGCAACCTTCAAATCTCTTGTGCTATTATCAGTTAAAGAGGTCATATCTATAGTATAGCTTGTTGGACTTCCGCTGACTGGTTTGATTTCAGGAGATGGAAGAGTCAGTTCTGTAACTGTAGACAAAAAGGTCAAATATTACCGGTACTATAGTGTTGCCTCATCTCTATTAACATTGGTGTTAGACTAATGTTTTCATATAAAACTTAAAGATGTAATTTTAAAGACCTTAAAAGATCAGTAAACTTAAAATTAACCTTTGTTCCTGTGAACATGTTTTAGAGAACATCCTTGTAGGCAATCATTTTCTTCCTAATAGATTAATAATAGTATATGAATTAGTGTTGTTTTAGTTTGACAATAATAACCACTTTTAGTTATGGTTATAGTATGACTAGATTCTCACACTTTTACATTAGTTATAGTTCAGTTAACTAAGGCAATATTAGGTTTACTAAAAGGGTTTTAGTTTTAGTTAACTAACTAAAAGTGCCCATTATTGACCAATTTAAGTTGTAGTTATCATAGTAGACCTGTAATTTAGTTATAGTTATATATAGTGAACAAAAACAACACTAATATGAATGTGAAGTTATACACGTATGTAGATTATATACACTAACTAATAAAATTCAGCCATTTTGATGAAAAATTAATATTTAATTTCACTTACGAAATACATAATTATATATATTATATATATCTTGTACAAGTACACACTTACACATTGTTTTGAACAATTTTGTGCCGAGTAGACGTTTCTCCAATCAATGTGTTTCTCATTGTTTCCACACTTATTGATCTGTGATTAAAATATGAGATATTGATGTTTATTATATGAATGAGCTGGAGCTAGTGATTTTAGCCAAATTTATAGAAAGACTATTAAAACTTATGTACTTTTAGATAATAATATAGTGTTTTCTGTATTCATTGAAAGATTCTTGAATAGCTGAAAAAGGCCATCGGGCCGAAATGTTCTTTTCAAGAATAATTATTTATTATGTTACTACTAAATTCGAGAAACCTTTAAATGAAAAATGATATTAACTTGAATAACTGGCTAAGTTGCTGCCAAAAATTGTCAGTCTTTCTGTATGTGCATTGTGCGTCTTTATAAGGTCAGTATTATAAATTATCTCGTATATACGTAGTGTTAAACTTACACATTCTTGAGCACATATATTGTTTCTTGTTTTTTTATGATATAAGTTATGGATAATGCATCCATACTGACATGCCTCAACCTGCAATGTGTAGCGTACATCAAAAATGTGAGTGTTCACAATTAATATACATGTGTGTGTAGCTAGATAAATTAAATTACACACACCTTTTGAATTGTGGCACAATCCATATATATATCATTTGAGAAAGCTGTTATAACCTAAAAGACAAAGTTTGGGCATGATGACGAATCCAAGAGTTGATGATTAATGAATAACATATTAAAGACAAGCAAAGTTTATATCTGGCATGAATCACTGGTTGTATTTTTGCTATCCTATTAGTGTATTCAAACTCACTTTGTTTATGCACATTGAATAACAGATAGTATGAAGAAGTGCTGGTTTCTCTGTAGTAAAATGATGAAGTGTAGAATGGAGAGCATCATCATTAATGGTGCAGTCAATTTGACATCCTATAGCATAAGTAATGCACAGAGTGACCAAAAAGATCTTTACCATTCTCTATCGGTGGAAGAGGCAACAAGTGTGAAAGGAGCCTTCCCTGTTGGAAGGCAGGATGAAAGCAGATGTTATCCAACCACATTAATAAAGTCTGTGTCTAGAAAGTCATAACATGTGGGTTGCAGAGGAGGTTTTGCAGTGTGTTCAGAAGGACTGGGAGAACCATAATTAATTTTCAAAGCTTATATATTATATAATATACCTTTGCTATTTGTAAAGAACTTCAAACAATTACATATTGATTTCAAAGTTGTGATCTGCAAACTTGAAGTATATTTCTGTTTGATGGTATGTATGGACATGTACATGCACATACATTGTATCTGTGATATGCATGTAATTAAGTGTAAAATTCATAAAATGAAACATTTACACAAAACGAATTGCACGCAAAATAGCCTAAGATAAAAGATAATGGTTTGTATTGCTCAAACCATCATTAATGCAGAAATAACTTAATACTATTCTTTTTGCGTATAAGCGTTTTGTTTTACACATTTTACACTTCATTAAATATACAATGTACACATGTACATGTACATATAATTGCCATACATGTACATGTACATATAATTACCATACATGTATATGTACATGTACATCTAGTTGCCATACATGTTCATGTACATCTAGTTGCCATACATGTACATGTACATCTAATTGCCATACATGTACATGTAGATCTAATTGCCATACTGTATATATATCTAATTGACCATAAAATTTGTTTCAACTTTTCAAGTCTCTCCAATGTCAGTTTTTTCTGTGAAGCTATTTGCAATGAGTCTAAAATTGATTTCTTAAATGAACTTCCATTAAAAAATTATTAATAAAAATAAATAATATAACTAAAATTTATTATAAATTTATCACAAAAGGTAAACTATCAAAATGAAAAGGTGGTCCGCTTAAAGTCAGCTTGTTCTATTGGTATTAAGGACCAACAACCATTTGTATCCTTCAAATCCAATACTGTGCCTTTATTCTCATAGAAGTCTTGTTTAGACATTTCACTAAATGTCTTACAAGAGGTCATGTGATGGTTAACACTGGGTACGTCCATCTGAGGAATCCAATGATGTGAATAGGAAATGTTTCTAGAGAACGACCATGTCTGCAACGAAATGGGGAAAGTAAATTGGAACAGCACAATACATCACTACCCATGAGCAAAAAAAATACATTCATTCAAATGTTTTTTGATTGTAAGGGAGACCAATGAATAGGTACTCAAAAAGGCAGTCATCATATTTCTTGGGTACCAAGCTTGTTTTATAAGTAACAACCATTTAAATATTAGATATTTGTTTAAAATTATGTGGACATAGTATAATTCTATATCTCTATTTTTGTGGAGAGTCATACATTGAAAGATACACAAAAATTGACACAATACTAAAGTCTGTTCACATTGGCGATAACCTCAAAATTATGTGATGACCTTATATGTATTATAGTGTATAGTTTAATGTCATAAGGTTAATACATGATTATACTGTAACTCAATAATGAAGCAATGAATCGAAATTTGACATACACAAAAAAGAACTGGAAGGATAATTATATGAAAATGGTGCAGGTAAAGAGATTGTTGGTCATTCCAAACTAAAGTTATAAACATTTTTTAAGGTTAAACTAACATGAATGACCTTTACATGAAGTCTGGGGACAATGTTTACACAGATATCAATGTACACAATAATTATATATTGTGAAAACTTACAGTAACTCCAAATGTCCAGAGTCCATTTATCTTCTCCCAGTGATGGTAAACGATTCCCCTTTCAGCCAAAATGTCTTGACAAACACTCCTAAAGTATCGATTTACTTGAGACACAGACCAAAGACTTAATGAATCCAGGTACGAGAAGATGTGAAGTAACACTTCAACTGGTAGCTGGCCTAGAACATCAAGACTTCCGAAAGTGTCATCTTCATACCCGTACATTAGCAATTCTTGTTTTTTAGCTAACTGCGCTGCAAAATTTCCTTCGCCCTGTTCCCCATGTTTTATTAATTGTGGTGGCGTAACAACAAATGATGAAAACTCAGGAACAAAGCCAAGAATGCTACCTGGTGGTGCAGGCTGGTAGGCGGCAACTGCATATGGACATCCATATGAATATAGAGGACATCTATTGATAAAACAATGCACATCAAGAACTACATCAAGATGTGTTTTACAATGATCTGGATATTCATCTCGCCGAACATATTCGCTACAAAAAAATGTGGAACTTTCACAAACTCTCTTTCCTTTAGCATATTTGTTTATATTTTTATTTGACAGAAGACGAAAGTTATTTCTTATTGGAAATATATCCATTTGTGGTGTCGTATCTTTGTGATTAGTCGCTTGGTCTCCACTTGACTTAACAAAATCTATATCATTAAACAGAAACTTCTCATCTGGGAGTGTAGGCTCAAAGCATATATCATTAGATTTTAGTTGCTTACGTCGGTATTGAAAAGAACAGTGAATAATACTTGCTGGACAATGCTCTAAATGTTGATTAATATCTCTGCGTTTCATTTTTCTAGGACAACCAAACAGTGTGTTTGTACAACCAACTTTTGCTTCTAAACATATAATGTCGTGATCACATTGGAGAGGTCTACAAATCGGAGTTGAGCAGTGATTGCAAGGAATAATATCACCACGAGTAACTACTGCAATCATTACAGGACATTGTGCTAAGTGGGAGGTCAGGTGCTTTCGTTTTATCTCTAATGGACAGCCATACTGTGAATTTATGCAAGAGATGGTGATCTCTGGACATACTTCAGTATGATCCATTGACATGCATGAATGTAGTTCAACATCACATTCAAGACACGTGACTTTAGGACAACCTTCCCAGAAAGAACAGTTCAAAGATACACAGTTGTTGCAGTGTAAATGGCCATCATCATTCATTTTTAATCATCACCCCTGCACAAAAAAAAAAAAAGTGCTTAGCCCCGCCCCCCAGTATGGGTGGGGTAGACACGCCCTATAAAGATGGATTCTCGTTGTAATCTTTACTTGCACAGAGAGGCTCAAGCTTGGAATCCAAAAAAGAAACATCTTCCAGTGACTCTTGTAACAGGATTCCTTGGAGCAGGCAAGACAACTCTCCTCACTTATATTCTTCATAACAAACACAACCTCAAAATAGCAGCTGCTGTAAATGATTTCGCATCTCTAAACATAGATGGGCAGATAGTCAGAGGTACTGGACGTCATGATGAAGTGGTAGAATTAAGCAATGGTTGTTTATGTTGTTCAGTATCTGGTGAGTTTCAGAAAGCAGTGTGGCAGCTCTTGCAGGATGCAGATATTGGTAAGATTGATTACCTCGTGGTGGAGACCAGTGGTGTTACTGATCCACTGCAGACTATTGCAACACTAGAGCAAGATTATGGAAAAATGTATCGTATTCGATTAGACGTGGTCGTTACTGTAGTTGATACAGATACTTTAGTATCTAAGTTAGCACAAGACAGGGAAACTCAAAGTATTTCGATGTCAGTAGCAGCTGATAGTCAACTACGTTGTGCCGATGTAGTGCTACTGAATAAATCTGATCTTGTAACAGATGAACAACTTCTAATCGCTAAACAGTTCATTTCTTCCTGTGTACCAGGTGTGCAAATTCATCCTTGCACATACTGTGCCATTCCTCTTCATTTGATTATGGAAGTAGATGAAGTACAATCAAGTTTGCAGGTAGTTTCGCATGAGGTCACTCCAGCTGCATATACCATCAGTCCACAAGGAGGAACTATGAATCTTGAGAGGCGAAAAAGACAAGAGGTAGAAAAGGGAAAAAAGAAACACGACCATGTTGATCACTTGTTGGAAGACGATTTCAGTTCTGTTGTGTTTGAGAGCTCTAAACCACTCTGTTTAGAAAAATTCCAAAGTTTTCTCGGTCTTGGGTTTCCACAAGGAGTCCTTCGTATGAAAGGTTGTGTTTGGTTTGCTGAAAATCGTTCATGTCTGTATTCATTCCATATGAGCGGTCGATGTCGATACGAGGTTTCGCAACAGGCCAGTCGTTCAAGTGACTTCCAAATAGGGGCATTTTCTGTTCAACTCGTTGCAATTGGTAAAGGTCTTGATATGGCGATAGTCAATGAAGCGTTAGAGGAGTGTGTAGCTAATGAGAATTCTGAAGAAGAAACTGAAGAGCGATGCAAAAGATATAAATACATTTCTGATTTAGTTGCTAAAAACGAATACTTTGTTCTTGTTGAAAGTAGTAATGATTGCAACAAGGGTTCTTTTGTAGATTTTAGGCTTAGTGGATGCATTGATTATGGTGTTTCAGAGGAAGAGGCTGCTGGATTTCATGGAATTAATTTCAATCGTATGAATTTAGAACTTGCTAAACGTGTTAATGGCTCCAGCAGTTGTGTTAGTGTACTCCCTGTGTTGCTAGCAAGTGGAAGTATAGTGTGTCGACATTGTGTTTGTAGAAATGCTAATTTTGAAGAATCGTGGTACCTTATTCAGGACATTGGTGATAAAGTAGTTGCTGAATTCTTTCGTGCAGTTGGTGTTTGTAAATGTGGACGATAAAGGAAAGGGCCTAGGGATTGTAATTAATGGGTGTATCTTTATTAATTAATTATTGTAGATTTAGTGTTGATTAAATAGGAATGTACTCTTTTATAAGAAACGTGTTGTAAGATTTGTCTTTTGTAGTAATTTGTGAGGAAACAGCCATAATGTCGTTTCTAAAGCGTATAGGTAGTGTAAGAAGAAGAGGCACATACAATTTATCTTCTACAGGATCAGAGAAGAAGCGAACTTCTCAGGCTTTGTCTGAGGGTACAGCGAGAATGCCATCTGGGTTGATTCAATGCCACATTACTCTTTTAGACGAGTCCAGTTTCACTTGTGAAATGAATGTTAGTATTTTGTATGTGTGAATTGACCAGTGTCATTATATAATAATTATATATATATATATATATTATATATATGTAATATATATAGTACACTTACAGGTCTTATATACAAAAATATAGACCCGAGGTTTAGTGTCCAAGGATGTGATATAGCCCGAGCCTGCGAGGGCTATATCACATCCGAGGACACTAAACCAAGGTTTTATATTGTTTTATATAAGAACTGTAAGTGTACTATATACAATATATTGTATGCTGATAGATTAAAGATTCACAGGTCTATATACAAAAATATAAGACCTAACCACATCAAACGGTTGCCATGGTAGCATGCTATATATATATATATATATATATATATATATATCTATAATAATATATAAATAAATAAATATATATATATATACATAAATTATGGATATATATATGCACATAGATTCCTACATATCTTGTCAAGTGAATTTTAGTGTCCTCAAAAGAAATCGTGTATAATAATCATATTACATGTAATTATAATGTATTATATCTCCTGGAAATTACCATGGTTACGTCAATCATAATATGCTATGTAATTATGTTGTTATGTACTTTATGTGTTGATGTGGTAATTGAAGATGTAAGCACAATTCTTGCAGTAAATATTAGTAATCTAGTTAATATACACATTATGGGCTGTTACTGTTTGTGTATTCCATCTGTTCCTCTACTGTAGATTGATGTATGCATTAGGAATGCTATTGCCTGTTCCTCTACTGTAGATTGATGTATGCATTAGGAATGCTATGGCCTGTTCCTCTACTGTAGATTGATGTACACATTAGGAATGCTATGGCCGGTTCCTCTACTGTAGATTGATGTATACATTAGGAATGCTATGGCCGGTTTCTCTACTGTAGATTGATGTATGCATTAGGAATGCTATGGCCGGTTCCTCTACTGTAGATTGATGTATGCATTAGGAATGCTATGGCCGGTTTCTCTACTGTAGATTGATGTATGCATTAGGAATGCTATGGCCGGTTCCTCTACTGTAGATTGATGTATGCATTAGGAATGCTATGGCCGGTTCCTCTACTGTAGATTGATGTATGCATTAGGAATGCTATGGCCGGTTCCTCTACTGTAGATTGATGTATGCATTAGGAATGCTATGGCCGGTTCCTCTACTGTAGATTGATGTATGCATTAGGAATGCTATGGCCGGTTTCTCTACTGTAGATTGATGTATGCATTAGGAATGCTGTGGCCTGTTCCTCTACTGTAGATTGATGTATGCATTAGGAATGCTATTGCCTGTTCCTGTTAATATCTACTGTACATTAAGAATACTATGGTCTGTTCATGTTAATTCCCACAGTAGATTGATGTACGCATTAGGAATGCTATGGCCTGTTCCTGTCAATTCCCATAGTAGATTGATAATATATGTATTAGAAATATTGTTGTTATATTCAACTACAACTATAAGTGGTCATTACTGTCATACTAAAACAACAATAATTAGGGTCTGTATAGCCTCCATTTAATTCCCATAGTATATTGATAGTACTATAGCCTTGTTCTTGTTATACTATAATCAGAACACATGTTCATTAATGCCCAGAGAGTATATTAGCAACCCTCTAGTCATGTATATGAGATTAATACTGAATTGCTTAATATATTATACATTTCTTTCCTAGAAATATAGTTTGGGGAGTACTCTTCTGGACAATGTATTGACTCATTGTGATATTATAGAGAAAGACTATTTTGGGCTAGCATTTAGTGATGGTGGACTAATGGTGAGTCAGTTAGTACAATAGATGATATGTGCGTGTATGTGATATGCCCACATGTGGCGTGTTCTGAGTACTGGTTTACAAAACTCGTCCATCCTGCTTAGAGTTATTACTAGCATGGAGGTCGATAGATTGTATAACTGCAGTATATTGTATAAATATAATTATGTTTAGTTTACAATCTAAGGCAATGCATTTGTGCCTCATGAGGATAAACGACTATCTATGTGTTGATTCTCCATAGACCTTTTGTCATCTGGTAACTCATTTGTTTATGGCCCACAGGTGCATCCCTAAGATTTGTTTCCACATAGGTTAATTAATATAATGTATATAATACTATGTTACCATAGTAAGTAACTGAGTTGTAGTTAGGTGTATATAATGCATCTACACCTCCTCATAATGTATCATAGTATATGTTATTTAAACCCTTTCTAGATTATAAATTATTCTCGCCTTTTATATGATTGCTGATCTCATTACATAGACATGTTGTTATTTTCATGTTGTTACATCCACTGTCAATTAGTTTTGGTGGTAACACATGTACATGTATATACATGTACATGTCCATGTACATGTATATACTGTATATACATGTACATGTCCATGTATATACATGTACATGTCCATGTATATACAGTATATACATGTACATGTATATACAGTATATACATGTACATATATATACTGTATATACATGTACATGTTATTATTATCATGTTGTATGTGTTATTATTACAATTAGTTTAGTTGGTAACTGTATATACATGTACATGTACATGTATATACTGTATATACATGAACATGTTATTATGTATGTGTTATTATTATACATCCACTGTCAATTAGTTTAGTTGGTAACTGTATATACATGTACATGTACATGTATATACTGTACATATACATTTACATGTATGTTAATTACATGTATGTCTTCATCAACTAAACTAAGCTGTATACTAATGTACATGTATGTTCACTATTTCTTCTTGTCTTCTTTCTCTCACCTTCCTACCTTCTCTCGACTATTTCCCTTTCTTTCTCTTCCAATCTCTATTATCTCATTCTTCATATTTTTCTCATCTATCTATCTTATCCTTCATCTATCTATCCTATCCTTCATCTATCTATCTATCCTATCCTTCATCTATCTATCTATCCTATCATTCATCTATTTATAGAAATGGTTGGATTCAGAGAAACCATTGAAAAAGCAGTTCCGAGGTATGTACAGTATGTATATACTAACACAATTATGGGTGTCATGTGGATATTTATACTTCGAATTCAGCTGACTTTAATTTCATTCTGGCCTCTGTATTGGTTAATGTGATGTGTACATAAATTGTATATAAAATATAATACACGTGTGTGCATATATATACAGTATATATATATATTATATATAATGTACATGTATATGTATGCGTGTTTGCACACGTATGTATGTGTGTGTACTCATGTGGTCTCATTGTTAGTATTCTGTTTTAGATTAACTATTCATTTAATTAGTTGTGCTATTGTTGGTGTAAATTCCAATACTCCACTTAGCAACTTAGTTCTTGTATGCATTCGACAATTACATGTACATGTACAGTACATGTACATGTACTGTACATGTACAGTACATGTACTTCATTTACAAGTACATATGTACTTTATTTTACATGTTTATGTACTTAATTTTTGTACTTCATTCTACATGTTAATGTACTTCATTTTACATGTTAATGTACTTAATTCTACATGTACATGTACTTCATTCTACATGTACATGTACGTACACTGTACATGTACTTCATTCTACATGTTAATGTACTTCATTTTACATGTTAATGTACTTAATTCTACATGTACATGTACTTCTTTCTACATGTACATGTACACTGTACATGTACTTCATTCTACATGTTAATGTACTTCATTTTACATGTTAATGTACTTAATTCTGCATGTACAAGTACTTCATTCTACATGTTAATGTACTTCATTCTACATGTTAATGTACTTAATTCTGCATGTACATGTACTTCATTCTACATGTACATGTACATGTACATGTACATGTACGTTTAGGTGTATTATACACAACTCACATCACTATATATATGATTTCTGTTTGAGTTTCCTAGCTTCAATTAAGCAAGGTGACATCATTTCTTTCCTTTGTATTGGTTAAATACAGACTAAACTTTAATGCACATGTATATGTATTCATTATTCATAATTGTTTATACTATGAATATATAATTTATATGTGTATATATATATGTACATGTACATGTATCATGTACATGTACATACACATGTACATGAATGTCATTACTGTAGGGGATTATTCATGTAATAGGAGGACATAATAATTATTATTTATATTGAAAAGGAATCTTATCTTATCACTCTTATCATGTTTCCAGTGATATTCATCATATCATACCTCTAGACTCATACCCATCATAATATCATAACATGAGTTCATACCCATCATCATATCATGAGCATGATATGATGATGGGTATGAGACTAGAGGCATATATGATAGGTATGAGATTAGAGTCAGATATGATGATAGATATGAGACTGAGTCTGTAGTCTCATACCCATCATCTTATCACTCTAGTCTCATACCCATCATCATATCACTCTAGTCTCATACCCATCATCTTATCACTCTAGTCTCATACCCATCATCTTATCACTCTAGTCTCATACCCATCACTCTAGTATCATACCCATCATCTCTTGCCCCAAGTATTGTATCCATCATATCATCATATCATCATATCATGCTTGTAGTCTTTAATGTAGATCTAGAGCACTGAGTCAATTTTCTTCCATGCATCCAATCATAACATGCGTATTGAGTTTGTTTTGTGTACGGTTTGGACACTATTACCAGTGCGTGTTATATTTTATGTGTGTTTCAGTTAACTAAATTACAAGTCTACTGCAAATCCAATAATGGCAGTTCAACTAAAACCCTTTTAACACATGTGTATAATTAGCTACTCAGCTATGATAATTATAATTATATATAGTACTAATTGTTGTACTAATTACTGTAGTATTAGTAAACGATGTGTAAAGATATGTTAATGATGTGTTAGTGTTTATTCAATGTGATATTATTATTATCACTGTACAGTTTATAATTGATATTAGTTGCTCACGAGCATTTAAAACTTAGTTATCACCCTCGCCGCGAAGAGTAGGTGGAAGATTATGGTAATCATATTGTATGTCTGTCTGTGTGCTCACAAAAATTTGGAAAAACTACCAACATTGGTACATTGTAGCTCGTTTTATAAGTAATCTACTGCTTGATCAACGAGTAGTTGCAATACTGTAAGTCACCTTAGGCAATAATCGCAAAACTTAATTTTCAATATCGCCCAACCTCACTTCCTAAAAATGTTTTGTGAATAACATCACATCCTTTTTATGGAATAATTTATATGTTTACTAACAAAAAGGATGGAAGTTCAGTATAGGAATCGGTTAATATGTAAACTGATATTGTAATAAGTGTACTAAAAATATGTGATTATAATCACTTTTATGATTGTCATAATATGCTAATTATCATTGAGAGATTTTGATAACTTTTGAAGCCCGAGCCAAATTGGCTCAACAATGGTTTGTGTGTACGCCATTGGGAATACATTTTGACCTAATTAACAAAGAGTTAATGGTGTTAGTGACACTATAATCATAATTCACTGCCCCATCTGGCCCAAAGAGAGAGCTGTGCAGTGCCAAATAAGAAGCTCTTTGGGCCAATGGTGTGCCATATGAGCTTATCAAACACACTGATGTGGATATAATATCAGATCTGTTAGCTGCATACGTATATCTAAAGTAAGGTAAGGTGGGGAAATTTTGTCAGGAGGATAATTCTGGAAATCTAAGATCTAACTCCAACTGTTTTGTCTAAATGGACATAGAAACTCATTGAAGACTAATCGTAGCTGGAGTCGTTTATTACAGCAGGCAGTAAAACCACAAAGTACCTGTTGTTTATCATTAGTACTGCCTGTGGTGCTTCCTGAATTTCCCTGTATTAAATTTGTAACTGAATTTCCTCATCTTAGCTTACATGTAATTATTGGAATATTTCTGAAATGTCTTATCAGTGTATCACTGATATATGTACGTACATATGCACACCCACGTATACACATATGCATACACACACACACACACACACTCACACACAAACATACACCCATGTATACACATATGCATACACACACACACACTCACACACACTCACACACAAACATACACCCATGTATACACATATGCATACACACACACACACTCACACACACTCACACACAAACATACACCATGTATACACATATGCATGCACACAAACATACATACCCACGTATACACATACATGTATGCATACACAGTACATACACACACACACGCACAAACATACATACCCACATAAGCATACACACACATATACATAAACATACATACCCACGTATACACATAAGTATTTTCTGTTTTTCTCTAGCTGGTATTTCTAGCATGGTGCTGGAGTTTCGTGTCAAATATTATGCTTCGGATCCTGTCAATCTTATAGAAGAACTGACTAGATACTTGTTCTTTCGACAAATTAAGAAAGATATTTTAGACAACAGGTAAGAATGGAAAGAGAGAGAGTGGTAAGAGAATGGAAGGATATAGAGGAGGGAGGAAGCAGAAGAGAGAAGAATAGAGAGAAGAAGGGATAAAAATCTATAATGCTTGTAAAGATGCTTTTCAACTTCATACATACATACATACATACATACATACATACATACATACATACATACATACATACATACATACATACATACATACATACATACATACACATGTACACACTGTACATACATACATACACACTGTACATACATACATACATACATACATACATACATGTACATACATACATACGTACATGCATGGCATTGCATGCATGCATACATGAACATATGGCACATTTAAAATCAGTTCACTATAAACCATTCACTGCATTCCATCATACATTACATCACATGATCTAGGTACATGTAGTTTAGCTGTAATAGTGAGGTATGGTTTCTATTTATAGTAGTTAATGGTTCATTGATTTGTTTTTCCTTTGCAGATTGCCTTGTCCAGCAGAAGCAGGTGCCATTCTTAGTGCTTTTGCATTACAAGGTTAGTGTTCATGTACATGAATTGTAGTTGATAGTTGAGAAGACTGTCTCTCTCAAATAATTAACACAAACTGTTTGAGCTACACTACATCTATAGTCATATTGCTGGCTACAAAATGTAATTGTTTTCCTATCTACATGTGTATATAGAAACAGCTGCTATATTCAATTGTTCAATTTTTATTTATTGACAAGTACTCGTTTAGGCTTAATGTACATGTACATGTATAATTATATATACATGTAAAGTCATACATGTACATATACATGTACATCTATCAAACATATATACATGGTTGTCTCATACATGTATGCATGTACATGTACATGTATGTTCATATTCGAACCTTGATCAATATGTACATGTAGAGTATGTGTACTTTTCAGTGTACATGTACATGTACATGTACATGTATGTGCATTTGTATGTGACTATGTGTACATGTATGTACATTTGTATGTGACTATGTGTACTTGTACAGTATGTATGTGTACATTTCAGTGTAAATGTACATGTACATGTATGTACAATTGTTCGTGACTATGTGTACATGTACACATGTACAGTAGGTGTACTTGTACAGTACATGTGTATATGTATAGGTACATGTACATGTACAATGTATATTTCAATACGACTACTTCCTGTCTCTCTCTATCCTTTGTATGTTCTCCCTCTTTATAGCTGAGATAGGAGATTATGATCCTCATGTTCATCTTCCTGGCTATGTATCAGAGTTTAGATTTGTGCAACATCAGGTGATGTATATGCATGTACATGTATATGTACATGTATGTGTGTATTACATGTATGTACTATAGCTGAAATGAATATCATTTAATTCTGTTCAAACATTTAATATTCAGTCCTCCATTTACATGTACATGTATCTGCATGTTCATCCAACAATTCATACATGTACGTACATTAATTCATTTGCCACCCACCCACCATTCCATTCATCCACCCATCCTCCCACCTATCCATCCATTCGTCCATTCATGCACCCATCCATCCATTCACCCACCTACCCATCCACTCATCCATCTACCCATCCATCCATTCACCCACCTACCCATCCACTCATCCATCCACCCATCCATCCATTCACCCACCTACCCATCCATCCACTCACCCACCTACCCATCCACTCATCCATCCACCCACCCATCCTCCCACTCATCCATCCATTCACCCACCTACCCATCCACTCATCCATCCACTCATCCATCCACCCATCCATCCACCCATCCATTGTCCATTCATGCATTCATTTACACACAGGATGAAGCATTTGAAAATCGAGTACAAGAAATTCATCAAGGATTACGAGGGCAATCAAATTCACAAGCCGAGTTCAATTTTCTAAGATATTCTCGTCAGTTGGAATTTTACGGAATTGAACAATATTTTGCACGAGATCATCATGGAATTGAAATAACACTGGGTGTAGGTGCAGATGGCATTGTAGTGTTCAGAGATATGACTAAACTCAGTACATTCTCATGGTTAGCCTTAGTTTATAACAAACATTATTTGGATAAACACTTTAACATATACCTACATGTACGTAATCACGTAAATAAATGTTCACTATTTGGTAACAACATACATGTATCAAGGAAGAACAGCTCTAATTTAGCTGCTGTAAAAAATTACTTATTAACGAGCATTTGAAGATAAGCTTTTGTTCAAATATAAACGACAGAATAAATATATCACACAGGTAATAGTGATGCTCTCTTTTAGCATTCTCCCTCCGTCCCTTTCTCTCCCACTCTCTCTCTTTCTCTCTCTCTCTCTGGTTGTGTCTCTGTGTCTCTGTGTCTCTGTCTCTGTCTCCCTCTCTCTTAATTTAGGGCACATGTGTTAAAAATAACTTACTCTCGTAAGAAATTTTTTATAGAGTTACGACCGGGACCAGTAAGTATGCACACAAGTATCAAGCAATGAATGTCAAACAAATGTACATGTAATAACAGATGTGATACATGTACATGTAAATAGTTACATGTATTTCTTATATGTATACTACAGACAGAACAATCAATAGTCAGTTGGGGCATACGTTCCATTAGATCTACATTTATTTACATGTATTAATAGCCACACATGGGATTTCCCTCTCTACTGATACTTGCATTCCTTCTACACTACATTATGAACTATGATATGTGTACATGTACATGTAATTTAACTTTTATGAACTTTTGTCTCCAGGAATTTCCGGAATATGAAAGAGTGATAGGATTTCACATGGAAACTCATGATGCTAGCAAAAGATTATGGAGAACTTGTATTGAACACCACGCCTTCTTTCGTATGACAGAAATCAAGAAGAGTCCACAGAGAGGAAGTCCATTCAGAAGATCAAGAGCGAGAATCACGTATGTCTGTCTGTCTGTTTGTCTGTTCATCTGTTAATTTTTGTTATTGATATTTAGACGTCGTACGGAAAGACAGGTTGTAGAAGCAAGCAAGAATGTAGCCAGAGAAAGGGTCACTATTCAAAGGTACATGTAGTTATACCTTATAATACTAAACACTATAGTTTAATATCATAAAGTTAATAAATTATACTGTAACTCACTAACTTATATATATACTATAGTGTATAGTTTAATGTCATAAGGTTAATACATGTAACTCACTAACTTATATATACTATAGTGTATAGTATAATGTCATAAGGTTAATACATGATTATACTGTAACTCAATAACTTATATGTACTATAGTGTATAGTTTAATGTCTTAAGGTTAATACATGATTATACTGTAACTCAATATCTTATACTTGTGTTTTAAATTATATTTTGTACTTAGCACTGTATTCATGTATACTTGTGCTTCAAGTACTAGACTGCTACATGGATGTTTGCCTTTAATAAATTTATATTTTGGTTTTAAATTTCTTTACCTACAGAACTCCAAGCAAGAGATATCCTAAAAGGCAAAATGCACTTCATGAAGGAGACTATAGACCAAGAGCTAATACTGACATAAAGTGAGACTTACAGACATACATCCTTAATGCCACATACAGTATATGTCAATAAAATGTCACCATACAGTATAGTAATTACCCAGTGGTTTGATTTCCACACTACAGTACTTCAACAGTAGTTTTAACAGTAATTGATATACTTGTCAATTCAATACCACAGTAGTGAGATGGTACTTACTATACTAGAACTAAGGTAATTACTGTTACTGTATGGTGACTGCTTATTGACATACATGTATACTGTACTTTGTATACAGTTCAGTTTCAAATTTACTAGACTTTCACTAGAGCAATGAGTGTACTTACATTGTAAGGGTTGTGGACAAACTTTTACAATAGTGTCTATTCTTCTAAAACTTATGACTTGTTCATGTATAGCAATAGAGAAGAGGTTTTGTCATATCTCTTTAAATTTAGGCGTACAGAATCATTACGTGATCGTTCTCGTCCTGTTGCTCCACTTAATTTGAAGAGGGTAGTGAGTCCGGACTTGACTCCTAGAAGACATTCTGACAACAGAGATATTACACCAGTTTTGTAAGTATTCATATCAGTGTCATACTGGTATCTATCTATCTATCTATCTATCTATCCATCCATCTATCTATCTATCTATCTATCTATCTATCCATCCATCTATCTATCTATCTATCCATCTATCTATCCATCTATCTATCTAGCTATCTATCCATCCATCTATTTTTAGATCTGTAAATCAATTGTCCATCTGCCCATTCATTTATATATATGTGTGGATTCATTCTAGTAGTTTGATTATAATGAGCAGTTTTAGACATAGTTATAATATACCTAATTTCTCAAACTTTTAGTTAGTTATAGATTACTTTGCTAAAACAATATTAGATGGTTTTAGTTTTAGTTATCTAATTAAAAGTGCCCATTATTGGCCAATTTTCATTTTATTTAGTTATAGTTATTACAGTAGACTTGTAATTTAGTTATACTTATAGATTAGTTAACTAAAATTCACAATGCCATACTAAAATGCGTTTTAGTTATAGTTATAGTTAACTAAAACAACATTAAAACTAAAAACCCTTTTAGTAAAATTTTTACTTTTAGTCAACTAACTAAAACTAACTAAATCTAGTTAGCGATTGATGAAAACTAACTACAATATGCCTTACCTAACTAAAACTAAACTAAATCATTTTCAAGGCTAAAACATTTATGAAGTTTGGATCACCAGATACTATGATAGCAAAAACGAAAATTAATGGTTAAAATAATACATATATACATGTATATATACATGTACGTACATCTGGCTACTTTGTATTAATTATATTCAATTAGTTGAAGCAGTATAATTTTAGGGTGCTGTCTACTTATATTTCATACCAAGAATTTAGTATAAGTTTACTACTAAAGTATATGTAATTGCATCTGGCCATCAAAAGGGTTTGGAAAACTGTAAACAACTGGTATACCTTTGCAAATTAATCCGTAATGACATCATGCATATAGCCATAACATCCTCTACGACAATTGACAAACTAAATTGCTATTCTGTACTAACCAGTAAAATGGATATTTTAACGATTTAATTTTTTGCAGTGCATTCATTGTACAAAAGATTGTTTTTTCTAGTGCTGGCTATTGCTAGATGAATCGACTCAGGGGAGAAAATGAAGTGCTAATTATAAGAAATAAATAATATCTTTTGTATTGTAAACTAATGAGCAGTTAAATGTAGTGGTCAATTTTGTATATATAAGATCATTATCAAAACTAACTATAACTAAAACTACTGTTCAAAAACTTTAAAGTTTTAGTTAAACTATAACTAACTAAAAATTATTTTGTGATGTCAAAATTAACTATGATGAAACTGAAAGTAACATGATTGATATAATTAACTAAAACTAAATTAAAACTAAATTTATAAACTAAAATGACACTACTGACTATATAACAATACTATGATGGAATCCTATTCCTGCTTAATCTACATTGTGTATTACTAGTACCATATATACTAGCTAGTGTAGTACCATATATACTAGATAGTGTAGTACCATATATACTAGATAGTGTAGTACCATATATACTAGATAGTGTAGTACCATATATACTAGATAGTGTAGTACCATATATACTAGATAGTGTAGTACCATATATACTAGATAGTGTAGTACCATATATACTAGATAGTGTAGTACCATATATACTAGATAGTGTAGTACCATATATACTCTAATTATGAAGTAATAGTTTTAATGTATATAATTTATAATTATAATTTTTTTATGTCCTATTCACAGGAGTTCAACATCTCCAAGTTCTCCTCCTTATCTTGATGAGTATGTACACTTTTCTTTCTTTAATGTTCATCTCCTCCACTACTCTTCTTCCTCCTCCTATTCCTCTTCCTCATCTTCACATTATTTTATCCTTTTTCTCCAACTCCACTTTTGTTCTTTTTTGCTTCCTTTTCCTCCTCCTGCTCCTCCTCCTCCTCCTCCTTCTCATCTTCCTCCTTCACATCCTCAATTTCTTTACTATTCATCTTATTCTGTTTTCATAGTGGCCCTGAGTTAGCTGGACAGTTTGAATTAGGAAAAACAGAAGAGATTGGTCTAACCATGTTGTATTTTTCTAATCATATTGGACATGAAGAAGACGAGGTGTGGCTTAATTAAATTACATACCATAATAGTTGAGAATTAAAATACAGATTCTATTTGGAAATCCATTTTAAAGAAATCCCTCAATGATATTGATGTCCAACATTGCCATCAAAATCTCATGAATATCATTATGTGGTTCATTTAGGGTAGTGGTAGGGGTCCCTTTGGTTAGGGTTCAATCAGTATCAAAGTGATCTTAGTCTTTGATGGCAATCTTGGACATCACTCCTTAATGATAGAGAAGTTGATTAAGTGTTATATGAGCAATGAAGTCCACAGAAAACACTCCATCAACAAGTCCCGTGTAAGGAGACAGTGTGGTGTAGTGGTTAGAGCTTGACTCTCCTGATCGAATGGTCAGTGGTTCAAGTTCAGCTAAGGTCATGATGTTAAACATCCTAGAAGGAGAGTGTCTGTTTTTCTGTGGACTTCATTGCTAAAATTCCTTAATAATGGTATTTAAATATTAATGGCCAACAGTACGTACATGTAATTAATGTCTGTGGAGAATACTGTATAATTACTACATATTATACATTACAATATACATGTACATGTAATATAGTGTATGTATTATTAATTTTATTTTAGAGTATTGAATATTATGATGAATTAAATGCAGCTGAAGAATTAGCTGGTCAAATGACTGTGGTATGTGTAAATCCTCATCCTCTTCTATTCTACATGTATCTTTATTCATCCTCCATTTCTCCTTCCCTCCTCCTCCTCCTCCTCTAATTGAGTAATTCATTAACTACATATTTCTATAGGATGATCTAGCATCAGAAGGTCTACTTCTCATAAGGTACATGTACATGTTAAGTTAGCCTGTTTATCCAGGCATATGAGATGTTTGATTCAGACCCTGCCAGCTGAGCTGCCTAAGTAGCTCAGTTGGTAGAGCATCTATCTGGAGTACAGAATGTTGTGGTTTCGAATCTCACCTGAGGCAACTCTCATTTTTCATTTTTCCATTGCCTCAGGTGTCTTTCTTTCTTCCTTTCTTTCTTTCTTTCTTTCTACATCTCTTGTAACATCATGTGTAATGATAATAATCATATCTATAAACTTACATAATCAAGATAGATCATATATATACATGTGTAGTAGTTACTTAGTTACTTACAATCTTAAATGTTAATATGGTATACTTACATATTAAATCCCAATCAAGATTGATCACAGATATCAGAGTTTTTGATAAGTTTTAAAGCATGGGCCAAATTGGCTCAGCAATGGTAGTGTGTGCACCATTGGAATACATCTTGAGCCAATTAACTAAGAGATAATGCTGTTACTGACAATATAATCACAATTAACTGCGCCACTGGCCCAAAAAGAGAACTGTGCAGTACCATTTGAATAAGAAGCTCTTTGGGCCAATGGTGCGCCATATGAGCTTATCAAAAACACTGACATATATAGTATACTTACATATTAATATGGATTAAATCCCAATCAAGATTGATCACAGATATAGTATACTCAGGAGCTTATGAGCGCAGCGGCACTCATAAGCTCCTGAGTATACTTACATGTTAATATAGATCAAGATTGATCACATACGGTATATAGTATACTTACATTTTAATATAGATTAAATCCTGATCAAGAGGGAAGATTTGGTTTTCATGTGAAAGGAGGTAGAGACTATAATCTACCTGTGTTTATATCAAAAGTCAAAGAGGATTCACCTGTAAGTGTGTGTGTGTGTAAACTGTGTATATATATATATATCTCGATACGGCGAAACATCAAAGTAAACCACAGGGATATATATAAGATATAGCACCCTGTGGTCAGATATAGCACTGCGGACAGCAGATATAGCACTGCGGTCAGATATAGCACCTGCCGTCGAACAGACTACAAGAAAACAATGCTTACCTTCTCCAAAGTGCCGACAAAAAGGTAGGAGACGCATCAGACATCAACAAAGGTTTTGTCTTTCGTGATATATATTGGTTAAATCACAGCCACTCGTGCTATATCAGATTTATAAAAACCTCGCCCTCGGGCTTGGTTTTTATAAATCTGATATAGCACTCGTGCTGTGATATAACCTATACATATACATGTATATATATATATATATATATATATATATATATATATATATATATACACATGTATATATAATATATATAATATATAATATATATAATATACATGTACATATAATAATATATCCACCATTTATATAGGCATCTCAGTGTCAACCTCCATTACAAGAAGGTGACCAAGTCCTTTTTATTAATGGGATGCCAACTGATAATGTGACACACTTTGAGGTAATCAATGAATTACATGATGTACATGTACATGTACACATGTACATGTACATGTAATTCAATAATTATGAAAGTACACATATGTGTTCATGTACAAGTTACAATGTATGAACTAAATGATGTACATGTACACATATATGTGTACATGTACACATGTACACGTACATGTAATTCAATAATTATGGAAGTACACATATGTGTTCATGTACAAGTTACAATGTATAAAGACAAACCTACTATCTATTAGGCAACTTTGAAGTAGACAACAAATTACTTACTCCAAATTTACCTAGACCATAACAATTAACACTACTTTGTCATTGATAGTCAGGTGATTAGCCTCATACCCAGGCTCTGTAAGATAGCGGAGAAAAAGAACCTGGATTCAACTGTTTGCGCATGCGCTAATTAACATGTAAAATAAAATGAGGCCACTAAAGAGTGTGTCAGCTTGTAGTACACAATAACACGGCCACTGGTTTGGAACAAGGTCAGCTAGGATACAATAAGTGCTGTACAGAACAGAACAGAGATCACAGGATTGACACTAGCCATACTACCATGGTTGCTTCAGAAATGTGAGAAATTAAAAGTGTGTACAGAACAGAACAGAGATCACAGGATTGACACTAGCCATACTACCATGGTTGCTTCAGAAATGTGAGAAATTAAAAGTGTGTACAGAACAGAACAGAGATCACAGGATTGACACTAGCCATACTACCATGGTTGCTTCAGAAATGTGAGAAATTAAAAGTTAATTAGCACACAGTTGAGTACAGGGTCGTTACTTCATATAAGGATAGTATAGTAGCTATATTACACACTCAAATAGTATAATACTTATACAAACCACAGAATACTATAATTTCATGCTTAAGTAAGAACAAAAACATCCTGATATAACCCTAACAATGTCAGTACATGTACTCCTAACATACATGAGAATGTAACATTATTTTGTGACTTCTTATATGAAAAAACGACTGAATATAGGATCTTTTTCGCTGCCATCTTAAACAGCCTGGGTATGAGGCTAGTCAAGTTATGGGAGCCACAAACTATGGTTGCTATGGTAACATAGTCTAAAATGTTACTAATTTTACTTTCACATATCTTTATAGGTGATTACATCCATCAAGGCTTCTTTAGATCTTCATCCACCACAGCTTGCTATAATCATCAGACCACACGATATCACAAGAGTGGACCCCACAACTGAAGAGCCTCCAAAGACCACTCTATCGGATCCAGCATCTTTGTTACGAGAATCAATCAGATATCTTAAAGAGGTTTGTATTTTGTAATAAAGAGAAAGGAAGGCTCCCATGTTCTTCCTAGGATTGGGTAATCATATGGTATCGATTTTTAATTTCCCACACACATCACACGATACACTGTAACCAGGAACATGGAAACATTATCTGATAAATCTAGTGAATGTCTGGTAAATTGAAACTGAGCCATATACAAAGTATATAGGGAGCAGAACAAGAGTGTTGAAAATAGGTCAAAATGTCTCACTATTTCAACACCCCTGACTGTAACATTATTAACATGCTTACTACGTCAACACGGAATACCTGTACATTCACTAACTAAATTTTGTATTTACAAGTGCCTTCCGATCATTGTGAGTAAGGTTTCATACAGACAGTCAGACATACTTTAGAGTGTGAGCGTAAACTCCCTCCAAGTGTTAAATGGTTATTGCCAATAACTAAATGACAGAAAGTGTGGTTCTGCTAGGAATTAGTGCATCAGAGTTTTTGATACATTTTGAAGCATGGGCCAAATTGGCTCAACAATGGTTAATGTGTGAAATACATCTTGAACCAATTAACAAAAAGTTAATGCTGTTAGTGACAATATAATCATAATTAACTGCACCATCTGGCCCAAAGAGAGAACTGTGCAGTGCCAAATAAGAAGCTCTTTGGGCCAATGGTGCACCATATGAGCTTATCAAAACCACTGCAGTACATGTATATATATACATGTAGTAATATTAATATTGTTCAATTATTAATACTATTATCATTATTTACATATTTTGTGACTCTACAGGGTATTCACAATAACTCTCTGGTAACAAATTTTGATGTAAGTTACATCTATCCATCCATCTCTATCTATCTGTCTAACCATCCATCAGTCCATGCATCTATTTGTCATCCATTCATCCCTCTGTCCATTTATCCATCCATCCCTCCATCCTTCTATCCTTCTGCTCATCCATCACTCCATCCATTCATCCTTTCATTTATTTTTTCCATTCATTTCATTCATCCATCCATCCATCCTTTCATCCATCCATCCTTTCATCCCTCCATCTATCCATCCCTTCATTCACATTTATTGATGAATAGAGATGGATAGATTGTATGTATGGATGGATGATTGTATGTATGGATGGATAGATGAGTTAACACTGGTTAGATGATGATATCATCTATCCATCCATCCATCTATTCACATTTTATGGATAGATGATTTAACATTGATTAGACGATGATGTATGGATGATGTATGGATGATGTACATGTATGCTTGTATTAGTTCCTCATCTATTCATATTGTCTGTATATCTGTCCATGTGCACATGTACATTTTTGTATGTGTACCTCACTGTTCTTGTTCCTTTGTCTCAATGTACGAGTACATGTATGCATGTACATGATAATACTGAGATGTACATGTGTACATCCAAATGTACATGTACATGTACAGTAACTCACTGTTCCATTCATTTCATTACTTGTTCCATAAATTCTTATCTTAGCTATCATTCCATTTTTCTCAATGTACATGTATTGTGTACATGTGCGTGTACTTGTGTACATGTATCTGTACATTACTTCAATGATTATCTACATGTACATGTACTTGTGTACATGTATCTGTACATTACTTCAATGATTATCTACATGTACATGTACCTGTACTTGTGTACATGTATCTGTACATTACTTCAGTGATTATCTACATGTACATGTACCTGTACTTGTGTACATGTATCTGTACATTACTTCAGTGATTATCTATATGTACACATGTACAATGTATGTCCTTTTTTTATTAGAGGTTGTATCGCAAGAAACCAGGAATGCTCATAATAGCCAGTAAATTGCCTCAGAATCTATCCAAAAATAGATTCCGTGATATCACAGCATGTAAGAACAAGTCACATGACTATTACATAATCACAATAAATGAAATCTTGTTATTCTCGTTCCATCAGATGATGTCACTAGAGTTAACTTACTTGATGGTCCTGTGGATTATATTAATGCTAACTACATCACTGTGAGGAGTGAATTCTTAAGTTCATCCTTTCATCTTTCCCTCCCTCCTCTTTCAACCTGATCTTCTCCATTTGTCGTTCTATCCTTCCCCTGTGTCTCTGTGCCTCTCTCTCTCTCTCTCTCTCTCTCTCTCTCTCTCTCTCTCTCTCTCTCTCTCTCTCTCTCTCTCTCTCTCTCTCTCTCTCTCTCTATCTATTTATCTATCTATCTATCTCACTCTCTCTCTCTCTCTCTCTCTCTCTCTCTCTCTCTCTCTCTCTCTACATATATCTGTCTCTATCTCTCTAGATGGACATTCCAAGCACAGGACAAGTTATCAAATATATCGCCACACAAGGTCCGATGCAAAATACATGCATAGATTTTTGGCAGGTCAGTTAAAAATTAATCTAATTATCCATATCTATTCTTCTCTCCATCTATCTATGGTTACTATGGCAACAGATGGTTTGGGAACAGGGATGTAGTTTGATAGTGATGCTCACAGATGTAGTGGAAGAAGGAAAGGTGTGTTTCAGTATTGTTTTTAGTGATGCAGAGATGCACCGATAATCAGATCTGTAATCAATATTTGTCATTGTCAACCATTAGTATTGACATGTGAATGGTGTACTAATGATGTTAATTGATACACTCATAATTATTGAGAAATACACATTTTCATTGAAAGATTCAAAAACCAGAATATACATGTACATGTACATGTACATGTATATGTACATGTATACATGTATATGTGTGTAGATGCAATATTTGTATTGGTTAATGATTATCTATCGATACAGCTTTCCTTTAATTATAATTATATATACATTTACATGTATATAAATCTTATGACACATGCATTATTACTAGTGTTATTTTAGTTAACACCCTTTTAGTGACTTTTAGTTAACTAAACTATAACTAAATTACAAGTTTACTGTAATAACTATAACTAACTAAAATCGCTAATAATGGCCACTTTTAGTTAGTTAACTAAAACTAAAACCCTTCTAGTAAGCCCTTAGTTAATCAAACTATAACTAAACGAGAAACCAGGCATACTATAACTATAACTAAAAGCAGTCATTTTTTTGTCAAAGTAAGACAACTCTAATTGTACACATAGATAAGGAAGTTGTGTCATTCATTACAAGGGGCTCAATCAATCAGTGGGCACGATGCATGAGCTACATGTATATATAGCAGACCAGCAGAATGAGATCAGCTTGTGTGAACTGCATTTAACACTTCATTAAAGTCTGTTCATGTTCACGATGTCCTCAAAATTATGATGTGATGACTTTATATGTAATATAGTGTATAGTTTAATGTCATAAGGTTAATACATGATTATACTATAACTCAATAATGAAGCAATGGATTGAAATTTGACATACACAAAAAAGAACGGGAAGGATAATTATATGAAAATGGTACAGGTAAAAAGATTGTTAGTCATTCCAAACTAAAGTTATGAACATGTTTCTGAGGTCACAGTGAACGTGAATGACCTTTACTTTTTTTTAGCTGAAATACATTGCAAAGTATTGTTTAGTACAGGTAACTATAATATGCTATTAGTCATCACAAAGCAATTGTAGAGATACTTTTTCTCCATATATCTTGTTATGAGTAACATTTTTACATACTATAGGTGAAATGTTGTAGATACTGGCCAGATCAAGGGACATCAACTGAATATGGTCCATTTGAAATATATTGTGATTCAGATAGAATGGACGGTTTGTGTTCTACCAGACGCTTCATACTTAGGAATAATAAAGTAAGAAAAGAAGTATATGATGTTCCAGACTTCCAGTCCAGTGTTGTCATTCAAGGGCTGATAATCGTAGTGTACTAACCCACAAAACATTAATATACCCAGGTTAACGTGAAAACACTCTCAAAATGTGTTTCACAAGCAGATAAAATTAAAGATATCTCATATTTGGTAATTTTGGTAGTGGGCTATACCCGATTTTTATCTTGACAATTCCTAGTAGTTGATTTTGGGTTAGTACACTATGGTACTCATCTTTAATTTCTATGGTAGTTACTATAATTTGTATTACAACACTGAAAGTTGGCAAACCTAATTGGGATTATCCCTGGTACAATAATTGAGTGTCGTGGGTTCGAATCCCACCTGAGGCAACTCATTTTTTCATTTTTCATTTGCCTCAGGTGTCTTTCTTTCTTTCTTTCTTTCTTTCTTTCTTTCATCTCAGTATTATCATGTATCTATTAATTAGAGTGATAAAGAAGCAATATACATGTACATGTATTACTGATCAGTCAATATGTACATGTATCTTTCTATCTATCTATCTATGGTATGTTGTATCCATGTCTGTTTTTAGATGAAAGAACATCGTGAAGTAATTCAGTTGCAATTTCTTGATTGGCCTGAACACAGTGAGTAATGTGCATGCATGATTATTAATACTGTCACCTCTCTCTCTCTCTCTCTCTTTCTCTCTCTCTCTCTCTCTGTGTGTCTCTGTCTTTGTCTGTCTGTCTGTCACCTCTCTCTGTCTCTGTCTCTGTGTGTCTCTCTCTGTGTCTCTGTCTTTGTCTTTGTCTGTCACCTCTCTCTCTCTCTCTCTCTCTCTCTCTCTCTCTCTCTCTCTCTCTGTCACTCTTTCTCTCTCTCTCTCTCTCTTTCCCTTCCAGATATCCCCAGAACCAAAGCTGATTTCCTAAGATTTGTTAGGAGACTACATAGCTACAGAGAGGGAATGAATGACCCTATTGTTGTGCACTGCAGGTAGATCATGTGATAGTCACATGATTATATAAATAATATTAAATTATATTATAAACTGTTGACTGAATTGCTTGTAGGCTTATTTTGAATTAGTATGTTACTGGGTCTGGGAACCCAGTCATATGGTTCATGATTACAAGTTTTATGAATACGTTACTGGGTCTGGGAAGCCAGTCATATGGTTCATGATTACAAGTTTATGAATACGTTACTGGGTCTGGGAAGCCAGTCATATGGTTCATGATTACAAGTTTATGAATATGTTACTGGGTCTGGGAAGCCAGTCATATGGTTCATGATTACAAGTTTTATGAATACGTTACTGGGTCTGGGAAGCCAGTCATATGGTTCATGATTACAAGTTTATGAATACGTTACTGGGTCTGGGAAGCCAGTCATATGGTTCATGATTACAAGTTTATGAATATGTTACTGGGTCTGGGAAGCCAGTCATATGGTTCAAGATTACAAGTTTATGAATACGTTACTGGGTCTGGGAAGCCAGTCATATGGTTCAAGAAGACCAACTACTGTTTCTTCTGTACTAATTAAAATGGCTGATTAACAGGCATTTCAAAGTTATCATTATTCCCAGAGTTAGTGATGTGTGTTTAAGTATAGTAGACTATTGGCTACAGATACATGTATGATGTCGTGTCAGTTGTAAAGGGTTTTCACTACTTGTTATGATATGGCAGGAATATGTCTAAACAGGAAAATAGAATATAGTTGTGTACATGTACATGTACATACATGTACATGTAATTACATTGCATAGTCATAGTGATGTACATTGTACATGTATGTACATTGCATAGTCATGTACAAGTACATGTATGGACATTTTATATTCATTTACATACAGTTGTGGTGTAGTCATGTACATGTGCATGTAAATCATACTTTATACATGTACTTGTAATTACATGTATGCATGTACACATGTATATTAATTGTATTCAAATGGATACTCTTTTAGTTAAAAGAGCCACTATTGTATTACTACTTACTAGTATAACATCATTAGTTTTCTATACCTGTTCATTAGTTAAATTAGTTTATAAAAAGTGTAATAAGGAAATTTGTTATTGGATTTCTGTCCTTAATAAGATTAAATGTCTGTGTATGATAATTAATTCATATATGAGTTTATTAAAAGGGTCTGTTATTGGATTACTATCTTTAATGTCTGGGTATGATAATTAATTCATATATGAGTTTATTAAAAGGATCTGTTATTGGATTACTATCTCTAATGTATGGGTATGATAATTAATTCATATATGAGTTTATTAAAAGGATCTGTTATTGGGATTACTGTCTTTAATAAGATTAAATGTCTGGATATGATAATTAATTCATGTACTGTGACGTACAGACACATACCACACCCACACACACAGACCAATATACATACACAGACATACAGACACACACCAAACCCACACATACAGACACACACAGACACAACATACATACATAGACATACAGACACACAACACACCCACATACAGACACACACAGACACAACATACATACATAGATGTACAGACACAGACGAATAGACACGTATATACACACAGACACAGGTTTTGTTTATTGCTTGTGTAAATATATACATGTTATAAATTTATATGTACATATACTGTAGACATGACTACATGTACATATACTACAATATTGTATTACATACAGAATGTACTATAATATATAATAATTATTGTAAATGTACATTGCATACATGTACATGTACATGACTACACTACTATATTGTATTACATACAGAATGTACTATAATATATAATAATTATTGTAAATGTACATTGCATACATGTACATGTACATGACTACACTACTATATTGTATTACATACAGAATGTACTATAATATATAATAATTATTGTAAATGTACATTGCATACATGTACATGTACATGACTACACTACTATATTGTATTACATACGAAATGTACTATAATATTATTGTACATGTACATGTACATGTATTTCATACAGAATGTTTATATATACATGTACAATATTGTACTAAAATTAATTTTTTCTTATAAGTTGATTCATATTGTGTTGAGACTATTGTCTTCATAACTGCATAAAATTAATCATATTCATAATTATTGTGTTGTGAGCAGCTACTTAGCTAGGATAAGGAAATCAGAGGTATTTCCTTTTTAGCTAGACGTTTTACCATAGCAACAACATTTTTTATGGCCATGGGGGTCTTACCTATGATATTTCCTATAGCTTGTGGAGACATTGTCTTCATACTGCAATTACTACATAAACTTAATCATATTCATAATTATTGTGTTGTGGACAGCTACTTGGCTAGATAGGGGTATTTCTTATGGCCATTATCTTCAAGTGTGTTTCCATAGCAACAACATTTTTTATGCCCACTGGGCCTTCCCTATGATTGCTTTTTGGGTTGAACATGAAGTTATAAAGCTGACAAAGGTTTCATGAAACACCCCACCCATTATTATAACTTGTATATATATAAATCTGCAACAATTAGGGGGAGGAGAAGGTCATACAACATTCAGTTGCTCTATATTTAATAACAACTGTTATTAATAACTGTAATTAATAACTAATTGATAACTGAGAAATCAGCTGGTGGAAATTAATATTTGTTGCAGCTGAACTCAACTAGTGATGGGCGATACCAGAAGTATTGATTTCGATACGATACCGAGTACTTTTCAACCTGGTATCGATGGTATCGAGTACCGATACCGATACTAAGTGACTACGCATGTGCATAATTGTTGTCACATGATTAGTCACAAGGCCTTAAGGCCAAGACATAATTATCAACAGCCTGCGTCACCTGGAAGACTGATTGTCAGTGATTGATAATAAAACAATGCTAGATTGATTGAAAGAACAAGTACTAGAATTAATTCTCACCTGACAGTTTTTTTTTCAATTAAAAGAAAATTTTAAATTTAATATTTATGAATAATTAAATAAAACGTTAACTTGTTAATATGTTATTAACTATTATTACAGATTAAGTGGGTGTGACAACCGGTATCGTGAACATTCGATACCATTCTAGAATCGATACCGAGTACTTCTGGATCCAAGTATCGAAGTATCGAATACTTTGGTATCGGTATCGCCCATCACTAAACTCAACTACAATGGGAACTGTTGAAAGAAAGTACATATGTTATTGGGTTTCATACATGAGAAAGTCATTATTAATTTGCATCACAAAGCAATCATAGGACACTTTTCTTGTTTCATGGTCTGACAACCTGGCTTCAGTATTGTAATATGTAATATATAATATATATTATCACATGTTAGTAATTATTTGACCAATGATAATTATGGGTATTAGTCAAACCTTAAAGGCAGTAATGTGGTTTATAATCCTAACCTTGCATGAGCCACTGATTGGTTCAGTACTGGCTGATTAAATAAGACTTAATGAAGAGTACATGATGTAGTCCCAGTTCATCTAATTTCATTCCTCTAAATTTGTTTCGTCTAATTCCAGTCCTCTCATTAATATGAACAAGTCTAATGTACATACATGTATGTACATGTATGTGTAATGTAATATATGTATATTTATGAATATAAAGTGCATGTGTATAATGTCCAATATATATATGTACATGCACATGTACTGCATGTACATGTACATGTACATGTGTACATGTTATTCACAAGTGATAACATACATGTACATTTACTATGCACTCTATACTGTCAGTCTAGACAGTAAATATTACTCACTAATTATATTATTGCTTTGTGTCTCTTGCTGATGATGCTTGAACTAATGATGTTTTCTAATCCTGTTTATAGTGGTGGTATCGATCGGACAGGTGTGCTAATTGCCATGGAAACAGCTTTGAGTAAAATGGAGATTGTAGAACCTTTGTATCCCCTTGAGATAGTTCGTATCATGAGAGATCAGAGAAGCATGATGCTACCAGCAGTGGTAAGTACGCATACATGTACATACATACACACATGTGACCCAATATGGGATAACCACTTGTGATGTATAATAATTTGAACAAACGGTTACCTTCAAACACTCACTATTCGGCCATTTTATTCAAGAAGTCAACTACATTTATCTGATCTTCCTTCCTTGATATCAAATTTCATTGTCCTCCTGTGCAAAATCAATAAATAGCAAGTGTTTGAAGGTTTGTTCAAAATTATGTACCACAAGTCACATATATATGCAATAGTGATGTACTGATAATCAGATCAGTAATCAGTAACAGTCATATCAGCCATTATTTCTAGAGTCGGTATCACTTATTGTACTATTAATGTCATTATAACATTATTCTTTGCTTTTATGATACTCATAATTATTGAGAAAATCCTCATTTTTGTTGAACAAAATCAGAAACAGGTATATACATATTTAAAGTAATTATCAGTTTATCAGAATATTGGTAAAATCATTTATCAGCACATCACTAATATCTACACACACACGCACACAAACATACACACCTATGTGCACCCATGTACGTATACATATATGTATACACACACACAAACACACCTACATATACACACACACCCACCTACGTATACTATACACATATGCATTCACACACACACACACACATACACACCTACGTATACACACACGCACACACACACACCTACGTATACACATATGCATACACACACACGTACACACCTACATGTATGTATGCACACACATGCATAATTTACATATTCATTGTTTATTTTAGATTTTGATTTGATCTTTGTTATTTTCAATATGCGTATTGTGTTGTCTATATAGATGTGTGTTTGTATATCTTTTTCAATAATGATTTTTTCTTGGAAATCAGATTAATGTGTGTGCGTTAGTCTGTCTGTCTGTCTGTCTGTCTGCATGTCTGTGTGGGTGTGTATCTGTGTATCTGTATGGGTGTCTGTGTATCTGTATGGGTGTCTGTGTGTCTGTATGGGTGTCTGTGTGTCTGTATAGGTGTGTGCGTGTGTGTGCGTCTATGTGTTTATGTATCTAGCTGTCAGTCTGTGTGGGTGTATATCTGTATGGATGTCTGTGTGTCTGTATATGTGTGTGTGTGTGCATCTATGTGTTTATGTATCTAGCTGTCTGTCTGTGTGTCTGTGTGTCTGTATAGGTGTGTGTGTATGTGTGCGTCTATGTGTTTATGTATCTAGCTGTCTGTCTGTGTGGGTGCATGCATGTGTGTGTGTTTAACCCATAGAAGCCTAAAAATTATTTTCTTGAAATTCAACTCAACAGTTTCTAATCGGGTGCTGATTTTACCATATATGGGCATTAAATGGGCAGGTGGTTTGACAGCTGGTGTAACTAAATTACTCATGATGACTAATAGGTCAATAATATAGAGTGTATAACACTGTTGCCTTGGTTACAACAGGTTATAACATGTACTCATGTAAATATATAAATATTAGGAGTTGATGATATTCTTGTTATGCTTATATGGTTAATTAATTTTAGCCCAGCTTGGAATGCTTGTATGGCTAATTAATTATGCAAAACACATCTATTTTGACTATAACTAGAAAACAATTTCTAATAAAACAATTTTTATATGAGTTTCACATGTATATGCACTGGGTAGTTTGAACTTTATTGTAGCATAATGAAAGTGTGTACTCTCTAATTATTCTAAACAAGGGATTATGACTTTCTCCCTCTCTCATCTCTCTTTCTCTCTCCATCTCTCACTCTTCTCTCCCTCCCATCTTCTCTCTCCTCTCCCTCTCTCATCTCTCCCCCTCTCCATCTCTCACCTTCTCCCTCTCTCTCTTCATCACACATGCAGAATCAATATAGGTTTCTTTGTGAATGCATAATACAGGCTTATGAAGGTATGTACATGTGCATGTGTAAGGGAAGTTCTTGTTATATGAACAATATTGTTTCTTTGATGTCATCATCCTATAAATTATTGTAATTCTTCCTGTAATATTGGCCAGGATATATTATTATATAATAGATTACATTTATAATACATGTAGTATTTAGTTGCATAGGTAATTGTGTATATATGTGCATGTACATGTACATCTAAATGTGTACGTGTACACAATCATGTACATTCATATCTTAAAGTACATGTACATGTACATGTACACATTTACATGTACATGTACACAATCATGCATGTTCACATGGTAAAATACATGTATACAATCATGCACATTCACATGGTAAAATAGGCTCATTTAGGACACTTCTGGGTTCTGATCCTTGTTTTGAGAGCATATAGATTAAGTGTTATAGTATTTTTCAATTACATAAATTATTGTAATTTTTTGTGTGACTAATTATTATTTATTGCTGATCATGTGACCTGTGGCCAATCAGAGTGCAGATATTGCGTCACATGATTGACCATTAAATCACTTATTGCACACTTTTGCGTGCAATAAATAGTTATTGCACACTTTGCTCACCTCTACTAACGAAGCTGCTTCAACAACAGTGGTAGTTCAACAGATCATCAATAAATCACTTAGAACACACTTGACAGTGCATCGTGTGTTTCAATGTAGCACTTGGGCGGTGAATAAAGGTCTCGTTTACATAACGCACTTGCCTTCGGCTCGTGCATTATGTAAACTCGACCTTTATTGACCCGCCCTCGTGCTACATTAAAACACGTAATCACGGTAAAGTGTGTTCTAACTATTACTTATTACTGATCATGTGACCTGTGGCCAATCAGAATGCTGATAATGCATCACATGATTTAACATTAAACCACTTATTGCACACTTTTGTGTGCAATAAGTTAGTTATTGCACACTTTGCTCACCTCTACTAACAAAGCTGCTCCAACAACAGTGGAAGTCACCAGATCGTCAATAAATCACTTATAACACACTTGACAGTGCATTGTGTGTTTCAATGTAGCACTTAGGTGGTGAATAAAGGTTGAGTTTACATAACGCACTCGCCTACATTAAAACACGTAATCATAGTAAAGTGTGTTATACGTAACTATTACTTATTTGTAATGAGATAATATTAGCAACCAATTATTGTCATGTGAGGTAATGTTAGCAACCATTTAATGTCATGTGAGGTAATATTAACAACCAATCAATATCATGTGAGGTATCCAATTGATATCATGTGAAGTAATATGAGCAGACCAATATCATGTGATGATTATTATATTATTCTGATAATATTCAATATATTGAATTATTGCCCAACCTTTACAAGTTACAGGAAATATGATCTTGTTTTACACTGGGTGAAGACTTCTATGCCATTGGAAGCCTCTTTGTTTGTTTTCAAAAATAATTATGATCATTTAGTTAGTTAATAATTCACTTCCTTATCGTATCACGTTGCATAGTGTGAAATTATGATACGTTAAATCAATTATGTTTTGTTCGGCTATTGTTGATATCTCTAATAATAGATTGAGTAGAAAACTATTTTAGTAACTAATTAATTATCCTTTTTAGTTTGGTATATATATATTATAATAACAAAACATTATCAATAAAAATGAAAGATGTAGGTATGTCAAATTATGAAAGGTATGTGAACAAGGTTGGGATGTTACTAACACAAGAGGTTAATATATGACCCCAAATCACTTCCATATAACTTGTACCTATACCACAAAGTGCTGTACTTGTGTAGGGTTACATGTATATGGAAGTGATTCAAGGTCTTTATGTTGATAAATTAAAAATTGTTTAATTTATTGACTTTAATCAATAGAACATTCAAATCCATGAAAGGTCTGATAACAGCTAAAGAAGAGCTTGGTCATAATATTTTGTTCATCAAAGCTCAATAAATCTCTTAATTTAATTATGTAGTCAGTGATGACCTATTACATGGATTAGACACTTGCTAATTTGGTCATTGTAATATTATAATTATAATATTTTAAATAATATATTAATATTGTATTATTGCTGATCATGTGACCTGTGACCAATCAGAGTGCAGATAATGTGTCACATGATTGAAGATTAAATCACTTATTGCACACTTTTGCGTGCAATAAGTTAGTTATTGCACACTTTGCTCACCTCTACTAACAAAGCTGCTCCAACGGTAATTCACCAGATCGTCAATAAATCACTTATAACACACTTGACAGTGCATTGTGTGTTTTAATGTAGCATTTGGGCAGGTCAATAAAGGTCTCGTTTAAATATCACACTCTCCTTCGGCTTGTGTATTATGTAAACTCAACCTTTATTTACTACATCAAAACACATAATCACAGTAAAGTGTGTTATAATATTACTTAAACCCCTTCGCTCTTTATGTTGTACAGTAACTATGGAAGTAACCATGGAAATGTGAATAGTTATGATGTTTGGGACACATTTACAAGTATCTAAAATAGTAAATCTTTTATTGCCATGGTTACTAAATGATAATTATTATACTCATAATTACATATTAATTTTAAGTATCTTTCCTTCTCTTTATATCAATATTGTTGTATTTCTCTGATTTCTGTTTAGCTTTTTGAGTGGGTGGGTGTGAGTCATGTGACATTCCAATGTTAAATATACATAATTTTCATTAATTAATTTAATAATTAGCATAACTAGGCCACACAGGTGCTGTCTATTTAATAAATCAGTTTACAGGAAACTTGATCTTGTTTGACTCTGGGTGAAGTCTTCCATGCTATTACAAGCCTTTGTTTGTTTGCAAAAATATATTTGGTTACTTAATAATTCACTTCCTTGTTGCATTGTGTAGCTGCTTAGCATGAATTAAACTTAATCTTTAGCTATGCAATTAACTTATTTGGGTTTTTATCGGCCAATGTTGATGTCTGTAGTCAATTGAGCAGAAAACAATGTTATATATAGGTATTCTTCATTATTGGCTGGATGGATTTCCGAACAAACAACGAGATGAGCAGTGGATCATTAGTTACCTATACTATTCATCTCTTCATCTAGTTATGTTAGTGTTGTTTTAATATACCACTTTTAGATATATGTCTAGTTTCATTATTAAAAATAATTTAGTTGACTAACTGAAAATGTCCATATTGATTGATTTTGCACTTTTTGCCATAGACCTTGTGGTAAAAGTTTAGGTGACAGTACCTTACTTACTCTTTGTTAATTGGCTCAAGATGTGGTGCACAAACTACACATCATGTCCTCACAACTATGATGTAATAACTTTATATGTAATATAGTGTATAGTTTAATGTCATAAGGTTAATACATGATTATATTGTAACTAACTAACTTATATGTAATATAGTGTATAGTTTAATGTCATAAGGTTAATACATGATTATATTGTAACTAACTAACTTATATGTAATATAGTGTATAGTTTAATGTCATAAGGTTAATACATGATTATATTGTAACTCAATATAATGAAGCAATGGATTGAAATTTGACATACACAAAAAAGAACGGGAAAGACTATTATATAAAAATGGTGCATATAAAAAGGTTGTTGGACATTCCAAACTAAAGTTATGAACATTTTTCTGAGGTCATGGTGAACGTGAATGACCTTTAACCATTTTTGAGCCAATTTGGCCCATGCTTCAAAACTTATCAAAAACTCTGTTATCTATCTATATGAGTATGATACTTACATAGCATAATATATTTTTATATTTTGTAGAAGATTACTTGGAGATTGAATTATCAGGAGTAATGACAAAGTAGGAGACTCACTAACAAGAACACATTTATTTTTATTCACCTTTTATTATAACCAATAATATTTACTTAAACTGTGTATGATAACAAACTCAACATAATTATTTTCTGGTAATATGATGATGAAATATGATGTAATATGATGTAATAATGAGTTCATTGTCACCTCTCTTTTTTTTATTTTGTTAGTTTAATTTTCTTCACATTATAATATCAAACTTTATTCTTAAAGTAATATTTACTATTAATTTTGTGTTGTTAAATTTGTAGTTTTGTTCGCTTTCTCTTTTTTTTTAACTAAGAAAATAATTTTCATTTACAAACAGTTGCCAACTCAGTGTAAGGATAGTTTAGTCTGAGGCCTCCTTTGACTCTGGTGTTAACTGTGATAATATTCATAGTCCTTTGTGACACAGCTATTAATATTCATAATGATTTCCTAATAATTATTAAAGTAGTCAATGTTGAACTTTGATGCACAGGAACTTGTAAATTCTCAAAGTAGGGTGTACATATTTAACTTTATTCATAAACTACCATGCTATGAGGAAGTGTTACTTGTACTGCACTATTCAATTGGACACTAAGCTTTTGATCTCTAGTGCTTATTGTAGTTTAGAGTAATTAAATGCACTAAAAAGGAATTTCTAAAGTGTTGCAGTAAAGGTCAAATCATCACAAAATGATTAGACACTACATATAATTTCCCCTATTGACAGATGTACATATATAAAGGTCACCAAACTGAATGAGCCCAGCAAAAACAGAATTCTATATATAGAATTTAATATAACTCTAATTTAAAATACTATTTACAAAATTTAATAAATACTTTATTGATCTGATGTAATAGACTGTCATTCTTACATAGACACCATCTTTAGTTAAAATATGATTATCATGATCTGTTAATTATATTATGACTACCACTTGAAAGATGTATAATTACAAAGAATCCTATGTACTTTACAAAAAATAATGTAAGCAAACATCTATGGTACACTACACTGAAATGGTACAATCACAGGTACATTACTACTTATTTGTAATATACACGGTGTATATGATAAATAGATAATACATTCATCTTGGCAAACATCTATGGTACACTACACTGAAATGGTACAATCACAGGTACATTACTACTTATTTGTAATATACACAGTGTATATGATAAATAGATAATACATTCATCTTGCCAAACATCTATGGTACACTACACTGAAATGGTACAATCACAGGTACATTACTACTTATGTAGTATACACTAAATAAAATAATACAATAATACGTTCTTCATCTTCATGGCAAATAGCCATGGTACACTACACTGAAATTAATGGTACAATCACAGGTACATTACTACTTATGTAGTATAAAAAAATAAAAAAATAAATACAACAAATAATACATTCTTCTAGGTAAACATCCAATGTACACTACACTGAAAGTGTAAAATCACTTCCAAGTACTGTTTGTAATTGTGTACAGTGCATGTCACAAACATGCACGTACAACAAATATGATAAATACATATGACAAATAGATATGATATGTATATTATTGTGCTTACACTACAATTACAGGACACTGATGTACTATAACTGTAGTCAAATCATATATGGTGAGTTGGATAATGACATTCACAAAACAGCTCTACGTGACAAGCACCATTTATAGTTTTGAGATTTAGAATTTAGTACTATTGTAGTGAACTAGCTAACAGATTGATTATAGACAACTACAAATGCAGCTAACAAATGAATTGTAGCTCAACTGACATATATGTTAACCACGTAATGAAAAACAATAAGTACTGTGTATGCTAACACAATTGGGTTTACGTAAGTACCACTATATGGTGTGTGCACAATTCTCTACTGATGTGTCATGGCAATTGGGCTACTCTTACTTTGTTAACTGACTATAGTGCATTTGTAGTTGTCTATAATCAATCTGTTAGCTAGTACACTACAATGTATTAGTGTAATAAATTATGATTCAACTAAATCTCAAAACTATAAATGGTGCTTGTCACGTAGAGCTGTTTTGTGATTGTCATTATCCAACTCACCATATATGATTTGACTACAGTTATAGTATATCAGTGTCCTGTAATTGTAGTGTAAGACACAATAATATAATGCACTATTACGTAGCCACTTCAGTGCATTGATACAGTTGTGATTCACAATAACAAGATGAATGGGAATGACCTAAACTAGACTGATTCTTGGCCAATTATAATTATTATCAAAGCTGTCTGTTGTCGTAACGATTATCATGAAGTCATTAGTCTAGGCTATTATGACAATGACGTATGATGATAATGACATTGTATGATGCTATATAAATGATAAAATATGTACATTTATTCACATCCTGCTGTCAATCACTTAATAAGCAGTCATTAAACAAGTGAATAATCATCAATATGTATAGCTGTTTCATATGTGCATGAGGTGTGGTTTTGTTAATTAGTGAAAATTAAATGCAGAAACTATATACCAATATTATTTCACACACAAATTGACACAATATACATAATATGATTATAAGGTTTCTGTGTTACGAAGTGGCTAATTATGAAGTATGTAGAGTAACCAATGTTGACATTAGTCCTAACCAAAAGAAGCCCTGGTATTGTCAGTATTACATTACAATAATCTGTTGGTCTAATTAATTGGTTGTGGTAAAATAATTCCTGATGAACAAAGTTAATAGTTATATGAATTTTTCAGAGTATATTCATCCATCCATTCATTCATTCATTCAACTGTCCATTCATTCCTCCACCTAGTCATCCATCCATCCCATTTGTTCATTCATCCGTCCATCCATATCCATCCATTCATTCATCCATCCATCCATCCATTCATCCATCCATCCATCCATCCATTCATCCATCCATCCATCCATCCATCCATCCATCCATCTATCCATTTGTTCATTCATCCATCCATCCATTCACTCATCCATCCATCTTCCCATCATTCATCCAACATCTATAATTTGTATCGATTGATTGAAATATATTATTTTATATTATGAATTGAATAATATGTAATAATAACATTATAAAGTCTGTTCACACCCATGATGATTTAGGATTAGAATTAGGATGCGATGACTTTACATGTTCTATATAATAATGTATGTAACTACTATAATTAAGCAATTTGACATACACAAAAAAGAGCAAGAAGGATAATTATATGAAAATAGTGCAGGTATAAAGATTGTTGGTCATTTAAAACTTAAGTTATGAATATTTTTCTGAGGTCATGGTGAACATGAATGACCTTTATTTACAAGTATACGTATAATTTTATAATTTGATGTATTCATTATCAATAATGGCACTAATTCATATATAGTACACACAGAAACATTTCCTGAGAACAAATGATTACAATATTAATAGTTTAGATCTCATATTTCAGACTGATGAACAACTAACACATACTATATTAAAGATTCAACAACACCAAAAACATCAGATCTATACAGGTGTAGGTGGGTATATCAATGATGACTTGTTGTCCAAATTTCAATTGTTAAATCATAGTATATATTACATATAGTTGGTTAAATGACAGATAGATATACTGCCTGCTGGTTTTCATGGAGGTCATGGATTATATTCACATAAACCTCCTCCAGAATATTTGTCATATACACTTTAATTTGATACATAATGGATATGTATTTATCATTTTACAGTTATTGTTTTCCTGGCAAGCACTCTAAAGTCATCACAGCGGCATGCTATATAGTGTACATACTAATTATGTACATATGTAGAATATGGGTACATCAGACACATCCACTTAGTGTTGATTATGTACGTAAAACTGCACAAATATTAAGTTTTTAAACATGAAAAATATATTCACGTAACAGTGAATTAATAGTACTAATTGGACGTTGTAGTAATTAAGTAATTATTTAAACATTATTCATTTTTTGAATGTTGTGCTCAAACAGCATTACCAAGTATAACAACAGAATAAAGTGGTAATACCCTTTAACATTATTCATTATTTGAAATATTATTCATTTTTAACAAAATCATTTATATTATGCAATTATTGCTGCATGGACGTTAAAAAACAGAATAAACAGCAAATACCCTTAAGCCAATTAACAATATTCATTTTCAAAATATTATATTCATTGAACAAATTTCAGAAGGAAAACATTTTTTGTAATGGAAAACAATTTAATTAAGAACAGGCAACGAAAAGGAAATTGTATAACAAATAATAAAGTGATTACATGCCAGATAAGAGATAATTACTACAAATTGACTTAAAACAGAAACAAGTTCAAAAGTAGTTGTAGCTCACAAGTTACACAGCACTGATCATTTCTTCGCATTACAGGCCGTCTAACACTGTTGCTTGTGAACCTCATGTCCTTTGGAAAGACTCATGTCAGAATGACGTATGTGCTCGTTTAGATATTACTGTACATTCTACGAATGCTCTTTTTTGTTGTTTTAACAGTATCGATTACTTTCTTTATATTCGTCTTTTGCTTTGGAACTTTGGCTTCTAGACTATCTTGGAAAATTCTTTCCACATTTTCATTAGTAAGAGCTGAACATTTCATGTAGCCAGCGGCCCCAATTTTCACAACCAATTCTTCTATCTGTTGTTCAGTAACAACTTCAACGTCTTCTACTGCGTCACTCTTGCACCCTGCAATGAATACAGGAATTCCAGGGGATACAGAGGTAATTTCAGGCACCCAACGAGTTTCCACACTTTCGTAAGTTGATCTATCTGTGAGGTCAAAGCACAGGAGTACCATATCGCATCCTTCATAAGCAAGTTTTCTAACTTCTTTTCTCTCCTTCGCTCCTGATATGTCTTGGATGGTCAGTTTGGTATTTCCATGACTAGTTTCGATATCTGTAGTAAGACTTTCGAATGCAGTTGGGATGTAGCTCTCTGCAAACAAAGCGTGTGTTAGACGCAACGCCAAAGCAGACTTGCCACAGCCTGAGTCACCAACGAGGATTACTTGTTTTCGAATAAGACCCATCTCTATTGATTGTTCTCTTTTTTATGCTTCTATATTGCTTGAATGTCTCAAGTTTATACTGATCTTGTATGAGCAGTTTCCCTTCTTTTATACACATCGACAGCGAGGAAAAAACCCCTGATGCAGCTCGGAAGCCGTACAATTCCCGCACATCACGTGATTTTTCCCATGAGGGTCGCGTAATTGTGGTCTACTGTGGAGGAGTAGTGTACTGGAAACGACTGAATTTGCATTTGTCTATTCTAAACTCTGACTGAACTATCTTTTGATGTGTATACAACTTTTGAAGACAATCAAAGGGACCAGACGTGAGATATATTCAACATTTCGATCGTGTATAGCCTGCATTTCAGTAGAACTGCAATAATTATAAAACTGTGATTACAGTATGATAAGGAAGGGAGCCTCATATTTTCCTGGTGATGGAGGAGGAAAATCTGGTGGTTTCAAATGCCGTGTAATATTACTAGATGGTGCAGATATACTGTTGGATATAAATGTTAGTTGTTAGTACTATAAACAGAATTGATATGATTCTGAAGGTGTGGCTTATTGAACAGTAATACTATGGTAGGGAGTGGTGGTGGAGGAGGGTGGCACAGAGTTAATATCAGTACAGTCTTTACCAATATGGGTAGGGGGTTACGTGTCCCCTGGTTCCCGAACTAAGTAATGGATGATACTAATAATTTCAATACTGATATTTCAAATCTAGTGCTTACCTAGCCTTGAAAACTACGTTAAAGATCCTTGATTCTTGAGGAAATATCTTTGTACATGTATGTGTTTCTGTATATGCATTGTACTGTGTAATTTAGTAAAGTACAGTGCTGTACAGTAAAGTATACTACAGTGTACTCTAAAGCAATGCAGTGGTATCTTTAATATGGTACCCTCAATTAACATTATGTGAACATAAGTGTGTACATATTTTAAAAATTATATTATTTTTTTGGAAGTGCCAAGCTAAAAATTATAATTTTTATCTAATAATGAGGACATGTAAGTATGATGATTTGACCTAATATCAATAGGAATGGATGCAACAATTTAAAGTATTGATCCATATTTTGATATATCACTAATTATTGGTGTTATCTGTGCATACCATTCTTTTTGTGTGGTATTCAGATGGTGTTTGGGTTGATCACCATCCAACCAAATAAAAATATCATATTTCAAAGTCTCATGGTCACCAAATAAATATATTCATAGCCAGAGAGTCACTATTTGAAACTTGCAAATTACAATAACACCAAGTAGGATGTTATAACAATTATCTTGTCTCAACATTCTTGGTAATAGTCACTGTCAAAGCTAGATGAAAAGGTATTTTGTTTTTAGTCACAGTGTATGGCTTACTGCATGTTGTCTGCTGTTCATCTGTGTGAATGGTTGCATGTTGCTTTTCAATTCTCATGTCAATGACTAGTTCTGGTATGACCTTACATCAGAGTTTTTGATATGTTTTGAAGCATGGGCCAAATTGGATCAACAATGGTTAGTGTGTGTGCCATTGGGAATACAAGAGTTAATGCTGTTAGTGACAATATAATCATAATTAATTGTGCCATCTGGCTCAAAGAGAGAGCTGTGCAGTACCAACTAAGAAGCTCTTTGGGCCAATGGTGTGTCATATGAGCTTATCAAAAACACTGCTTTACACCAAAATACTTTCACAGTAATCAAGCCATCTGGCTCAAAGAGAGAGCTGTGCAGTACCAACTAAGAAGCTCTTTGGGCAAATGGTGTGTCATATGAGCTTATCAAAAACACTGCTTTACACCAAAATACTTTCACAGTAATCAAAACAGTTTTGATCACGTTATGTTAGACATATTCTAGCCTTCATCAGGGTAACAAAAGCAGTGTATGAAAGGTAGATGTTTATATAATGCTACATATCATGGGATGGTGTGTTGCATGACATCACACACAGTACCACTTCCAACTGCTCTCTGCAGGTACATCTGTACCACCAACTTCTCTTACTATATAGTACAATTATCCCATGAACAGCTTTAATGTTTTGATCATTATCAATGACATTTTGAAGTAAGATCAATAGTGAGCTCACGCTCTGGTTGATTAGTAAACATGTCTATATATTTGATTGATAATTATAGGACAGTGCAGCATATGTATAATATAATATTACTATGCTACCATGGCAACCATTATTTTGCATATACACCTCATCAAAAAGTCAATTGTTAAATTACAGCATACTACAAAACAAATTACAACAAACTACATATCAACATGATATATTAACTGTGTTTAGTTTGTGTATACAATAATAAACCATCTGCTGGTGTTCGGACAGTTATGTAGATATATCCCTTGATCCCATGGATCTCGGGTTGTATTTGCACAAACCTCCTCGACAGCAGGTGGTATATTTGGCACATACACCTCGTAATCATGTTTTATATAATTATATATAATTATTATAATACACAAAGTCACATTTAATATTCATTCTCAATCTGTGATCCATATGATTATAATTAGCATGTACTTATAGTACTACAAAATACTTGGCATTGCAATATCTCCCTCGCTCTCTGTCTGTCTGTCTGTCTCTCCCTCCGTCCGTCCATCTGGTCTTCATCTACAAATACATTTTGAATATTTATTGATCTTTGTTTTTAGAAAAAGACACCTGGACAATTTGTATTTGATCACATACTTAGAAAATTTGATATTTTAGAAAGAGACTATTTTGGTTTGTTATATGAGGATGAACAGAAATGCCAGGTAAAATATATATGAGATATAAAATTTAATTTTAAGAACATAAAGTGATATTTGATATGTAATACGAGTGTGTTTGTTAAACAGATCACCTTTGTCTGTCCACACCTGTGTATGAATCTATATTTTTATGTTGTTTGTATGCATGTATATATTATGTAGGTATGTATGTATGTATGTAAACTATGTATATATGTATGTACGTAAACTATGTATATGTATGTATGTACGTATGTATGTATATAAGTCGTTTGTATGTATGTATGTACATGTATGTATGTATCCATAGAGATTTTATTTTTATTGATTTCTATATTATGGTCACCAGTGGCTTCTGTTATCAAACAAGTTTATTATAAGTTATTAAACATCTCCAGTCCATGTGATCAATTGGTGACTGTACGTGCATTTCCAAAAGGATATTCATGATGTCAATATATTTTCAATATTCCTTTTATCTACACTATCCCATTAGAAAGTGTAATTTAATATTCAGTTAGTAGTACAGCTGTTGCACAAATTCTTTTCTTGTAAATGTGTATTTAGATACGAATATGTGTGTCTGAGCATATGAGCATTTGGCAGCTCCTGGTAATGCTAAAATGACATCAATGTATAATCTGAAATCATTTAAGATTTGAAGTTGTAATGGAGTAATTACTTACATATCTTGAAAATTTCTATTTAATTGTATGTATGTATGTATGTATGTATGTATGTATGTATGTATGTATGTATGTATGTATGTATGTATGTATGTATGTATGTATGTATGTATGTATGTATGTATGTATGTATGTAAGTATGTATGTATGTATGTATGTATGTATGTATGTATGTATGTATGTATGTATGTATGTATGTATGTAATGTATGTACATAATGTATGCATACAATTATGAGTATATATAATGTTTATTAATCTATCATCTATCTATCTATTTATTTTGTATTACCATAGCAATGGCTGGACTTGATGAAACCAATTAAAAAACAAACAAAGAGTGAGTTTTATTTCATCATCATAATAATTATACTATATGCTATTACTAGATTTGTACCACAAGCAAATAGTAAAACAGTAGATAGCTCAGCAAGACCAAGATGTTCATTAATCCATATATGCTATCACTAGATTTGTACCTTGAGCAAATAGTAATACAATAATAAGATGATTTCCAAGTAGATACATAGCTCAGCAAGACCATTTAGCTAAGATGTTTATTAACCCATATATGCTATCACTAGATTTGTACCTTGAGCAAATAGTAATACAATAATAAGATGATTTCCAAGTAGATACATAGCTCAGCAAGACCATTTAGCTAAGATGTTTATTAACCCATATATGCTATCACTAGATTTGTACCTTGAGCAAATAGTAATACAATAATAAGATGATTTCCAAGTAGATACATAGCTCAGCAAGACCATTTAGCTAAGATGTTTATTAACCCAAATATGCTATCACTAGATTTGTACCTTGAGCAAATAGTAATACAATAATAAGATGATTTCCAAGTAGATACATAGCTCAGCAAGACCATTTAGCTAAGATGTTTATTAACCCAAATATGCTATCACTAGATTTGTACCTTGAGCAAATAGTAATACAATAATAAGATGATTTCCAAGTAGATACATAGCTCAGCAAGACCATTTAGCTAAGATGTTTATTAACCCATATATGCTATCACTAGATTTGTACCTTGAGCAATTTCCAAGTAGATAGCTCAGCAAGACCATTTAGCCAATCATAGTAAAGATTTAAATTATTGTACAGCCCACATAAAATCATAGGATTGGATCCAAGTTCCGGTACGTATATTAGAGTTTTTGATATGTTTTGAAGCATAAGTCAAATTGGCTCAAAAATGGTTAGTGTGTGTGCCATTGGCAATACATCTTGAGCAAATTAACAAAGAGTTAATGCTGTTAGTGATAATACAATCATAATTAGCTGTGCCAATGGCCCAAAGAGAGAACTGTGCAGTGCCAATGAAGAATCCCATAGGGCCCATGGTGTGCCATATAAGCTTATCGACATACATACTTAGTTATATAAACACAATGAATTCCTAAGTATAGTAAATTATGAGCAATTAGTTTTGGGATAATTAAAATGATTTCCAAGTAGATAGCTCAGACCATTTATTCAGCTAATCATGCTAAAGTAAAGAATTTATTAAATTTCTCTACAACCCACACAAAGCCGTATGACTAGTATATACAATGATTTCATAAGTTAAGTATATTACCTGTTTAGGAAGCCATACAAACTGTTTGTTTGTGAAATTGTGAAATCACTATTGTACCGTAACTTAAAAGTTATGCTTATAATTAAAATCAATTGCTTATACATTTAAATACTCATTTGTCAGCCATTTTTTATAACAAAAATAAATAAATTAGGTGTCTATAGATGGATAGATATTTACTCCTTTTTTAGCTACTAGATTTGGCTTCCTGGACAAAATGGCCAAATAAAGAGTATAAGCATTTGATTAAAATCATTATTTACTGAATATGACCATTCCATGGTCAAAGATATTGTATGTATAGTATCGTAGTGTTATTATTTATGAATATATACTGGATTACAAGGAAATCTGCTGATGTAACAAGTGTTTGGTACCTACCCATTGCTGTTTTTGACAAGCTTATATGGTGCACCATTGGACCAATGAGCTTCTTGGCACTGCACAGTTCTCTTTTTGGGCCATTAGCGCAGTTAATTACGTCACTAACAGTCTTTGTTAATTCACTCAAAATGTATTCCCAATGGCGCACACACTAACCAATTTGGCCCATGCTTCAAAACATATCAAAAGATCTGCTTCCCATTATTGATAATTTTATTGCATGAATAAAATTAGGAAGATGTTGGTGTATTTTAATTTTTGTGTAGATCACAATTTCTGGAAATTTAATGTTTGTATCTGTAATTTCACAATCTATGTGTTCCTCAGAGTTAATGATTTTATAATAGTGAGCTTTAACAACAGGATCAGATAAATAGAAGTATATTTTGACCTGAAGGTTTTTTGGAGCTGAAGAATACCTTAAAGGTCAAAATGTTCTCTTCACCAGAAATTAATTATCGTGTTATTAAAGATAATATTTTAATCTACCAACACGATAATAGATATCTATGAAATTAATAATTTAAGTGCGTTTTACTGCTGATGTGTATAATTATATATGTGCATATTTCTTGGGACTACTACTAGCCTTGGTTCACCCACACCATTTATTATAGGAATTATGTAATCATGTAATACTCTAAACCACAAAATTGTAGAATATTTATAATTAGTTAAAACAGCTTTGATTGGAAATTCCGGGAAAAGTATAGATTTCACTGAGAGTTATACATCTGTGTACATGTACATCAGTATATATGTACATCAGTGTACATGTACATCAGTATATGTATATGTACATCAGTGTACATGTACATCAGTGTATATGTACATCAGTGTACAGTATATATGTACATCAGTATACATGTATATGAGGAGATGTATATCAGTGTACATGTACACTATGCATTGATGTACACATACTCTGATGTACATGTACACTGATGTACATGTACACTGATGTACATGTACACTGATGTACATGTACACTGATGTACACATACTCTGATGTACATGTACACTGATGTACATGTACACTGATGTACATTTATTATACTGATGTACATATATATATATATATACATTGATGTACATGTACATGTGCATTGATATACATGTACACTGATGTACATATACATGCACATAAATGTACATAATTATACATACATATACATACATGTAAAATGATGTACATATACATTAATGTACATGTATCATAAAGCTTACTTATTCAACAGAGAACCACTCACAAGTGTTTTTCTGTGTGAAATTTTATCCTGTTAACCCTATGACAGTGACAGAATCAACAAGGTATGTATGTATGTATGTATGTATGTATGTATGTATGTATGTATGTATGTATGTATGTATGTATGTATGTATGTATGTATGTATGTATGTATGTATGTATGTATATATGTATGTATGTAACTATGTATGTATGTATGTAACTATGTATGTATGTATGTATGTATGTATGTATGTGTGTATGTATGTATGTAACTATGTATGTATGTAACTATGTATGTATGTATGTATGTATGTATGTATGTATGTATGTATGTATGTATGTAACTATGTATGTATGTATGTATGTATGTATGTATGTATGTTATGTGTATGTATGATGTAGGTATATGTGTATGTATGTATGTATGTATGTATGTATGTATGTATGTATGTATGTATGTATGTATATATGTATGTATGTATGTAACTATGTATGTATGTAACTATGTATGTATGTATGTATGTATGTATGTATGTATGTATGTTATGTGTATGTATGATGTAGGTATATGTGTATGTATGTATGTATATATGTATGTATGTATGTATGTATGTATGTAACTATGTATGTATGTATGTATGTATGTATGTATGTATGTATATGTGTATGTATGATGTAGGTATATGTGTATGTATGTGTGTATGTATGTATGTATGTATGTATGTATGTATGTATGTATGTATGTATGTATGTATGCGTGCGTGCATGCGTGCGTGCGTGCGTGCGTGCGTGCGTACGTGCGTGCGTGCGTGCGTGCATGCATGCATGCATGTATGTATGTATGTATGTATGTATGTATGTATATGTATATATACTCTTCAGAGCACAATTATACTGGCAAGTAAAAAGAGACTTTATGGATGGAAGGTAATATATCCCATGAGAATGGACTACATGTATGTACGTACATAAATGGTCATTATGATTTATCACCTGTCTATAGACTTCCATGTACAGCAGAAACAGCTATACAACTATCAGCATATATGGCTCAAGGTATACATTTTCACTTTCTAATATCGTCAATATCCATGAACTCATTTCCTTATCTTGTTAAAGGAAGTGTTTACTATAATATTATAGTCCATAAATTATTGACCATAAATGATCATAAACCATCACAGTGATGTTTCCCTAACATCCTTCCTGATACCAAATTTTATACTAGTTTTCCGTGAAACACAATTAATAGTAAAATCATTTTCTTGTCTTGCCTTAAAAGGTAACATTTTCAATTACTATTTAGTACTATCAACCCTAAATGACACCCTAAAATAATCATCTTTTAATTGCTAATCAGACTGGGCTCATTAGTTATTAAACTCTCTATACCTCATGGAGATATATTTGATATTTATAATATATAATTATTATTAATATATAAATTATTATTATTACTTGGAAATAGATGTTCTCATAAATAATGTAATAGAATATTATCTGTTGAAGATCTGTGTTTTACAACTCAGTGACTATATCGAATTCTGCAGTAAACATCCACACAGCTGTTTATATTATAGTCTATAAACCGATGTTGATATGATCCTATTTCTTAGTAACACAATAGATAATTATACTTTCCCAAGTTCAAATTCCAATATGTATATTATAAAAACTATAGTGATTAGGCAATGATCTACAGAATGGCAACAAGAGTATAGTATATAATATGTATAATTATAATATTATATAATTATATACGCGCATGCAAGTATTTAGAAAATGTGAAGTATTTCTACTATCTCAGTGTTAGTTCAAGGATTTCTCATTGTTCTTTTGTGTTGTTCTAAAATAGTTTGTAACAGCTGTAGTTATTAATATAGTAGATGTAGTTATTAATATAGTAGATGTAGTTATTAATATAGTAGATGTAGTTATTAATATAGTAGATGTAGTTATTAATATAATAGATGTAGTTATTAATATAGTAGATGTAGTTATTAATATAGTAGATGTAGTTATTAATATAGTAGATGTAGTTATTAATATAGTAGATGTAGTTATTAATATAGTAGATGTAATTATTAATATAGTAGATGTAGTTATTAATATAGTAGATGTAGTTATTAATATAGTAGATGTAGTTATTAATATAGTAGATGTAGTTATTAATATAGTAGATGTGGTTATTAATATAGTAGATGTAGTTATTAATATAGTAGATGTAGTTATTAATATAGTAGATGTAATTATTAATATAGTAGATGTAGTTATTAATATAGTAGATGTAGTTATTAATATAGTAGATGTAGTTATTAATATAGTAGATGTAGTTATTAATATAGTAGATCTAATTATTAATATAGTAGATGTGGTTATTAATTATAGTTATTATTGATGTAATTATTGGTATCATTATTTATTACACAGTTGAGCTGGGAGATTGGGAACAAACTCAATTAATGGAATATTTATCGCAACTTGCTCTTCACAAGAAAGACGTGAGCTTGCTTATATTATTATAAATAGACCTGTTATTCATTTTAAAATGCATGTTTCCGCCAAGAAGACTTTCTAATTCAGGATATATACTATATTCTTTCACATGACGTATGCCAATGATATCATATGGATCTACTATATACAATGTTTGTAATTACAGGTTTCCATTTGAGTTAGTTACTATTTACTACAATTATAGCTGATGAAGTATTGTGACGTTCAGTTAGCTAAATGTCTACCTATAACCAACTAAAACTCTTTAGTTAATTTGAGATACTAGGCATCAGGGCGGGAAATAAGCCTACAATATCTGGTGAGCAATTCTTTCACCAGTGCTCCCCATAGTTCAACTAGCATGCATTGTCATGTCACAATCTGGTGCTCCTTAAACTAATTTTGGTGCTCAAATGAGCACTGGAGTACTGTTATTTCCCACTCTGCTAGGGATATAATAATATAACTAAGAATAGACAATATTATCACACAAAAGCAACACTATTAATAATTATAACAGAGCTGTAATATCCAAACTTACAATACCTTACCAACATGACTTTTAAATATAATTATTATTATTTTCCAGAGGTTGTACATTACATTATGTGTCACATTTTCTTTCTCTTCATAGCTCCTAAGATTGCAAGACAGCATTTCTGTTACACACCAAACACTCAGGTAAATATAGCCCCATACCCATTCTCCAGATAGCCTGGGTATGAGGCTAAGGTGAATGAATACTGCTTCAATATAATTTAGATTTTCACATTGCAAAACTGTATAGCGAATGAAAACACTGAACAAAGTTTCATTTCCCAGTTGGGGGTGGGGGGGGGGGTGTGTGGACCAGGGTTACTGTTAGCAATAGAGATGTATGACAATAGCACTTAATTACGAAGCAACAAAGGGGTATAAAATTTTGAGAGACTCCATGTAAGTTTTATTCTTTAACATGGAGTAGGGTCTCGAGCTGTGGATAGGAATTTTCATGGTACCCCTCTGAATAAAAGCACTGAAGTGTACATGCATGACCTAGTCTTCCTTTTGAGTGGTCCAGTATATATACAAGTATGTCACATCAAAATAATAGTACATCAGTACAATAACTAATATAACTTTACCATCAAATGTTACTTCAGTCTGATCTCTTATTGTGTAGTTTATTTCCAGAGTGAACCTTCCTTTGTGTGTGTGTGTGTCTGTGTGTGTGTGTGTGTGTGTCTGTGTGTCCAGTCAGTGTGTGTTTGTGTGTGTCTGAGTTTGTCTGTGTCTGAGTCTGTCTGAGTAAGTTGTTAACACTATTTTATATAATCACTTCCCCTCATTTTCTGTCATCATAATGATTCTACGTAACAGTATGCTAAGCTAATTTGACTACATATTTGTATAATTACTACCCATTTTTTGAATGTAAATATCTCTTTACTACATCATAATTCAATTTTCCAAGAAGTGATGTTACAAATTCTTTAGTAAATACAATGCGTATATGTACACTATGTATGTATGTATGTATGTATGTATGTATGTATGTATGTACGTATGTATGTATGTACGTATGTATGTATGTATGTAAGTATGTATGTATGTATGTATATATGTATGTCATGTATGTATGTATGTATGTATGTATGTATGTATGTATGTATGTATGTACGTATGTATGTACATTATTATGTATGTATGTATGTATGTATGTATGTATGTATGTATGTATGTATATGACTAAATGCGAAGATTAATGTGCACATTTCATGTAGTTACTAGATATATTACCAATGGCATACATTGTTGATGATATCTGTTATAATTATATCATATTTTCAGGATTATAAAATTTCACACATACATACATACATACATACATACTTACATACATACATATATATACGATTACTATACATACATACATACATACATACATACATATATACAATTACTATACGTACATACATACATACATACATACATACCTACATACATACATACATATATACAATTACTATACATACATACATACATACATACATACATACCTACATACATACATACATACATACATACATACATACATACATACCTACATACATACATACATACATACCTACATACATTCATACATATATACATACATACATACATGCATACATACATACATACATACATACATACATACTTACATACATACATATATACGATTACTATACATACATACATACAATTACTATACATACATACATACATACATACATACATACATATATACAATTACTATACATACATACATACATACATACATACTTACATACATACATATATATACGATTACTATACATACATACATACATACATACATACATATATACAATTACTATACGTACATACATACATACATACATACATACCTACATACATACATACATATATACAATTACTATACATACATACATACATACATACATACATACCTACATACATACATACATACATACATACATACATACATACATACCTACATACATACATACATACATACCTACATACATTCATACATATATACATACATACATACATGCATACATACATACATACATACATACATACATACTTACATACATACATATATACGATTACTATACATACATACATACAATTACTATACATACATACATACATACATACATACATACATATATACAATTACTATACATACATACATACATACATACATACATATCTACATACATACATACATACATACATACATACATACATATATACAATTACTATACATGCATACATACATACATACCTACATACATACATACATATATACAATTACTATACATACATACATACATACATACATACATACATACATACATACATGCATACATACATACATACATACATACATACATACATACATATATACAATTACTATACATACATACATACATACATACCTACATACATACATACATACATACATACATACATACATACATACATACATATATACAATTACTATACATGTACATATTGTGATTGTGTCTATTATCATAATTATTATTTCACAGAAAATGCAAGTAGTTTCATAACTAAGTTGTATATAACATCAACAAAAATATCAGATGCACATTAATAAATATGTCTTCCTCTCTTAGATTCTGTTGTCTAATTGAATGGGTTAATGCTGTATATAATGCCCATATATGGGAATACACATTTTGGGTTCACCAATGATAATTAAGTTAGGAAAAATTGCGGTACAACTGTTTCTCTACTATTTGTAAACAAAGGATAACATTTAGTTTGATTCTTATATTCACAGTGCCTTATTGTTCTATAATAGAGATAATTATGTATGTATGTATGTATGTATGTATGTATGTATGTATGTATGTATGTATGTATGTATGTATGTATGTATGTATGTATGTATGTATGTATGTATGTATGTATGTATGTATGTATGTATGTATGTATCCATAGAGATTTTATTATTATTATTATTATTTATTATGTATGAATGGATGTCACACTATACGTATATATGTAAGTGTGTATGTACGTATATAACAACACTTTTAAAATGATGCAAACCGATAAATTGTTTTTGAAACTAAGATTCAGTATTCCAAGATGTGAGTCAAATATTCCTAATATAGAATCATGTTGAGTTGAATTAATAAATTCACAAATCAATTCCTCTGAAGGTGTGCTATTATGAACATCCATAGTGCAGTTCAAACTCACTTTCTCAAGTCCTCTTGCTCCATTTCTCTGTTCTCATTTTTACCCCACACAGTATGCTGTGAAAGGGGTTAAGTGATTGGCTGTGTCCGTCTGTCAGTCCTCTCATGCAAACAAATCGCAATCGATACTTTAGAATACTTTAAACATCTTCTAAACACATCAGTCAGCTAGAAAATAGTCATATAAGAACGTATCCATACCTTGCAGCAGCTAATACAGTTCACAGTATCCATAATTCCTGAGTTTTCTTATTATCAGTTTAGAAAAGTCCACCATTTTTCGGTCAGTAACGCCTTTCATAGTAATTACTTATAGTAACATGTGAGTCTATTCAAGAAACTGAAGATATTCTCCTGTTCTGTCAATGACTTCGCTAAAATTATGCAGTATTGTGCGGGGTATGTGTTCTAGGAACATCTGGTTCATTATAGTTATCTTCCATCGTATTTCTTCTTTCTTCAGTGACAGTAACAGTGTGGTTACCATGGTTATTAAACACCTGTGCAAGTGTGCATTTATAAAATGATAATACAGTAATACAGTTGTACTACTTTAATTTTTGAGTTGTTGTGCAAATTTGTCGAAGCCAGTAATATCTTGGCAGTTGTCATTAAACAAAGAGTGTATAGTAACTATAAGATTAGTTCTAGGAATTATTTTTACTATATGTCCATCTACATGTATAATTGATTCAATTGACTCCTCCATACAAAGTAGTGTTACTTCACATATCATTTCAACAACTTATTTAAATATATAATTTACATTCCAACTGTATTTTAGTTGACTTCCCTATTGAGTAGTATGTGTTACTAGAATTTCAACCACTACAATAATTTATAATTATTTTTAGTTGACTCCTCCGTACCAAAAGTAGTGTTACCTACATAGCATTTCAACAACTTATTTAAAATATAATTTACATTCCAACTGTATTTTAGTTAACTCCTCCATACTATACCTAGAATTTATTTGATACAGCTTAAAATATAATTTACATTCCTCATAGTGTTACTATACCTAGAACTTATTTAGTACAGTTTAAAACAGAGTTTTTGATAAGTTTTGAAGCATGGGCCAAATTGGCTCAAAAATGGTTAGTGTGTGCGCCATTGGGAATACATCTTGAGCCATTTGATGAAAACCTAATGCTGTTAGTGACAGTATAATCATAATTAACTGCGTCACTGGCCCAAAGAGAGAACTGTGCAGTACCAACTAAGAAGCTCTTTGGGCCAATGGTGTGCCATATGAGCTTATCAAAAACACTGGTTTAAAATATAATTTACATTCAGTTGACTCCTCTATACCCCGAGTAGTAATGTTACTATACCTAGAATTTTCACAATATAATAATAATATATCTAACAAACTGATTTAAAAAGGCAATTTAACTTACATCACTTATCTACATACACAACATACTCCCTGATCCAGATTTATATAGGGTAGATGTTTAACTTAGTTCTGTCCACACTGGTTGGCACTGGTTGAGAATAACCACAACTCAGCATGAATTAACCACCTCTCAGATAATACATATATAGGCTACTGAGACAGAATTAAGTATATACTGGATAAACACCACTCAATGCATATTAGAATCCAACCACCACTCTAAATATCCTAACGAACAATTTGGTACAGTATTAGTTTACACTTGTTTGTATTCCCTCTGTTTAGAATTGCAACAACTTAGTCCTTGTGATCTAATGAGTTTAAAATATAATTTACATTCCTTATACTCCCTCCAATCGTTTTATTCCACTATGTTTATTCCAACTAGAATTACAACAACTTAGTTCTTGTGGTATAATGAGTAATTTATACTTCCTCCAATTGTTGTATTTCCTCTGTTTATTCCAACTAGAATCACAACAACTTTAGTTCTTGTGGTATAATGAGTTTTAAATATAATTCCAATCATTTTATTTCATCTGTTTATTGAACCATATAATTATATCATCCAAAATGAATGGATCATTACGTTTTTTACCACATGCACACATGCTCTTTGTACCACAAATATCTACACACCCATACCTATACACACACACACACACACACACACACACACACACACACACACACACACACACACATACACAGGGGTATGTCGTGTCAAGATGCCAGGTCAGAATTTCTAAAAATTATGACGAGCCTGGAATTTTATGGAATGATTTTATTTAATGTCAGAGTAAGTTCAAACACACACTATTACTAATTGTATGTATACATATTGAATGTAGTGATAGTATACTCTTAAATGGTGTAGTTTGTATACAAAATTTGTATATAAGACGAGCAAGTTCATGAAGTGACCAATATTATGAGCACTAAGTTCCCATATAAGGAAGTGTATGTATGTGGTGCTGTACAGTTCATCAAAGTGACTTATATAGATATGTGTGTGACAAATGTTTGCTACTTTGTAGAGAAAAGCAATGAATCCCAGAAGAATGATAATTAGGTATTTTAGATACCAGATTTAATTGGATTCCTATTTAAACACCATAGTGAGTATTTAAAAGGCTCATCAATAATTTGTCACTAAATCATTGTTTTTTTGTAAACACACCCACATACTAATAATTGATTACTACAGGAAGTATGATGTTACTATATATACATAATTGTAGTGCAACATCACTTCCTCTATTAAATTATTATGTATGAGGAAGCTGTTGGAAGCTTTGAAGTAAATCAACTTTTGAATTTTAAAATTTAATATTTGTATTGTACATCTTTGACGATGCTTTGACAAAAATTGAGTATTTACTGTTTCCTGGACTTTTAATGTAACATCCTTTTTGAGATGGGATATGATGTTACTTGACATGTACTCATGATCAGTGCTTGAATTGTAAAATGACAACAAGGTATACTCATCCAGATGGACAATAATATCCACATCTGGTCCACATTTGGTCCCAACAAGAAGGTCACTGCGATGGCCCTGCCGGCCGGGTAGTACAACTGATTCTGTCATGTTAACTTCAGCTTCCTGAGGGCTATCCTCATCCTCACTACTATCACTAGATGCATAACATGTTTCAAGTTCCTTTTCAGAAGTACTGGTAAAATAGAACTCTATCCCGACATGCTTTTTTGACCACACCCCATTATTGTTGTTAATTTTTTTTCTCTAACTATTGTTTTTCTATTACAACAAAGTATAACAAATTCATAACAATGTATACGCATATACTTCCGTATATGCTCAATTCGAGCACTGCATGTAGCTATATAATAGTAAATGTAATTTCAAGTTGGATTGAACAGTAATAATTGGAGAAATGGTAGCGTTATTAAAGGTTGTTCATCTTGACCTCAGCGCTACTGTTCAATCCAACTTGAAATTATATTTACTATTATTTAGGTAAGTGCCAGGTAAGATCATATCCTATCTCATAGTAAATAGAGAATTAAAAAGGATGTGACATTAAAGTTCAGGAAACACTAAATACTCCATTTTTATCAAAGCACCATCAAAGATGTAAATGGTATAAACAAAGGAAGAAATGGTTGGGTTATCAAAGGTCCTTCACCTCGACAACCTTTAAAATTTCATAACTTTAGTTTGGAAGGACCAACAATCTTTTTACCTGTATCGTTTTCATATAATTATCCTTCCTGTTCTTTTTTCTGTATGTCAAATTTCAATCAATTGCTTCATTATTGAGTTATAGTATAATCATGTATTAATCGTATGACATTAAACTATATATATAAAGTTATCACAGCATAAATTGTGAATGTGAACAGACTACAGTAGCACCCTCACAATATTAACCACATGTTTGGATTTTAAGTGCAAATGTGGAAACATTAAAGTGGGCGTGTCAGCGAAGCTTCGAAAAGGAAATTTACCTATCAATGCATGCCAAATGAACAAAGGTTTTGAAAGTTAGCACATTCGTCCTAGCCTTACTTATCACTAAAGATGGATTACACTAGGATAGACAGCTAATGCTTATGTTGTTTTTATAAAACAAATCATTATATTTACCAATGAAATGGCCGTCCTTCATGATCATTGTCTTGTTGAGTGCGTAGACTTTAGTAGATGTTTGACAATCATAATCAAAAGTTGTTTTTATTAGAAAGAAAAAATAGAAGCTCCACACAACATTTCGGCTTTACAGACTTCTCCTTCAAAGATTGAATTTTTAAAAAGGCATAGTAATACATGTACTAAAGAACTTTGAATTTTGATTCTGTCAAACCTGTACTATAGAGACTACTATAGTATTAATATTTAGGGATCATTAGTTTTGATTTTGGTATCACTATGCCTTTGAGAAAGTCTTGTGCATTAGTTAAATAATTAATTAAATTTTTAATGTCAATATGTCCTTATCTGGTCATCTATTACAATTAATTAATGTTTTCAATGGGGAATTCCTTATTTCATTTGTCACATCCTTATTGCATCAATTTTCATCACAAGATGTTATTTTATATTCTTATTATGAATTTTATTAACACAGTATGAAGAAAAGATTCCTTACCTATTGGGAATATCACCATTTGGGTTATCGATGTGTAAAGAATTTGTTGTAATTCAATCATACAAGTGGTATGTGTATAAGCAATATGTCACTTTGATTCATCTTATCATTGTCTCATTATCTCATCTTATTATCATGATTAACGCTCACTCCTTGTGTAGGCAGAGGGTTATAGTAATCCAAGTGTTTGTGACTTTGTGTGTGTGTGTGTGTGTGTGTGTCTGCAGTGTGTGTGTGTGTGTCTGTATGTCCGTCTGTCTGTGTGTCTGTCTGTGTCTGTGTATCTGTCTGTCTGTAATTGTGTGTGTGCAGGTTTGCACACAGAGATGAACAAACAACATATTGATAAAGTAGTGGCAGGCAAAAGATTAGTAACAAAGTCTTCATTCCCATTTGTTGTCATGCCTATATTACTTTTGCAGGACATATGTTTTACTATTCATCTTAAATATGATTGGTTGACTATTTATCACATCCATTAGTTGAACTTGTGTGTGAAAATTATTTTAAAATCTTATCAATTTTTCCAAAGGTCTAAAGTTGTTCAAGTTGTCTACAAAGGAAAGAAGTTTATTGTTAAAGTTAGAGGAGACTGGGTAAGTTAATATTTGTGTTCTATAAACAGACTGATTCAATGTATAATCTCCCTTCTCTTTCCAGGCAACAGACAGTAATATAAATTCACTTCATTTTGATGTTGATTCCAGTAAAACATGCAAAGATCTATACAATACATTTGTGGAACACATCAACTTTTACATGTTAGTTTCATGGATTATTTTCGTATTTTTTCAGAAGCATAATAATACTGTTTGATAAAAGTTTGTAACCATAGTAACTAACCATGGTAACTAACTTTAGTTATAATAATAATGAATAGTTTTAGTTGTAGTTTAATTAACTAAAATAATATTAGGCTTACTAAAAGGGTTTTAGTTTTAGTTCACTAACTAAAATTGCCCATTATTGGGAAATTTTCATTTTAGTTAGCTATAGTCATTACAGTAGACCTGTAATTTAGTTATAGTTTAGTAAACTAAAAGTCATAATACCTTACTAAAAGAGGTTTTAGTTATAGTAGTTAACTAAAACAACACTATTTATTTATTTATGTAAATTTCTTTCCTTTAGAAGTTCAAAAAGGTCTTTAGTATTTGGAAAACCAGGTAAATAATTATCTTACGAATATGTAATTATTCTTATTATGTTAACCAGTATATATTGCAGAAGCAGCCTTTCCCAAAAATTAAGTTTGATGAAATCTTATCTATATCGTGTATAGGAAATTTTCCCTCAAAACATTTCTCTTCTGCTTATTCATCAAATTTTAATTTTAATTTCTAACTTCAAAAGAAAATTAGACTCAACAAAATGGTTTGAAACAGGAAAGTTTACTGAATTGTGATATTTTGTCATTTCATAAGAATCCTATGAAAGCGGTATCCAGGAAGAGTAATTATTAGATAACAAAGTTTGTTTTGGTTATAAATTATAATTATAGTGATGCATATATAAATATATCAAGTACCTTCTCTCAATCTATTTATACAGAATCAAATGTATTCTCTCATCTTCCTACCTCTTCTTCTTCCGATGGACTCTCTCAGCATCTTGAAAAAGGAAAAACCGATAACAAGAAGAAGAAAGAGGAACGTCATCTTCAACGTTCATTGAGTCTTCCTCGTAGCGCCAAAAACAAGATTGACCTTCAACCACTTAACATTTCTCATCCGTCCCCTCATCCAACAAATACAACTGTTGATGATCCAGTTTTGAAAGCTCTACTGTCTCGTTCTGGAACTCACATGAAGAACAAGAGTGAGCCTTCATCACCAACTAGTCCAACAGAAACAGTCAGTTCTTCTGTTCAAAGTGAAGGATCCACACGTCCAAACTCGCTTGGTGCTGAAGTTCGTTCTTCTGATATCCAGTCAATGAATTCAATGCATGACTCACTTTATGATCTTGCCTATGATTTAGGTAACAATGATGATGACAAGGAAACAGAACATGAACAAAAAAACACAAGAAAAGGAGAATTTGTGATTCTAGATTTAGAATCCAGTCCAGCACAGAAAACTCGTAGTAGTAGTTTACCACAAATAGCTCTGCATACTATTAAGGGACCTGAAGGATCGTCTATAACTCCAGATAGTACTATAGGAAATGGTGTAAAGGGAAAAATATCTACTGATAGAACTCGTTCTGTTGAGTTAAACAAAAGCTTTGATGATAAAAAGCATCAGAACAGGTTATTGGTACGATCTTGGGTCAAAGAGCAGAAGAAGAAGTAAGTTGATATAATTTACAGTTGAATTACATTTTAATTTTTATAATTATTCTAAATCTTTTCTTTCAGAGAGCAATCTTCAAACCATACAAAAATGTCACCACAATCTCATACGGAACGACAGGATATAACCATATCTCCTCCATCAACGCATTTACCATCCCATACTCCACTCTCCCATTCACCCTCCCTTCCTCCACTCTCCACTTCACCCTCTCTGAATGGCGGCTGTTCACCATTTCTTACAGAAAGACATAATATAACTATATCACCTCCATCTCCTCACTCGCCCGTATTGTATCGGCGTTCACCATCTCTACCTTCTCCTCAGCTTCATAAGCTGAAATCTCACAGCCCTACTTCCACTAAGAAACTGTCTCCATTACCGTCGTCTCTGTATCGTCCAAATTCTGCCAATATAAGTCGTCCTGAAGACCTCTATTCTGTACCACGTCCTTCACCAGGACCCTCTCCATCCCTTTATCACAAACCACACCCATTCAGTATTTCTGCTTACTCTAGTCTCCATTCTGTAAATGATATAACGACTAATGGAAGTATAATTAGTAGTGTAACTACGAATTCACATAATGATTACGACATTCCTCGATCTCTTACAGACCTTTGTCGCATTGATAGTCCATTTCTAGGAAACAGGTCAGACAAGTCTGTGACTGGTCAAACGGGTTATGTGATTCGAAGTCGTCGGGGGTCATCGTCCTCAGAACCTATGAGTCAGATGAACATGTTGAAGGATGAGTATCCAGATTACGACTTTCCGAAACCTAATGAGTACCCTGATTATGATGTTCCCAAACCACACAGGAGTCTTGTTGCCGTGGAGATGATTGACAGTGGAGGAAAGGATGATGATAATGTATCGTTTGGTGCATTAGATAATATTATGGCCGAAATAAACTTACAAGTGGAACAAACACATCTATTAGAAAAACAAAAGGAAAAAGAAAATAAAAATGTTGAAGAAAATCAACAACACCAGCTACAACAACATCTCAGCTCTCCTACTGATATCCCAAAACAAGAAACAGATACCGAAAAACACATCCTTCTTAGTTCTGAAGACAGTGGATTCTCAAGCCACCAAGGCAAACCTAGTCAGACTGGTTCAAGCAATATTGAAGTACATCCTTTAAATCATCTCACACATCAACCTCTGTCATATTCTGGAAATCACGAGAGAGAGGTTGTAACTAAGGAATCAGGTTACGACAGGTTATCAGCTCAAGTGGCTTTACAGAAATTAAAAGAAGATGGCATTGTGGATCCAGATGTTTTTGAACAAAAAGGAAGGTCTGAGGAAGATATGCTACAAGGAGATAAAAAGATCGATGAGTTTTCAAAACGTGGTAGCGAGGAGCTGCTTCAAAATTCTTCACACTTAGTGGACCTCACAAATCACTTAGAGGTTTGTCTATTATTAGTCATAATGTATATTACCATAGCAACCACACTTTTGGGTGTCCAATAACTGAAACTTCAACTTGTGGGTGCCGCCACAAGGTTGCACCTCACAATGTAATATACTCTATTGGTTTTAACAGTCCCACACATACATCTCTATACTACTTATACAAACCACAGAATACAATAATGTCATGCTTGAGTGAGAACATAATAATACATCTGATATACCTAACAATGCCTATACACCTACTATAATTTTTATACCATACCATACTATATAATCATGGTTCCTTATATGAAGAAGCAACCACAATTCACTACCAAGGATTGGGATTCGTTACTGCTTCTCAATTATTGACGAAAGGTGATCTAGATTAATATTTCACAAATTTTAATTTAGAATAATGCAATCCATGAAATGTTTCAGGGAAGTTTTTTTTTACCAGATATAAATTAGTTTTTTGTGTAAATATTTCTCATGGCCATGTAACACAATATATGATATGTGATTAATAAATGTATTTATCTCTCTCTTCTATAGTTAGAAGAACTATTGCAAGATACTCCAACACAACCAATGGTTCAACAATCAGTACCAGGTCTTCCGTTTGATCCCAATTTCTTTGTTCGTCAAGTGGCATTAGAACAGGTAAAGCAGAAGAAACATTCACACAGTAGTGAGCAAAACCAATTACCGCTTGAGGTCGCACGATTCATGAACTGGGTCAAACAAAAGAATTCCGATTCTAGTGCTGGACATAAGAAGACTGCCTCTGCTGATAATGTGAAGGAGACAAGTATAGGTGATGTGACTAAAACTACATCAAAACGAGATGACCCACAAAGTTTGATGCAACAAGATCCCATATATCAGGAGATTCCGGACACAAAGGAGAGAAAGAAGGCTTTTCCGACTCACCAAAAAAGCAAGAGTTTGTCTACAACCAAAGGGCTTGTCATAGACCCTTCTGCATTCACAAGTCACGAAACCGATAGTGGGAATACATCAGAAAGTACTCAGCACTCTATTGATAAATTGATCTCCCAGTCACATGATAAGGAACCAAGTGAAGATAAATTGTCGGCAAAAGAGAACTCTCATATCATCACTCCAGTTGAGACAGAGAATGAAGGTCCTAATATGGAACAGGACCAAAAGAAGAGAATGAATAATAGTGTACCATTAAAAGACTTATCTGTCAATAGACATTTCAGTGTGAATATGTTTGATAGAAAAAGATCGCATTCGTTTAATGCTCGGCGTCCTTTACAAGTAAATCTACCTCCACTTTCATCCAACGGTGATGAATCGTCAATTCCTAATTCACCATCTTTTTATACTAAGCATCCACATGCGGCTGCTATGCCTCACGGACAAAATGTACCACATGGACAACATCAAGGAAAATTTCAAGATCATTTGAGTAATTTAGAAAGTAGTGCCCCGGGAACAAATCATCGTGTAATGAATTGGATGCAGACGTCACAAAATTTCTGGGAGACTCGAGATTCTCGGCAAGGAGGTGGGTTTGCACCTTCAAATTCTAGCCAGTTAAACAAGTCTCTCACTATTTCTCATTCAGTACATAGTCAGTTAGAACGATCAGTTCTGCAAGATAAGTCTAAAAGTTTATCAAATAGACCTAGCCAATTCAAAGACCATATTTATGAAGAACTTGACAATGTACAATCTGCAATTCATGAGCAACAAAACCAGAAATCTAGTGTAATCTACCCTCAATCCCATTCTCGTACTGGATATCCTCGTTTCCAAATTAGTCAAGTCCCGGGTTCAATTCCAACCAGACCATATATCACAGTAGAATTACCTCGATCAAGAACGGGTGGTAAAATGTTTGCAACAGATGTATGAAGCCACATTTGACACTCAAATAATAAAAATACATGTTTTAAAATAAGACTTTCTATTCTTTTAAACAAAAAAATAAGTTGGAAACACTCAGTCATATTGGTGTTTCACATTATATTCTATATTAGTTTTAACTATACAATAGATATGTACATCAACAGGTTGTAAAATGGATTATATGCATGAAAAAATTATTGTATAGTGTATATATAATGTCTATATATAATATATCAATTGTAAATATAAGATTTTTCAACCTTTTAAAACTATATTTATATCTATATGTACATAACTATCACTAGCAACCGTCACAGAGATGTTGTGATAAAGAATGTGGTCATCAAATATTCACCATCAATGCAACGCATTTGAACTACCGTAGAGATAACTACAGAGTCCTTTTCCACAATTGCAGCGACTTATGTATATAAACAAAAGATGGAAGAAACTTTGGGATAATATTTCTATAAAAGTTTTTTTGTTGAAATCATTGGCTGAAAAAAAAAATTGACATTTCCTGCACGCCTTACATGTGGAGTTGCAATTGAGGTCCATGACTTCCACTGTGTAAAATAGCACTAGTAAGTACAAGTTTGTTTAGCCTGATAGATGTACTGAAAATTAGACAGAGTCACTACCATCCTGTCCCCAATAGTCACTTTCAACAATTTGAAAGAAAAATGGGGTACAGTAATTTGTACATCAATTCCTGATTTAATATAAGCAACAGTTCTGACCCCATCCGCAAAATTTCAGTGTTGTTTTAGTACAAAAACGACTACTTTTAGTTATAGTATGATTAGTTTATCAAACTTTTGAATATAACAATATTGAGCTTAGATTTTAGTTTTAGTTAACTAATATTATTGGCCAATTTTCATTTTAGTTAGTTATAGTTATTACAGTAGACTGTTATAGTTTAGTTAACTAAGCCAAAACACCTTATTAAAAGGGGTTTTAGTTATAGTTACTAAAACAACACATCCTCAAATCAATAATTTTCACTGAATCATATAATTAATAGAATGTTTACTATTATGTACAACCAAAAATAATTGATAATTATGTGAGTTCACTGATGGGTGTGTAGTGTAGCACTACCTTCGTTGGTCAGGTTTTTGAAGTATATAAATATAATTATATAATAATATATATTTTATATTGCGTTGTATAGATAAGTAAGTATCACACAAGACTTTCCCCTCCTGTATTAAAAAAAAATATGTTGGATAATAACGATTGACTAAAATAAATTATAAATACAAATTGCTGATATGAACTGATCAATGATATACTAAATCACGAGGACATGAGCAAAGTATTGAAGGGTTGGGGTGAAACTCCCACATAAATAATTAACAGGAAATGTAGCATATCTTAATGAAGTTGGAATATACAAACCATGCCCATAACGCATTGATGTCATGTCAGGTAAAACGAAATCTAGATGCATACTGCCTGAGAAACAAAGGAAGGAAACAGTTGCTGATATTAGAAAAAGACAGTTGTGGAGGAAGCAGTGATGTATTCAGGCTGGTGCTGACCACCAGTTCCAGCACCTGCCTGAATGCATAGCTTTTTCTGAAGTATTCGAGGACCTAGGTAAATCTGTTTGTGCTAACAGTATGAAGGCCATTTATAATACCTGACTTTATTAAGTTTACATACCATGTTGGGAGCTATACTTTAATAAGGTGATAGTATAGTACTACTTCGTACTGTAATCATAGTAATGTGTGAATCCCTTTACATTTATATAGTACTAAGGTGTAATACTGTGTAGTACATTCGAAGTACAGTGTACTTCACTCATAAAGTACACTGTAGTCAATGGAAGTACAATGATAGTATGTAAACTTAATAATGTCATCTACATAAAGTACCTTCATGTAGGTAGGTCCTCAAAAAGCTGCACGTTCAGGATAGTTGCTGGAACTAGTGGTCAGCAAACAACTCATCACTGTTTCTCTACAATTTCTTTATACTCTTCTTTTCTAATATCAGTGACTATTCACTTCCTTTATTTCGCGCATCTAGATTTAGATCTTTTACTTGGCATGCATTATGAATGTGTCAATATATGTAACCTAAAAGGGACCTTGTCCCACAAAAAGGTGGAATGACGATTATTTATGTGGGAATTGCACACTCCAACCATTCATTTTTTCATCGATGCGCTCCTGACTGGATGATTAGGCAAAAAATGTAGCACTTAATGCCATGTGACTGAAAATCACATGATCAGAAATCTAACTGCAGTACAAATGTATATACAGTATATTCTACAGTCAACAGTATATCAAGTATGAAATTACTAACTATTTTAAATTACCTGAACTATTATTGGCTGAAATACGACCTTTATTCTTGCCTCTAGTGTTTTTAATTGATGAAGGATCAAAATTAGGGAGTCTAAATGGACTAGATAAAAATATTAATATACATTTACATGTACAGAGGAATTATGAGGCAGTCGTACCTTGGTTTGATGTAAGGAATAGGTCTACCAAATCCATTAACTACCAGTGAATCTGATATAGTAATTTCTTCCACTGTGAGAATAATATACATTATAACTAGCCTATGTGTACATGTATATAGATAATGCTGTGCTGTACATGGGAACCGGTATCCTTGGTAGATATATTATCAGAGATGATTTCTGTCTGAGTGGTGGTCAGAAATTCATATTGTTGTTTTATGTATTCAGTATCAATAAGCAGTTAGTGCTGGCTATTTGGACTGACTACTGTGATCATATCTCTGCATTATATACATAGCAGTCTTTTTTTATGGCCCGTAGGGCCATCTCTATGATTGCTTTCCCACAGGTTTGAACTATATATATATATATATATGTTTGTGTCACTTACACGAGTATGCATTGTATACGTAGTTAAGGAAGTTACGTCATTCTCGGGGGCTTGGTCAATTAATGGGTGTGGTGCGTAAAAAACACCCTCTCAAGCTCTACAGACCAGCAGAAAGGAAGTTGTGTAGCTTGCATAGAAACTGGAACTAATAGCTTGCTATTCTACCTGAATTATATTCCTAAAGTTCTACAAGGTTCTTTAAAAGTAAAAAATAATCAAAATAATAACTATAATAGGCTGATGTGTTTCAGGCATAATGAAGTTAGCCATGACTAATGAATGCTGGACACCACAAAGCAGTCATAGGGATATTTTTTTCACTATATATCTTGTTAAATAGGGGATCAGAACCCTTTATTAAACATAAATTCCCCTCTTTGTCCTTTCTGAGATGCTTTGTTATATTGCAGAAGAAGCTATTTATGTGGACACAACATCCATTAAACATCATCACTAAATTTATATCCCTTGTACACAATTCACGCTGCATGATTATGAATTCAGTGTTCTGCACACACTGGTCGGCACTGATCGGGAATAACCACCTCTCAGATAATACACACATAGGCTACTGAGATAGTATACTGGATAAACAGCAATGTAGAATCCAACCACCACTCTAAATATCCTGGGCAGAACACTGTAAATTATACACAATTTGTGGTATTAGTTTTACCCCTAACACTCAAGAGGCTGATACAACGTACATTCATCAATCTTTGGTAGAAAAGAAGCTATTTTTTCTTTCTTTTTGTCTTGAGGTGATCCAACTCCTTCTTTCATCATGTATCTTTTAAGCAGATGGTCATGATGGAATCTCTCTCTCATTCGTTGAGCATCCCATCTGAAAATAAAGAAGAGTAATGTCATATAGTTAAAGAAGAGAAATGGCCCAAAAATATATATCTCATTAATATTCATAAGGTAGGGGCTCAATTATCATTATTGTTAACTACTGTCTCAACTACCTTTAAAAGTTATTAGCTATCGTTGTAGAGGTGGTTAACAAGTTAGAAAGTTAACCTCAGTGTGTGTCTTACTACTTATACAGTTCTATACCTCACGTGAAACTTGCTGCATCAAAACTGTTAAGGACATTAGTGTTGTTTTAGTTAACTACAACTATAATGAATGCACTAAAGTGCAGAACCCTCGCTAGCTATTGCTAAAACAGCAAGGCTTTAGAACAACTTTGCCTAAGTAACCTATTGCAACAGCCAACCATTCGTATCAACACTAAGAAGTCAGTACTATCATGAATATGCAAATTATGGGGATAGCATGGCCATCAGATCTCTTGAAAACTAGCGAATTGCTGGACAAAACTTCACAAATAGTTGTATAAACACTCGTTAGCACGACAGACAAAATCCAAGAAACAAAGCTTCAAAGAGACAAAAGTTAGTGTTTCAGTGTTTCCTGCTGACATCAGCAAAAACGATAAAATTTCAAGATGGCGACAGATCGACGAGTATTTACTCGCAGTAGACCTAGTGTGCTCTTTCCTTCGCAGTAACCAAGAATCTTCAAAAGTAAGCCGTTGCAAAGATTAGTGGGAACACACACACACACACAAACCGATTACTATAACCCTCTGCCTACACGCTCGGGTTAATTATAACTAAAACCCCTTTTAGTAAGGCATACTAAAATACAGGTCGACATTAATAACTATAAATAAATAAAATGAAAATTGGCCAATAATGGCACTTTTAGTTAGTTAACTAAAACTAAAACCCTTTTAGTAAGCCTAAATTGTTTTTGTGAACTAAAATTTTGATAAACTAGACATACTATAAAAGTGGTGATTATTGTCATACTAAAAAAACACTACAGGAAACCCATCATATTACTAAACCAAATACACATATATCATGACATTGGACAGACTGTGTAATCTGTTATACAGGATTACTCACCTTTTCCGCCTTTTCTCTTCCGTTTCAGGTTTATTATGTCGTTTTGCAAATGCATCATCACAGGTATCCTCAGTGATAGATGCATTCCTTGGTAATGTGGTAAGAACTGGCTGCTCTCTCCATGAAGGTACTAAGAAGACAAAATTAAAAGGGATTTTAGTTAGCACCTTCAATCAAGAATGAACTATGTACGTATGTATTATGTATATGTAAGACATACTAGCAGAAAGAGAGTTTCGTCAAATTCACTTAGCTGAGTTGTGTTACACTTGCTTAGCTTCTCAGCTAATAAAATGATAAGTGGGAATGAAATTTGCCTTCTCATTCACCTGTCCATGAAAACTGTGATAAATGGCTTTCTCCTTGTACATGTAGTGTGATACTACATGTATATTCAACATGTACTCTTTCCTATTAAAGCTTCATAATAGTTACTTTTTATGCTACAATTGTGTAGGGAAGCAAGATGCTTGCTTAGCTTCTCAGCTAATGGAATGCTACATGTAAATGGCTTTCTCCTTGTACACCTAGCGTGATACTATATTCAACATGTACTCTTTCCTATTACAGCTTCATAATAGATACTTTTTATGCTACAATTGTTGGAAAACAAAATGTTTATGTTATCAGTATAAACATTACTAATTTGATAGACCACAAGACACACACATACATACCTTTCAATACCGATACCTCTTTACTAATTATATCATCACAATGCAGATAAGATGAAGTTAATCCTAAACCATTATATGGGACTCTAGTTAGTATATAATGCTCATTGGTAGGTGTGGATGAAGAACGAGCTTTTTTTGACATAGAAGTATGATTTGTATCATCAAGTGTTCTTTTTGGAGCTTTATGTGAAATTTCTAAAGTATTTGATACTCCGGAGGCTTTAGAGTTAGAATGACGTCTGTTTAATACCGGTTCAACTGAAGAGCTTCGACTACGTGACTTTTGATTAATTGAATTTGTACTATCAGATCTTGTCAAACGAGTAATAGAATCTGGTTTTCCTCGCTGAGAACGAGATTGTGTGTCAGATTCTTGTTCATCTTTGTTTTTGGAACTTTTTTGGAGGATACTTAAACGTCTTTCCATTCGCTCCAACCTTGCTTGAAGCTAAAAATGAAAATTGTGTATACTAGTCGGTTCTAAAATTATTATTAAGAATTATAATTAATTGTGACTAATTATACTCAGATTGGTTTAATATCTCTAATTAATGCACACGACATACTTGTAGTAGTCATAAGGACTTCACCTGGTACAACCTTTTCAGCAAGCAGGTGAAATTTTATTCCTCTAATTGGATAGATTGAATTTCATTATTGGATGTTAAAAATTCCGATATAAATTAGATTCATAGCTTTCAGTTTAATTAATTACATTATAATACGGGGGTATTCCCTTAAGTTATAATTACCTGCTCCTTCTCTCTTCGAACTTTGTTAGTTTCTACATCTTTAAAATATATTTGTTCCTGAAGTTCATGAATTAAGGCAGCCTGTAGTGTAACCATATTTTTTAAGTGTGTCGATGTACTACTTTCTCCCAGTAATAAATTCAGTCTAACTTCAGCCAATGACTGCCTTACAGAATACAATTCAGAATCCTCTCTTTGCCGTCTATTCTCGTTACTTGAAATATCAGGTGAATGTTTCTGTTCATCTTCTGTCAGACGGCGAAGAAATGGCGCCAATTGAGTCAATTCAGGAGCTTTAGCGTAGTCATGTTCTTTCATAACCAATATTGCCTTTTCGTGTTCCATCACACTAGAACACACTTCTCTACAAGCTAGAAGGGCAGCAAGGGGAGGGAGGGACGAACCAGTTACAGCCATGTCTTTCATTCCTTCTTCTTCGCTCGTATTACGAGGGACATGCATGGCCATAACTACCACAGGTATACCAGTTACTTCTCTCATAAGGAAAGGGTTCAGTGCCTTAGGCAATGGGCCACTCAAGTGAAGAAGCTGGTACCATGATGGAGACAGCTACGTAAGTATAAGAGTAATGAATATGATTATGACACGTGGTTAATATGGCGACAGCCCTGGCAGGTCACCGCGCAAAACAGCTCACCGAAGAAGAAATCATTGTGTTAGAAAGAGATAAAGAATGCATTAGTTCATTCAAAAAAGAAAAGTTAGAGAAAGAAGCCAAAAAGAACTGGGATCTATTCTATAAAAGAAATTCTACACACTTCTTCAAAGACAGACATTGGATAACACGAGAATTTCCGGAGTTGCTACAAGCAATTAATGAAGTAGGTGGTTAGCACCAGGTGTCAACTGTCAACTTTACACTAAATTATTTTAGGTAGAAACCACAAAACCTGTTCTATTAGAGGCTGGATGTGGAGTAGGTAATACTGTCTTTCCATTACTTGAAGAAAACCCAAATGTTTTCATATATGCATGCGACTTTTCCCCTCGAGCTGTTGAATTTCTGAAGGTACAATCAATGATGGATAATTATATATATATATATATATATATATACAGTGATAGATAATTATATACAGAGTATATACTTGTTAGTCAAATCCAGGATACATTGAAACTCACTGCGAGGCATTTCAATGTGATCTAACATCAGGCTCACTTGAAGATCACGTTCCAGAAAATTCAGTGGATCTTGTTACACTAATCTTTGTACTTTCAGCGATAGACCCAAACAAATTATCATCAGTTCTGAAGAATATTTTAAAGGTAAATTGCGGATTAAGCAGATCTGGCCATAGCCTGGTTTATTTGTTTACATTTAGGTACTGAAGGTGGGGGGTCTGATTTTATTCAGGGATTATGGTTTGTATGACCACGCAATGCTACGATTCAGTCGTGGTCACAAAATATCTGACAATTTTTATATGAGACAAGATGGAACAAGAGCTTACTACTTCTCGGAAGGTACACTATGTGTATGTAACAGAGTAACTATATGTTTGGTGTCATAAAACTTCTATCCAATTAATGAATTTTGTATCAGGTAGAGCTCTCACTGATTTCATTCGCTCATACTTCATGTGAACGCAAAAAAAGAACATATAGGGTACTGTACTATAACATATAATAGAAACCTTACCACTGCCTATATAGCCCAGATAGTGTAGACTAATATACTCACATTGGCTTACTTACATGAAGCATAAACCAATTTTTGCAAAAATATGTTATAGTTTGTTAACATTCACAATGACCTCAGAATTATGATAATTTATGATGACTTTATATGTAATATAGTTAATGTCATAATGTTAATATGTGATTATATTGTAACTCAATAACGAATTAATGGATTGAAGTTTGACATACACAAAAAAGACAGGAAGAATAATTATATGAAAATGGTGCAGGTAATAAGATTGTTGGTTATTGCAACAAATGTTATGAATATTTTTTTGTGGAGAAGGTAAACGGGAACGACCTTTAATTTCATACACGTGATTTATACTAGGATTTTATATTTAGTTAACTATAATAATCTGGTATGCTTGCATGAAATACATCTCTATGATCCCGTGAAACAATAATTGTACGTCTCAGATAATTAATTAGCTGACACCAAATATATGGTTACTATGGTAACTTGTATGTATGGAAAATGTACATGTAGTAATGAATTAGTTTTGGTTATCATAATTATGTTAACAATAGTTTCATTGGATACAGTTTTAGTAATTAATACAATTATTGTTTGTTAATATTGCAGAAGAGATAGCAGAGTTGTTTACTGCAAGCGGTTATGAAATTGTTGAAAATCACTACATTCAAAGAAAGACTATAAATCGAAAAGAGACCATTGCTGTTGAAAGAATTTTTGTACAAGGAAAATTCAAAAAAGTACAGATCGGTAGTATCTAAAAACTTTATTTAGTTGAACAAATATTTATTTATTTATTTATTTATACATAAGACAATTATTAAATTGTTTAAGCAATTTTGTTTTAAAACTTATGTATGCTTAACATCACTACTGATCTATGTAACGATTTAATTCGTCATCATCATCATAATCACCCATGGGTCGTGTAGATGTTTGATGTGAATTAACATTCCGTCCTCCGTAACTACTGCTATATCCTCCCACACTGTTATCTATATGTCCTCTGTTTACAGCTGGACTTTCACGACGAGATGAATGGCTACGTTTGGATGGTGGTACCACTCTATCGGGAAGTGTTTCGGGGATGTCGTTTCCGGCAAGCTTGTGATCGATGAGGAACATAGCAACAGCAAATTCATCTCTATCTAACATGCCGTCACCATCAATATCAGATAGTGTCCAGACACGTCTCAGTACTGAATTTGGTAGTTTCGATTTCATCATTTCTTCTCGAGCAACATTACCTGTGGAATGAATATAAAATATTTGTTGATGAAACAGCTATACATAACTAATGTGACTACTATATGTACAATTCTGTATATCTAATACAAGGGGCATCTGGAGGGTTCATGCTTCATGTAAGCCTTCATGAAATAATTAGAGTATATATGGTACTACACTTAGTACACTTCTATCCTAGAGGTAGGGTTTCTATCATAGTATTGTCATGTGCTTACATGACGCACTAGCCATTTGGAGGCCAGGAAAAATAGAACTTGCGATACTTGGACATCTAATCTACATTATCTATGAATGGACATACTGATGCTGGGGCCATTTGGCTCAAATAACTCTAATAAATTTCAATGGGGAGACACTCTTCTCCACCCACTTCAAATGAACCACTAACTAACAAGTTTAACAACTAATTTATGATAAAACGCATATCTAAAAACAATGGTGATCATAAGGCTATAATTATGTTCATGTTAATGACATTCAATACCACAGAGGGGGGCTTTTTAGTTTTTGAAGGACGAATTACTACTACATGTACTTCACTCACCTGATATTTTCCCTTGTGAATTAGGACTCAGCTTCTCGAATATGGAATCATAACGAGCAGTATCTGAACTAATAATCCATCCTTCATCATAAGCAGTGTAAGTAGAAGGTTTTGTAAGATCTCTACGAGTTGAGAAAGGATCTGCATCGGAGTATCCAAATGCTCCCCCCTTGATTCTCTTGTCCTTGGCTATCTCTTCTTCTTTTGGCAACATGGTCATGATCTGTGTAAGATCTTTAGCAAGCATCAAATCTACCGAGTCAATCATTGCTTGGTTTAGTTTTGGAAACTTACCAAATTCGTATTCAGTAAGCTGTTCTTGCATTCGTCTCACTGGAGGGAAATCCCCTACAGGCAGTTGGAATCGTTTCTGAATGGAATGGAAAACGTTGGGTAAGTTGACTATGAGCTCTTCCTTTTTGGATTGTTTTCCCCAAAGTGAAGGCATCTCACATCTTAAGTGATTAAGAATATAGGCATGTACTTTAGCCAATCGAGCTCTCTTTATCATTTCATTTAACTTACGTACAGCAGCTGTACGTGGCAGTGACTGTATATCTGCAAACAGGTCTTCCTGTTCTGCTTCAAACAATCTTCTATTCTCATCAAACTGTAACTGCTTGTCCCAAAAGCTTCCTATATAAACACGTACAACCTCTGGTGAGTTCATCACCTTCCCTAGAGACCACATGAGTGCTCCATACACACGCATTAGCTGCTGTGTTGTGATCATATCGGCTTTGTTTAAAACTATTCTAATTTTTTCCTGATTTCGTTTAATTGAATGGATTACACGTTGAAATTCGTCTGATATATCAAGCTTGTGAGCATCAAACAACAGGATAATCATATCTGCTCGATCCGAAAACCATTCTATGACAGACTCAAAATCATAACCTCGATGGACTCTTTGCTTTTCTCCGGATAATATGCCTGGGGTATCAATGAGGGTAATACTGTCCAAGACTGGACTTGGCAAGAAGGATCCTTCAAATCGACTGAGAAAAGCATTTCCGAATTGCTGTAAGGCACGAAACTGTCGATTTGGATCAACTGCTAAAGCATTCCCTGGAGTCACCTGCTCATGTGGTCCGTGCATGATTGCAGTGAAACGATCTGTTGTTGGTTCTGGCCCAATACGAATTCCAGGAAAATCTCTTTCAAGAAGATATCGTATAAAGGTTGTTTTGCCAGTAGAATATTGACCAATCAAGAGAACCATAGGCTTTGCTTCAAAGTCTCCTGCATTCAAGTAGGGTGAATGAAATTCCCCATATTTGTACTCCTTCTCCAATGGCAGGAGTTTGTGCTTGTAAACATGTTTTAGACCATCAATGACATTTGCGAAGCTCCTAGAACCTTCCTCCCTCCGCCTATCTTTCTTCATCCATGAGAACATATCGAATTCACTATTGTCAGTCTTGCATGATCATATGACTCATCACATGATCTGTGTGGGGCGGGTAACCATTGTCGCGGGAACTCTTATTTGGGATGCCAAGAGAAATCATTACTGTCCAAATTGGACAATGTGGAAATCAAAGTAAGATTCATCACATTATCTTTAAAGTTTTGTTATTAGTATCTTCACATTTCAGTCGGAATGGAGTTTTGGAAGCAGCTGTGTGCAGAGCATGGGATAAGTCCTGGTCAGTGGAGCCGGAGCTTGCAAATAATCATGTGACAGTCACGTGATTTCTTTTACATATTTTGCTTTCACAGAGGGTATTTTACAGGACTTTATAGTTGAAGGTATTGACAGAAAAGATGTTTTCTTTTATCAAGCTGATGACGAACATTACATTCCACGTGCGGTCCTTTTGGATCTCGAACCTCGGGTAAGATATATATCACATAGTACACAGAACACCCATTCCACTGTACAGTATAGATATTAAGAGGGGGGGAGGAGTCAAGTGACAAGAATAGACAGCACCTTGTTAATATTCATACTATAGTATAGACAGTATAGATATTAAGGGGGGGATCAAGTGACAAGAATTGGTACCAGTTGGATTGGCTGACAGAGCATGCTACATCACACCGTAACCCCATGTATTACATATGTATATGTATATGGTGTTGTACTAATTAATATCAACGAGGTGCTGTTCTTATCATCTGATCCATTAAGAGTAAAGGTATAGTTATAAAACTTATAATACACAACACATTTATACTACTTCACAATACCTGGTATTTAATTATAAACATCATGCTATGTGGATGTTGGGTATTTCTTCATTTAACTATAGCAAGGTGCCGCCATCATCATTGTATTGTAAAATCAGTATCATTATTAGGTTGGGTGTGGCTTTATATATAGAAGGAAAGTTTCACTCGAGCACAATGTTAGGGGGCGGGATTGACTCACAATCAGCCATTGATATTGTCGGACATTTGGACCTATTTTCAGCACTCCTCAGCCTGATAAATTATTTATTATTCTCACAGGTAATTCATGGAATTCAAAATTCTCCATATTCTAAACTCTATAATCCTGAAAATATATATATATCTGAACATGGAGGTGGAGCTGGTAATAATTGGGGGAGTGGCTACTCACAAGTGAGCATGCACTGTAAATATGTTATGTAATTTACAACATTATCATCATCATTATTATTATTATTATTATTATTATTATTATTATTATTATTATTATTATTATAATTATTGTTGATATTATTTTAGGCTGATAAACTCAGTGAATCTTTGTTTGATATTCTTGATCGTGAGGCTGATAATAGCGACAGTCTTGAGGTAACTTCTATAGCAGTTTATTGTATGTCACTACTACCCTTCTTAGGTTACTGATAATTAATGTTGCAACCTTCTCTGTTAATAGTAAGAGAACATTAAATTGTTTGAGCATCAGTAAGATATATTATAATTACTGTTGTTTCTTTATTTAATGAGTCACCAAATAATGTATAGTCTCATATGGGTGTGTTATGTGTATAGCATTGTTTAGGGTTATATGACATGTATTAGCTCCAAATAATGTATAGTCTCATATGGGTGTGTTATGTGTATAGGGTTATATGACATGTATTAGCTCTTACTCAAGCATGAAATTATTGTATTCTGTGGTTTGTATAATGATACATTTTGAAGCATGGGCCAAATTGGCTCAACAATGATTAGTGTATGCGCAATTAGGAATGCATCTTGAGCCGATTAAGAAAGAGTTAATGGTGTTAGTGACAATATAATGATAATTAACTACGCTATCGGGCCCAAAGAGAGAACTGTGCTGTGCCAAATAAGAAAAGCTCTTTGGGCCAATGATGCCCCATATGAGCTTATCAAAAACACTACTGTAGCTACAATACTATCTTTATCATACAAAAAAATGGGTGTGGCTATTGATAATTACAAATGTACTTATTACACATTTAGAACATGGCGACTATTGTTTGTTAACTTCATGTAGGGGTTTGTCTTGTGTCATTCAATAGCCGGAGGAACTGGATCAGGAGCTGGGTCATACTTGTTAGAAAGACTTAGTGATAGGTATGGGAACGAGACTATATTTATAATTGCATATTGGAATGTATCTACTCAATACATCACAGATATCCCAAGACATTGGTTCAGACATATTCTGTATTTCCAAATTTGGTAAATAGTAATTTCAGCTGGTCCTTGTTTTAATTCCTCCTCTTTTTAGGGTAGTTTAGGAGATGTTGTTGTCCAGCCTTACAATTCAGTTTTAACACTCAAAAGATTGAGTCAAAATGCTGATTCTGTGGTAATCTTAGATAACACGGCTCTTAATCGTATTGCTGCTGAGAGACTGGGTATTCCAAATCCAACATTTTCTCAGATTAATCAGCTGGTAAGGAATGATCTTTAGTATGATCACTTTTAGTTATAGAATAACAATAATATTAGGTTTGCTAAAAGGATTTTAATTTAGTTACATGTAAAAGTGCCTATTATTGGTTATTGCTTGTAATTGTGTTATGTTTAGTTATTGTCACAATGCCTTACTAAAAGGGGTTTTAGTTATAGTTGTAGTTAACTAAAACAACACTACTAAGTCTGTTCATTATATGAAAATGGTGCAGGTAAAAAGATTGTTGGTCATTCAAAACTAAAATTATGAACTTTTTCTGAGATCAAGGTGACCTTTAGTAGATGAGTTATCACATTATATTGATCCTTCAGTTAGTTTACAATGATAAATATTTCTCATTTCATTTCAATTTTCTTCCTAACTCTAGGTATCCACCATTATGGCCGCCAGTACAACTACTTTACGTTACCCTGGTTACATGAACAATGATCTGATTGGTTTAATTGCTTCATTGATTCCCACTCCTCAACTGCATTTTCTGATGACTGGGTATACCCCTTTGACTGCTGATGATCAAGTATGTTACATGTATATACTGTATACATGTACATTTACATTGTATACATGTACATTTACATTGTATACATGTACATTTACATTTACTGGTATACATGTACATTTACATTGTATACATGTACATTTACATTGTATACATGTACATTTACATTTACTGGTATACATGTACATTTACATTGTATACATGTACATTTACATTTACTGGTATACATGTACATTTACATTGTATACATGTACATTTACATTTACTGGTATACATGTACATTTACATTGTATACATGTACATTTACATTGTATACATGTACATTTACATTGTATACATGTACATTTACATTTACTGGTATACATGTACATTTACATTGTATACATGTACATTTACATTTACTGGTATACATGTACATTTACATTGTATACATGTACATTTACATTGTATACATGTACATTTACATTGTATACATGTACATTTACATTGTATACATGTACATTTACATTTACTGGTATACATGTACATTTACATTGTATACATGTACATTTACATTTACTGGTATACATGTACATTTACATTGTATACATGTACATTTACATTGTATACATGTACATTTACATTGTATACATGTACATTTACATTTACTGGTATACATGTACATTCAACTGTACATTTACATGTATGTACATATACTTGTATATATGTACTTTTACATTGTGTACATGTACTTTTATACATGTACATTTACATTTCATGTATACATGTACTGTATGATGTACACATACATTATACATCTACATGTTACTGTATGACTGCGTCTGAAATTGTTCGGACCTTGTTATAAACTTATACTATTCATATCTCTGTTTAATTTTCAGGTTGCAAGTATTCGAAAAACAACAGTTTTGGATGTCATGAGAAGACTTCTACAGGTACTGTACACTTGAATAAACACCCATATTCCCATACTCACCCACACTCCCACACTTGTACTTACCCACACTTATACTTACTCATACTTACCCTCATTCCCATTCTCCACCCATACATACCCACACTCCCATACCCATACCCACTCATACCCACTCATACTTACCCACATTCCTGCACTCCCATACTCATACTGTTTAACAATTAAAAACATCACTGTCCCTTCATCTTGTCCTCTAGCCTAAAAACATTATGGTATCCACACCAAGAGAACGAAGGGATGATATTAAGCACTGTTATATATCTATTCTCAATATAATTCAAGGTGAAGTTGATCCAACTCAAGTACACAAGAGTTTACAACGCATTCGAGAGAGGAACCTTGCTCAGTTTATTCCTTGGGGTCCTGCTAGTATACAGGTTAGTAAACTATTAGACTTGTGTTAAGAATACTAAGTAATGAAACTAGGATATTTCAGTATTCTTATAACTGCTTTTAACTCCTGTACTGTTAAGAAGATAATTACCATAATTATTTGAAATTGAATTTTCTACTTTTTGAAATTTAATTAAAACTTCTTTTGCAGAGACTGTCAGACTGTAATTGCTTTGTTCCTGTAGTCTGATATATATATATATATATATATATATAGATAGATAGATAGATAGATAGATAGATAGATAGATAGACAGATAGACAGACAGACAGACAGACAGACAGACAGACAGACAGATAGATGATCAAGTAGGTCTCATGATTACCACTAATATCATCTCATTATTGTAGGTTGCTCTTTCCAGAAAGCCACCTCATATTCAATCAGCTCATCGTGTTAGTGGACTCATGCTGGCTAATCATACTGGCATATCAACAGTTAGCTAATATACACAATAACGTAATTACAATTTTAGTGGAGTTTGTTATTCAAACTATATCTTTGTCAAAGCATGAATTAACAAAGACTTGGATGCCTCCTAGATACATACATGAAGACAGAATTAGGTATATCCTGGATAAACAGCACTAAATGCAATGTAGAATCCAACCAACACTAAATATCCTAGGCGGGACACTGATACATGTAATACATTGTCTTGTGTGTATTTAATATTCTTCTATATTGTATTGTAGTTGTTTAAACGAACATGTGACCAGTTTGATAAACTGTTTAGCAGAAAAGCGTTTGCAGAGCAGTTCAGAAAGATTGAAATGTTTCAAGATGATCAAGACCTCACAGAGATGAGCAATTCAAAGTTAGTAAGATAGTATTGTATTCAAGTTGACTTCTTTAGTTGTTTAATTCTTAAGCTCAAGATACCATTACATGTACATACAGTAAAACCTCTCTATTCTGGACACCATTGAGAATTTAAGAGCAGGTAAACAGTCCTGATTACAGGGGTGTCCTCATTTCAGGTGTGAATTTATATTATAAAGCACAGCTTGGGACATTTTTAAGTGTCCTCAATACAGAGGTGTCCTCATTTTGTAGAGCTTGGAATAGAAAGGTTCCACTGTAATAATATTTGTATGACAGTATTGAGAAATTTAATTGTGGTATTAACTACTTGCTAAAAGGGGTAACTAAAAGTGGCCCAGATTGTACCATATTTTAGTTATTACAGTACACCTGTAACAGTTTGGTAACTCACAAACAATGCTGAGTACATAATATCAGTCAGCCATTGACCATTTTCCAGACAATACATGTAGTTTAAGTTTGGCTAGTAAAGTGTCCATTCAAAGTTTCTCATTACAAGTGGCTTTTAAAATATTTAGTGTTGTTGAAGTAATGACTTATAGTATTTTATGAGATAACAATTGACCAACCAAATTTGAGAATGTTTACTCGAAATCAGATTTGGCTATACACATTGACCACTCAATATTATAACAGTTAGTTTGTACTCAGTACAATACTTCATAGTTATACTTTACAAAATTCTCATCATCGTTTCTATCTAGGGATGTGGTAATGAGATTAGTTGAAGAGTACCAAGCTGCCACTCGTCCAGATTACATCAGCTGGGACCCAACGCATTCCTCTGTGCCACCAGTAGGTCTTGAACCAATTGTATGTAAAATTATAGTATAGCAATAGTAATTACTAATTCTTTCTATCCTTTAGACAACAGGAGCTATTAAACCATCGTAACTAAGATTACAGATTCACCCATTATATGTTCATATATACACATTTGTCTATAATGTTTTATTTAAATAACATGTAAACTATAACAATTATCAACTTCTTTTGGCAGACTGTCATTCATGTTTCACTTTGTCCACAAACGAAGGACTAATAATCTTTTCATACACTTTCTCTGTTGTGTATGCAGACTGAAATTCAATCCATAGCTTCATTATCAAGTTACAGTATAATCTTATGACATTAAACTATACATTATAACCTAATTTTGAGGTCATTGTGAATGTTGAACAGACTCTAAGTATATGTCCAAATTTGGTGTCTCCAAAATTGTAACACAAAAATTCAAATCTTAATGAACTGTGGTAGAAGTTCAACTACAAAAATTGGGGATCGATAGTACACATATTGTTTGTGTGTGTGTGTGTGTGCGTGTATAATTATACCGATATAATAGAATAATTTTCACACTTGTTATTCTATACACTCAAGTTGACTATTTCAGAATAAAATGTTGTGTGTGTATCTAACTACCTACCAAGTTAACTAACAAAATTAATGACTTTGATAATTAGGCTAATCATTTTTAACATCTCTTTGCCTCAGTGTTCCATTATTAGTATGATCCTCTTCAGAAGGTGTGCTGGTATTTGTAGGTACATAATTCTGAAACCCTTGGAGAGACGGAGACCCATACTGCTGCATGAAGTATGGGGACATGCCCGGATAAGGAGGAGGAGGTTCCAATGGGGCTGATGGAACAGGGGAGGGGTCAGTATCAGTTGTACTCAATCCAGAGTCATTGGACTCTGGACTGAGACCGTGACTAATGTCAGGGACAGTATCGGATTGAGACTCTGATGGTTTAGTTGATCCATAAAGCTCCTCATCAAAAGAATCTCGAAGAGGATTATCGTCTGATTTAAAAGGATCTAATGTTAATGTAAATGATCGTTTGCGAATTTCACTTGGATTCTCAAACTGTTCAGAACTTTGAGATGGTATAATGTTTGGTTGATCCCATTCATACGATTGAATTTCATCAGTACTATAATTATCATGTGTTTCGGAAGATTCGGATATCGTTCCAAGATCTGGTCCCTTCTGAAATAAAGCTAAAGGATGTGATTGTGATGATGGGACAGAATTAGAATCATCTTTAAAGTAAGATCTGATGGAGGGGAATCCTTCAGGAGGAGGAGTGAATGAAACCATAGAGTCCAATGGATTAACATTTGGATCTGTGTACATTGAAATTACATGTGTAGATTACCATTACATCATAGTAAAAGTGATACTATAAATAGTACATTTACATCATAGTAAAAGTGATACTATAAATAGTCTACATTATATTACATCATAGTAAAAGTGATACTATAAATAGTCTAATTATATTACATCATAGTAAAAGTGATACTATAAATAGTCTACATTATATTACATCATAGTAAAACTGATACTATAAATAGTATCTAATATTTGACTATTCATCTGCTTGGATTATTTCTGTTAGAGTGTAATGCTATCTATATTAAACATATTACTTTCATAATGATACTATAAATAGCCTATATTAAACACATTACATCATAATAATACTATAAATAGCCTGTCTTGCTAAGCACACAATTGTACATCTAAATTGTCCTACAATTCCTAATTGACTCATCATCTCCTTGGATCACATCTACCAAACACAGTGATGATTAAAAGATGATGGCCAATTAAAATACATTGACTGTATACATATTACATTACAATATAATTATAAACATCACACATGTATATATACCAAAAGGAGGGAGAGACATGGAGACTTCTCTATTATAGGAAGGTGACTCTGAGAGATTCTGCGTTTCAGACTCAGGATTAGGATCGGGCTCAGTCCCAGTCTCTGGAACAGACACACTACTATCGTCTTGTAGCAAATATTCTATAAATTCACCCTCTGGTAGTCGTTTCACTAAGAGGTATATTAATTACATTTACATATACAAATACTGGTTTAACACTCACACATTGATTTCATTCTATTGTACGTTCTTACAACTCTATCTACCAAAATGGGGTAGTTTGTTTCCATGGTAACCACCGTACGGCTTACCAAATCATAGTATAAGAGAACAGGATACACAAGAAGAGACATTACTATGAATAAGTCACAATAGATATTGTTCCAATATTTGGAATTATTATAAACTTACCAACCACATACAATAGAAAGAATCCAGATATGAAGTAACCAATCGGAATACAGCACAGGCCAACAGTTCCCGTCACAAAAGCAAACTAAAATATACAATGCAGGTATGTAATTATACATGTACCATAGTAATAATATAACAATGTAATATCTGACTGAGTGACTGAGTGACTGAGTGACTGACTGACTGACTGAGTGACTGAGTGACTGAGTGACTGAATGACTGACTGACTGACTCTTGACTTATGAATCAATAAATACAAAAGGAGAACTAATAATTACTTTTCTTGGATACCAAATTTATTTGACTTTTCATAAAATGGCCAAATAGAATGATCACTTAAACATGCATGTTTGATTGTAAGGTGATTGGTGAGGCCATAATACCTTAAGCCTACTATTAATTACATCCACTGATTTTAAAAAAATTGGATCTAGCATGTAATAATTTTAGTGAATTTCTGAGCCATGTTTTTAGCGTGTATGATTTTACCTAGTCGCTAAAATCGCTAAAATTAATAAAAGGTATTTATATTATGTACAATGTCATCTTCATAATGTACATTATAATTATACAATATATTGTAACTATAGTAACAAGCCCCACCCACATACCACATAAGGTTGTTCCAGGTTCCAGTGTCTGAGAGCTAACTGTACATTATCAGCCCACATGATGACTTTAGATATCCACAAACATATAACCTCATATGGAGCCAGTTCCCCAACTCTATTATAATGAAAAAATACCATGTAATTTAATATTGAAAGGGTTTCATAAATAATTAGAGTATATATGGTACTATACTGCAATACTATGATATATAGAAGGTAGAAACCACTAGCCTATATACTACATGTACCTAGTGTAGTTGTACCATATATACTCTAATTAGCTGACTTATGGCTTGATTCTTCTACTAACGATGGTCCCTTAACTTAATTTGACAATTGACATGCTATAGCTATGGCTGTTATTGTCATATAGTAAAACAACACTAATTTATACAATTATACAATTACTAATTTTACATAACGTATATGTTTATTGACCATAAGCACAAATTCGTTAAACCTAGGGTCTCTTGTCTCTAAGGTTTAAATTTGAACAAATTTTATTGTACTAATCCTCCTCCTCCACACAACCCACCATCCTTTTATTGCCCATCTCTACGCTGTCATTGTGGGATAACATCCTAGGACATTTATCCATGGGGATGATGGGGTAGTGGTCATTCAAAATAGTTCTACAAACCACAGAATACAATAATTTCATGCATGAGTGAGAACAAAAAAATTGTCAGTACTCCTAACATAATTCTTATATCTTATGAGACTATATAAATGTAACATTATTTCGTGACTTCTTATATGAAGAAACAACTGTGGTAGTAGAACTATTGTGATTGTACCAACCACCGAATATCTGGTGGCAATAGCATCGGTCTTAATTAATTAGTGGATGTGCACATATGACTTAGTTATTTTTTGTAGTAGTAGTAGTATACCTACAACTTTATAAACAGCATGACAAGGAGGATTATAAACCATTGTAAGTACATATGATCACAATATTATTATGTAATTAAAACAATAATTACTTCATACTGTTAACAACATGAAATAATAGTTAACATAATTTATAACTATTTCTACAACTACAACATAAACCATAGTCTCATGATATACCCTGTTTGAATTTAACTATGGGAGAAACACTGATATGAATTTGTAGATTAGCTGTATGAAATATTTTGTCTGTTTGTTGATGTCTTCTTCATCACACAATATCATTAAAATTAATATTTATAAATAATTATAGAGAACTTATAAAAATACTAGGACTAAAACTACATCAAATATTTACTAATATAACTAGTACACAACAACTCTATAATTAGATAAGTCACAAACATATAAATAACCATTTTTATCAAACGATACTTCTCTAGGCTCACTAAACTGTCCCTCCTTGTTACCATACTTTCCAAAACAATGTATATGTTACGAACCGATTCCCGACCTTTGACCGGATTTGAAACTGGCCGGCCCGGTTTGAGGTGGGTCAACCTGTTTCGAAGCCGGCCGCGTTGTGAGAACTGAGTGTTAACACGTTTGTCACGTTACGATTGATGAGCCTGGTCGTGAGGATTTTGAGAAGTGTCTTCTTGAGCGTTTCCCTCCAAGTGGCAAGAGAGGAACTAGTGGGATATTTTATCAAGAGTTCAGGGAAAAAGTCAAAGAGGCTATTAAAGATCCCTCTGCGACCAGCGTTGATAAGCACCTACGTTTCTATATCGAGAAAAACCATCTAAGCGTCTTGGACCTTCCAAGTGTTGGTGCCCGTGATTTGCTGGTTGTCCCAGTAAAGGAAAACAAGGAGGTACGTTAGTTTTCCTTTTTGTATTGAATGAAAGAAAGTTAAACTTGGTAATCTCTTCATCATTCCAGAATGTAGAAGATAATTCTATTCTTGGCCAGTATAGAAAGGTGGTTTATGTGGAAGACTTTTTCAAAACCATTCAAGATGTGCACGAAAAAGAACTACTTCATGCAGGTTACAAGAAGACATTTGAAAAGGTATTTTTGATTTAATGCTCAATCACAGTTGAGCTCCTCAATATGCAATACTCTTTTACTTTATAGATACATCCAGAGCTTATACCATGGAATACCACGTAGTGTCGTACAAAAGTTTGTAAGCCTGTGTTCTAGTTGCCAGCTGCGAAAGCCTCAGGCCACAAGTGCTCCTTTGAAGCCAAGTATTGCAAACGGATTCTTGTCCAGGTTACAGGTTAGGTATTAAAATGAAGTGTCTACCTACAGAGGGTCATACGGCCAAGATATATTGAGAAAAAACATCCCATAGCAATTCATTTGGAATTACAGCTTCATATTTATCAGAGAAAGATGTAAGTTATTACTGGTATAATATTTTGACATGGCTGTATTTCGAATTGGTAATCTTTGTAGATGGACTTTCTATTCCAAAAGTTGCTAGCCATCTGTGAAAAGGAAAATCCGCAAAGTGACTTCACCTCTAAGTTTCAGTTTGCTCTTGATGTGCTCCTACCTGAGGTAATGTGTGCATCATTAATTTTGTGTATTGTTATCTTTTTTCTTCAACAGGTTTATGTACAAGGATTATTGAAAAAATCAAAGATTACTTATGAAGAGGCATACAAATTATATTGATTTATTATCAACCTCATTACTATTTGTAAAACATTGGTATAAACTGGTTTGATCAGTAGGCACATCACCATTCAGCAGTGTTTAGTACTATTTCAAAATTGAATTGAATTGACCAGTTTCAAATTGGGTCAAGTTTGCTTGACCCGTTCTAAAACGGTTCACTGTGGTTGCAATTGTAGCAAACCAGGTCGGCCTGTTTCATAACGGGTTAACCCATTTTAAAACGGGCAACCTGTTTTAAAATGGGCTGAGTCACAAAGTGGTTCCTAACATATAAACTCTCCTTGTGTAGTGAAAATAGAAACACGATGGTTATTCCTACTCTCAGTAATATACAGTAGATCATTATCATCCACTGTAATACCTGATGGAAGAGTAAGTTGACCTGGTTTGGATCCCTCTGTACCAAACATATCCACGAACCTACCCTCAGGAGTGAATTTCTGAATACGATTATTATAAGTATCTGCTACATATACAAATCCTTTACTATCAAATGCTACATCCCTAGGTTGATTAAACTGTCCTTGTCCTGAACCTCTACTACCAATTATATAAGAGAATGTGAGATCAGGATTGAGGACTTGTATTTGATGATTATACTCATCAGCAACAAATATATGTCCTGTTGTTTTGTTGATAGCTATACCTCTTGGACAGATAAACTGAAGAGGTCCATTTCCATAGCTTCCAACACATGCTACACATTCTCCTTTCATTGTTAACTCTTGAATTCGATGATTGTTTGAGTCTCCAACCAGAATGGTTCCTTTTGGAGTGACAGCTATACCGCTAGGATAATTAAACTGACCCCTCCCACTCCCTTTTGAACCAAATGAATTTAATTTCTTCCCCTCTCTATCTAATACAGTGATACAGTGACCATCATGCTCACTCACTATCAATAGTCCATCATCGGTAACATCAATTCCCCATGGTTTGTTAAGTCCAGTGATAATCTTCACAGGATTACCTCTCATCTTAGGAGAGATGGAGACAGGAATACTGAGTGGACTACCTGGGATGTTGATATCATGTACTTTTACATGTAGTTGATGAAGACCATGAGTGATGGGAGTAAAGACAACCTTGTACTGTCCTGACTGTGTGGACTCCTTTACTCTACACTTAATAGGGTGATTATTATGAGGAGGAGTCAAATGACAGCTGATGTCAGAAGGAGGAAGAGAAACAGGAGAACCATCACGAGATTCAAAGACTATGGTAGTAGTAGACTCGTTTTCCACTATGGGCAGTTGAGAATCATTGACACGAACAAAGGACAGATGATAAGAGCACTGGATTTCTCCAATACTCTTCTGTACCTCCTCAATCTTCTCACTCTTCACTAGTTTAATATCAGCTTGTTCTACTGGTTGAAATGACTCTGGTTTAAAACTCTTGATAACACTATTCGTACGATCAATCATTTGTGGTTGTGCTAATAGAACTTGTTGAGGAGTACCTACGTTAAGACCTTGTTCTACAAAATCGTAACAATACGTCAGTTGACCTAATGTTGTCTTAGCTTTTTGTTTCTGCTGGCTCAGCATACTCAGCTTGTGTCTCACAGCTAAATACACATCTTCAGTAAGCTTCCTCTCTGACTGAAGAAGAAGATCGATAATCTGTTTGATCATGACATGAATTTCCTCTTTGACAATTTCTCCCTGGTGTGTGATCTCTTTCTCTCTTTGTGTCAGGGTCGATACAGCTTCTGTTACTACAACTATTTGTTCTCTCACTGGTTCAAGACTAGATTCTATTATCTTTCGATGTTTATCATATGTGTCACGGACTAGGTCATAATCATGTGTCCTGTGAATACGAACGGTACAGTCATAACAGATGAGATCATGACATGTTTCACAATAGATCTCTAGTGGTTTGTCATGACTAGAACACTTCATAGTTACATCTGGTTTAGTGGAGGGTAGTTGAAAGGCAGAACGAGCGACTTCATCCAGGCTTATAACAGTGTGATCAATGAATGGTGCCCATTCGTTATGAACACCAACACACCTAGAACAGAAGAATTTGGTACATTGTTTACAGTAACCAGTTGCATCACTCTTCTTACAGTTATCACACGAAACATGTTGATCACCAGATACTTTCTTCAATAGACTGTGTACCTCGCTCAGATTGTTGATGAAGAAAGCTATTGGCAATCTAGCTACACCTGCTTCAGGTAGTTCTGTGCTTATACGACAGGTAGGACACAATAAGAAGAGCTTCTTTTCTTTAAATTCAAGTGGTAGACCCTCTAGACAATGACAGCAGAACGAGTGAAGACAATAAAGTGTCTTTGGGTCAGTGTAAAGATCAAGGCATATAGCACAGGTTAGTTGTTCCTCGAGTTTCTTGAGAGTATCAGAGGGAGATGAAGATTTCTCTGCCATGTCTACTAAAGGTCAATTTTGATACACCCCTTTTTATCCATATATGGTCAATACTATGTAGTATCTATTAGTCATGAATCTTGTTGTGGTACTATTATTAGTAACATTTATAAATAGATGTTTTCAGTATGACCATATTTGGAGTTACATGTATTCTAATTACTAGAGATTAAATGGAGAGCATGAAAAGAATGTGTGTTCAAGTGTCAAGATGCAGTTGGAGTCTGATAGGAGAAAGACGGTTACAATCGTATAGACATAAAGAATGGGAAAGGACAAAATATCAAGCACAATGTTTTTGATAAGCTTATATGGCGTCTTATTTGGCACAGCACAGTTCACTCTTTGGGCCAGATAGCGCAGTTAATTATGATTATACCGTATAGCAGGAAATTTTTGACGTTCTAATTAATTAAGTTTATAATTTTTGCTGGATTTTAAATTCGCGTAACTCTATGTGCGTGAAATTAAATTCCTGTTATATAAAATTCCTAATAAAAAAAGTATTGCGGTATTTTTTTTGAAACACGTGTTAAAAAATGGCCACTGAAGCTGAGCTAGAAATCGTTAGCTGTGTTAGAGGGTTCCATGTTTATCGTTTCTTGTGGAATCCTGTACTTGGAGAAGAGCTAATTTGTACCATGCTCTGTAGCAAATCTAGCGATAACAGCTCTTTCTTCTGGACTGTAGCGCTGATATGGAGACCTTTTTCTGGTCTTGCTAAGAAGAGACTGAACCTCTCTATTAGCAGAGGCAATGGCAGCAGATGAGATTCTTTGAGATAATGGGCCACGAGGGTTTGGAAGTTGGTGGTCAACTGGTTTGTAGTATTGTAAAATAGAGTTTGCCATTGATCTCTACAAAATTTTCAACACGTCTAAATCTGCACGTGGTACAAATTTTTATAACCATTAATATTATGTGGATTTTAATTTCGCGCACTTGTGGAAGCGCAAAATATAATTCCTCGCGAACAAAAACTGCTATACGGTATTATCACTAACAACATTAACTGTTTGCTAATTGGCTCAAGATGTATTCCTAATGGCGCACACACTAACCATTATTGAGCCAATTTGGCCCATGCTTCAAAAAGTGTTATAAACTCTGATGAAGTGTGTAACTGTACTACATAGACAGTGTGCACATTCTATAATTGACCTGGGTGGAGTGGATACTGTTCATTGTGCATGTACAATAACTCTGTTACCATAGTTACAGTGTCTGCCACTTTGCTAGGAAACTGGGAAGTTATAAACTGGTCTATAACTTAAAAATACAACACATAACAACAACATGGTAACACACTATAATTATTAACAGAAACAAATCAAACTATAATGAAACTAGGGATGTGTGATGCGTATTGCTGTCAAAAATATCATGATACGATACAGTATCACGATATTTGAAATAATAATTGAAATGATTATAAAATGTAAATAAATGTCCTGTTTGATTGTATTTGTCAAGAAATGGTAAAAGAAATCAATCAAAAGTTATACACACTAGCTTGTTATAATTGCTTTTAGGAAAACCATGTTTACTAAACTGTCCATACCAGTGTATCGATACACCTAAAAGCCAATATTGTGTCACGATATTGAACGAAAATTTCGATATTTCAATATTACGATACGTATCACACATCACTAAATGAAACCATTTCCCAGTAAATTTTGCAAACAGAAATTTATGATGTGTTGACTTTATATGCAGTATATAGTGTATAGTTTAATGTCATAAGGTTAATACATGATTATACTGTAACTCAATAACTTATAGTGTATACATGTAGTTTAATGTCATAAGGTTAATACATGATTATACCGTAACTAAATAACTTATATATACTTTAGTGTATAGTTTAATGTCATAAGATTAATACATGATTATACTGTAACTTAATAACTAAATAAATAAATAGTGTATACATGTAGTTTAATGTCATAAGGTTAATACATGATTATACGGTAACTAAATAATGAAGTAATGGATTGAAATTTGACATACACAAAAAAAATGGGAAGGATAATTATATTAAATTAGTGCCGTTAAAAAGATTGTTGGTATTCTAAACCAAAGTTACAATGTATGAACTATTCTATATACTACCTAGTGTAGTACCATATATACTCTAATTATTATGTACTGGTTTATAGTTACAATGTATGAACTAGTCTATATACTACCTAGTGTAGTACCATATATACTCTAATTATTATGTACTGGTTCGTGGATTAATACTAATTCTGATCTTCTACTAATGACTCTGTCCCTTATAACTTTGTTTACTTACAATTGACATATCATAGTTATCACTAAAAGTGGTTGTTATTGTCATATACTAAAACAACACTAATTTATATAATTATACAATTACTAATTTTACATAACGTATATGTTTACAAGTACATTGAATGCATTAGTGGTGTAGAACTCTTGCCACAAGTGTAAAGTGTTATTGAAAAACAGTAATTATTACTGACAGAAAATAATTGCACACAATACCACATATGTACATGTACATGTATATAAATTGTATATATGTGTGTTACAACTTACACTCCAGTCCAGTAAGAATACATAAGTCTTAGTATAAGATGAGTACTTAGACAAGTAGAGAAACAGCTTTGTGACATGAAATGAAATAGAGCTAGAAAGTGACAGTCATGTGACTCATGACAGAAAGCTTAGGGCCAGTACTCGAGTGTTTCAACAGTGATAGCCTTCAAACAAGATGAATTATGTTTCTATGTATTTAAAACTGAAAGGATTCAGAAAAGCCTATATGATCCTTGGACAGATTTGAAGTCTACTGGCATGACATTAGAAGTTCCAATGTTCATAGTTTAGCTGGACATTTAGTAATATACACACACACATAGATACATAACCTGATTATAGTAACACTACACTACACATATGCAGGTTAATTATACAAATTAATTAAAAGTGAAGAAAAACATTTAATTAATTAGTGGGTGTGTACATGTGATGGACTTAGTTATTTCTTGTAGTAGTAGTAGTAGTAGTATACATACAACTTTATAAACAGCATGACAAGGAGGATTATAAACCATTGTAAGTACATATGATCACAATATTATTATGTAATTAAAACAATAATTACTTTATACTGTTAACAACATGAAATAATAGTTAACATAATTTATAACTATTTCTACAACTACAACATAAACCATAGTCTCATGATATACCCTGTTTGAATTTAACTATGGGAGAAAAAAAATTTGTAGATTAGCTGTATGAAATATTTTGTCTGTTTGTTGATGTCTTCTTCATCGGACAATATCATTAAAGTTAATATTTATAAATAATTATAGAGAACTTATAAAAATACTACAACTAAAACTACATCAAATATTTACTAATAAACCTAGTACACAACAACTCTATGATTATCCTTGTCACAAACATATAAACATCCATTTTTATCAAACGATAATTCTCTAGGCTCACTAAACTGTCCTTCCTTGTTACCCCCCTTTCCAAAACAATGTATAAACTCTCCTTGTGTAGTGAAAATAGAAACACGATGGTTACCAACACTCTCAGTAATATACAGTAGATCATTATCATCCACTGTAATACCTGATGGAAGAGTAAGTTGACCTGGTTTGGATCCCTCTGTACCAAACATATCCACGAACCTACCCTCAGGAGTGAATTTCTGAATACGATTATTATAAGTATCTGCTACATATACAAATCCTTTACTATCAAATGCTACATCCCTAGGTTGATTAAACTGTCCTTGTCCTGAACCTCTACTACCAATTATATAAGAGAATGTGAGATCAGGATTGAGGACTTGTATTTGATGATTATACTCATCAGCAACAAATATATGTCCTGTTGTTTTGTTGATAGCTATACCTCTTGGACAGATAAACTGAAGAGGTCCATTTCCATACCTTCCAACACATGCTACACATTCTCCTTTCATTGTTAACTCTTGAATTCGATGATTGTTTGAGTCTCCAACCAGAATGGTTCCTTTTGGAGTGACAGCTATACCGCTAGGATAATTAAACTGACCCCTCCCACTCCCTTTTGAACCAAATGAATTTAATTTCTTCCCCTCTCTATCTAATACAGTGATACAGTCACCACTCCACTCACTCACTATCAATAGTCCATCATCAGTAACATCAATTCCCCATGGTTGCTTAAGTCCAGTGATAATCTTCACAGGATTACCTCTCATCTTAGGAGAGATGGAGACAGGAATACTGAGTGGACTACCCGGGATGTTGATATCATGTACTTTTACATGTAGTTGATGAAGACCACGAGTGATGGGAGTAAAGACAACCTTGTACTGTCCTGACTGTGTGGACTCCTTTACTCTACACTTTATAGGATGATTATTATCAGGAGGAATCAAATGACAGCTGATGTCAGAAGGAGGAAGAGGAACAGGAGAACCATCTTGAGATTCAAAGACTATGATACTGGTAGACTCGTTTTCCACTATGGGCAGTTGAGAATCATTGACACGAACAAAGGACAGATGATAAGAGCACTGGATTTCTCCAATACTCTTCTGTACCTCCTTAATTTTCTTACTCTTCACTAGTTTAATATCAGCTTGTTCTACTGGTTGAAATGACTCTGGTTTAAAACTCTTGATAACACTATTCGTACGATCGATCATTTGTGGTTGTGCTAATAGAACTTGTTGAGGAGTACCTACCTTAAGACCTTGTTCTACAAAATCGTAATAATCCGTCAGTTGACCTAATGTTGTCTCGGCTTTTAGTTTCTGTTGACTCAGCATACTCAGCTTGTGTCTCACAGCTAAATCCACATCTTCAGTAAGGTTCCTCTCTGACTGAAGCAGAAGATCGATAATCTGTTTGATCATGACATGAATTTCCTCTTTGACTGTTTCTCCCTGGTGTGTGATCTCTTTCTCTCTTTGTGTCAGGGTAGATACAGCTTCTGTTACTACAACTATTTGTTCTCTCACTGGTTCAAGACTAGATTCTATTATCTTTCGATGTTTATCATATGTGTCACGGACCAGGTCATAATCATGTGTCTTGTGGATACGAATGGTACAGTCATGACAGATGAGATCATGACATGTTTCACAATAGATCTCTAGTGGTTTGTCATGACTAGAACACTTCATAGTTACATCTGGTTTAGTGGAGGGTAGTTGAAAGGCAGAACGAGCGACTTCATCCAGGCTTATAACAGTGTGATCAATGAATGGTGCCCATTCGTTATGAACACCAACACACCTAGCACAGAAGAATTTGCTACATTGTTTACAGTAACCAGTGGCATCACTCTTCTTACAGTTATCACACGAAACATGTTGATCACCAGATACCTTCTTCAATAGACTGTGTACCTCGCTCAGATTGTTGATGAAGAAAGCTATTGGCAATCTAGCTACACCTGCTTCAGGTAGTTCTGTGCTTATACGACAGGTAGGACACGATAAGAAGAGCTTCTTTTCTTTAAGTTCAAGTGGTAGACCCTCTAGACAATGACAGCAGAACGAGTGAAGACAATAAAGTGACTTTGGGTCAGTGTAAAGATCAAGGCACATAGGACAGGTTAGTTGTTCCTCAAGTTTCTTGAGAGCATCAGAGGGAGCTGAAGATTTCTCTGCCATGTCTACTAAAGGTCAATTTTGATACACCACTTATCCATATATATGGTCAATACTATGTAGTATCTATTAATCTTGTTATGGTTCTATTCTTAGTAACATTTATAAATAGATGTTTTGAGTATGACGATATTTGGAGTTACATGTATTCTAATTACTAGATATTAAATGGAGGGCATTGTATGGACAAGCAGATACTAAATAATTGAAAAGAATGTGTCCAAGTGACAAGATGTAGATGAGTCCAGACGGTTACAATCAGTCACATAGACATAAAGAATGGGAAAGGAAAAAAAATATCAAGCACAGTGTTTTTGATAAGCTCATATGGCGTCTTATTTGGCACAGCACAGTTCTCTCTTTGTGCCAGATAGCACAGTTAATTATGATTGTATTATCACTAACAGCATTAACTGTTTGTTAATTGGCTCAAGATGTACATGTATTCCTAATGGCGCACACACTAACCATTATTGAGTCAATTCGGCCCATGCTTCAAAAAGTGTTATAAACTCTGATCAAGTGTGTAACTGTACTACATAGACAGTGTGCACATTCTATAATTGACCTGGGTGGAGTGGATACTATTCATTGTGTGTGTACAATAACTCTGTTACCATAGTTACAGTGTCTGCCATTTGCCAGGAAACTGGGAAGTTATAAACTGGTCTATAACTTCAAAATACAACATATAACAACAACATGGTAACACACTATAATTATTAACAGAAACAAATCAAACGATAATGAAACCATTATCCAGTAAATGTTGCTAACAGAAATTGGTAAATTATGGTGCGTTGACTTTATCATGTATAGTTTAATGTCATAAGGTTAATACATGATTATACTGTAACTCAATAACTTATATATAATATAGTGTATAGTTTAATGTCATAAGATTAATACATGATTATACTGTAACTACAATGGATTGGAATTTGACATACATGTACACAAAAAAGAATGGGAAGGATAATTATATTAAATTAGTGCTGGTAAAAAGATTGTTGGTATTCTAAACTAATGTTACAATGTATGAACTAGTCTACATGTACATGTATATACTACCTAGTGTAGTACCATATATACTCTAATTATTATGTACTGGTTCATGGATTAATAATTCTGATCTTCTACTAATGACTCTGTCCCTTATAACTTTGTTTACTTACAATTAACATACCATAGTTATCACTAAAAGTGGTTGTTATTGTCATACTAAAACAACACTAATTTATATAATTATACAATTACTAATTTTACATAACGTATATGTTTACAAGTACATTGAATGCATTAGTGGTGTAGAACTCTAGCCACAAGTGTGAAGTGTTATTGGAAAACAGTAATTATTACTGACAGAAAATAATTGCACACAATACTACATATGTATATACATTGTATATATGTGTGTTACAACTTACACTCCAGTCCTAGTAAGAATACATAAGTCGTAGTATAAGACGAGTACTTAGACAAGTAGAAAACAGATTTGTGACATGAAATGAAATAGAGCTAGAAAGTGACAGTCATGTGACTCATGACCGAAAGCTTAGGGTCAGTACTCAAGTGTTTCAACAGCAATAGCCTTCAAACAAGATGAATTGTGTTTTCATGTATTTGCTTGCTACGATAAGTCTTCTGAAAGTTGTGAAACAGTAATCATGAGTTACAAAAAATATCAGAACTTTAAAACTGAAAGGATTCAGAAAAGCCTATATGATCTTTGCACGATTTGAAGTCTACTGGCATGACATTAGAAGTTCCAATGTTCATAGTTTAGCTGGACATTTAGTAATATACACACACACATAGATACATAACCTGATTATAGTAACACTACACTACACATATGCAGGTTAATTATACAAATTAATTAAATTTGAAGAAAAACAATTAATTAATTAGTGGGTGTGTACATGTGATGGACTTAGTTATTTCTTGTAGTAGTAGTAGTGTACCTACAACTTCATAAACAGCATGACAAGGAGGATTATAAACCATTGTAAGTACATATGATCACAATATTATTATGTAATTAAAACAATAATTACTTTATACTGTTTACAACATGAAATAATAGTTAACATAATTTATAACTATTTCTACAACTACAACATAAACCATAGTCTCATGATATATCCTGTTTGAATTTAACTATGGGAGAAACACTGATATGAATTTGTAGATTAGCCTTTCTGAAATATTTTGTTTGTTTGTTGACATCTTCTTCATCAGACAATATCTTTAAAATTAATATTCATAAATAATTATAGAGAACTTATAAAAATACTACAACTAGAACTACATCAAATATTTACTAATAAAACTAGTACACAACAACTCTACAATTAGATAAGTCACAAACATATAAATAACCATTTTTATCACACACTAATTCTCTTGGGCTATCAAACTGTCCCTCCTTGTTACCATACTTTCCAAAACAATGTATAAACTCTCCTTGTGTAGTGAAAATAGAAACACGATTATTAGTACTACTTTCAGCAATATACAGTAGATCATTATCATCCACTGTAATACCTGATGGAAGAGTGAGTTGACCTGGTTTGGATCCCTTGGTACCAAACATATCCACGAACCTACCCTCAGGAGTTAATTTCTGAATACGATTATTATAAGTATCAGCTACATATACGAATCCTTTACTATCAAATGCTACATCCCTAGGTTGATTAAACTTGAGGACTTGCATTTGATGATTAAACTCATCAGTAACAAATATATGTCCTGTTGTTTTGTTGATAGCTATACCTCTTGGACAGATAAACTGAAGAGGTCCATTTCCATAGCTTCCAACACATGCTACACATTCTCCTTTCATTGTTAACTCTTGAATTCGATGATTGTTTGAGTCTCCAACCAGAATGGTTCCTTTTGGAGTGACAGCTATACCGCTAGGATAATTAAACTGACCCCTCCCACTCCCTTTTGAACCAAATGAATTTAATTTCTTCCCCTCTCTATCTAATACAGTGATACAGTCACCACTCCACTCACTCACTATCATTAGTCCATCATCAGTAACATCAATTCCCCATGGTTGCTTAAGTCCAGTGATAATCTTCACTGGATTACCTCTCATCTTAGGAGAGATAGAGACAGGAATACCGAGTGGACTACCTGGGATGTTGATATCATGTATGTTTACATGTAGTTGATGAAGACCACGAGTGATGGGAGTAAAGACAACCTTGTACTGTCCTGACTGTGTGGACTCCTTTACTCTACACTTTATAGGATCATTATTATCAGGAGGAGTCAAGTAACAGCTGATGTCAGAAGAAGGAAGAGGAACAGGAGAACCATCACGAGATTCAAAGACTATGGTACTGGTAGACTCGTTATCCATTAAGGCGAGATGACAATCGATATTTCGTACTTTACAAGATGAATATCTAACTTCTCCAATACTCTTGTGTACCTCCTCAATCTTCTTACTCTTTACTAATTTAATATCAGCTTGTTCTACTGGTTGAAATGACTCTGGTTTAAAACTCTTGATAACACTATTCGTACGATTGATCATTTGTGGTTGTGCTAATAGAACTTGTTGAGGAGTACCTACCTTATGACCTTGTTCTACAAAATCGTAACAATCCGTCAGTTGACCTAATGTTGTCTTAGCTTTTTGTTTCTGTTGACTCAGCATACTCAGCTTGTGTCTCACAGCTAAATACACATCTTCAGTAAGCTTTCTCTCTGACTGAAGAAGAAGATCGATAATCTGTTTGATCATGACATGAATTTCCTCTTTGACTGTTTCTCCCTGGTGTGTGATCTCTTTCTCTCTTCGTGTCAGGGTCGATACAGCCTCTGTTACTACAACTATTTGTCCTCTCACTGGTTCAAGACTAGATTCTATTATCTTTCGATGTTTATCATATGTGTCATGGACTAGGTCATAATCATGTGTCCTGTGGATACGAATGGTACAGTCATAACAGATGAGATCATGACATGTTTCACAATAGATCTCTAGTGGTTTGTCATGACTAGAACACTTCATAGTTACATCTGGTTTAGTGGAGGGTAGTTGAAAGGCAGAACGAGCGACTTCATCCAGGCTTATAACAGTGTGATCAATGAATGGTGCCCATTCGTTATGAACACCAACACACCTAGCACAGAAGAATTTGCTACATTGTTTACAGTAACCAGTTGCATCACTCTTCTTACAGTTATCACACGAAACATGTTGATCACCAGATACCTTCTTCAATAGACTGTGTACCTCGCTCAGATTGTTGATGAAGAAAGCTATTGGCAATCTAGCTACACCTGCTTCAGGTAGTTCTGTGCTCGTACGACAGGTAGGACACGATAAGAAGAGCTTCTTTTCTTTAAGTTCAAGTGGTAGACCCTCTAGACAATGACAGCAGAACGAGTGAAGACAATAAAGTGTCTTTGGGTCAGTGTAAAGATCAAGGCACATAGGACAGGTTAGTTGTTCCTCAAGTTTCTTGAGAGCATCAGAGGGAGATGAAGATTTCTCTGCCATGTCTACTAAAGGTCAATTTTGATACACCACTTATCCATATATATGGTCAATACTATGTAGTATCTATTAATCTTGTTATGGTTCTATTCTTAGTAACATTTATAAATAGATGTTTTGAGTATGACGATATTTGGAGTTACATGTATTCTAATTACTAGATATTAAATGGAGGGCATTGTATGGACAAGCAGATACTAAATAATTGAAAAGAATGTGTCCAAGTGACAAGATGTAGATGAGTCCAGACGGTTACAATCAGTCACATAGACATAAAGAATGGGAAAGGAAAAAAAATATCAAGCACAGTGTTTTTGATAAGCTCATATGGCGTCTTATTTGGCACAGCACAGTTCTCTCTTTGTGCCAGATAGCGCAGTTAATTATGATTGTATTATCACTAACAGCATTAACTGTTTGTTAATTGGCTCAAGATGTACATGTATTCCTAATGGCGCACACACTAACCATTATTGAGTCAATTCGGCCCATGCTTCAAAAAGTGTTATAAACTCTGATCAAGTGTGTAACTGTACTACATAGACAGTGTGCACATTCTATAATTGACCTGGGTGGAGTGGATACTATTCATTGTGTGTGTACAATAACTCTGTTACCATAGTTACAGTGTCTGCCATTTGCCAGGAAACTGGGAAGTTATAAACTGGTCTATAACTTCAAAATACAACACATAACAACAACATGGTAACACACTATAATTATTAACAGAAACAAATCAAACAATAATGAAACCATTATCCAGTAAATGTTGCTAACAGAAATTGGTAAATTATGGTGCGTTGACTTTATCATGTATAGTTTAATGTCATAAGGTTAATACATGATTATACTGTAACTCAATAACTTATATATAATATAGTGTATAGTTTAATGTCATAAGATTAATACATGATTATACTGTAACTACAATGGATTGGAATTTGACATACATGTACACAAAAAAGAATGGGAAGGATAATTATATTAAATTAGTGCTGGTAAAAAGATTGTTGGTATTCTAAACTAATGTTACAATGTATGAACTAGTCTACATGTACATGTATATACTACCTAGTGTAGTACCATATATACTCTAATTATTATGTACTGGTTTATAGTTACAATATATGAACTAGTCTATATACTACCTAGTGTAGTACCATATATACTCTAATTATTATGTACTGGTTCATGGATTAATACTAATTCTGATTTTCTACTAATGACTCTGTCCCTTATAACTTTGTTTACTTACAATTAACATATCATAGTTATCACTAAAAGTGGTTGTTATTGTCATATACTAAAACAACACTAATTTATATAATTATACAATTACTAATTTTACATAACGTATATGTTTACAAGTACATTGAATGCATTAGTGGTGTAGAACTCTAGCCACAAGTGTGAAGTGTTATTGGAAAACAGTAATTATTACTGACAGAAAATAATTGCAGACAATACTACATATGTATATACATTGTATATATGTGTGTTACAACTTACACTCCAGTCCTAGTAAGAATACATAAGTCGTAGTATAAGACGAGTACTTAGACAAGTAGAAAACAGATTTGTGACATGAAATGAAATAGAGCTAGAAAGTGACAGTCATGTGACTCATGACCGAAAGCTTAGGGTCAGTACTCAAGTGTTTCAACAGCGATAGCCTTCAAACAAGATGAATTGTGTTTTCATGTATTTGCTTGCTACGATAAGTCTTCTGAAAGTTGTGAACATTTAGTAATATACACACACACATAGATACATAACCTGATTATAGTAACACTACACTACACATATGCAGGTTAATTATACAAATTAATTAAATTTGAAGAAAAACAATTAATTAATTAGTGGGTGTGTACATGTGATGGACTTAGTTATTTCTTGTAGTAGTAGTAGTATACCTACAACTTCATAAACAGCATGACAAGGAGGATTATAAACCATTGTAAGTACATATGATCACAATATTATTATGTAATTAAAACAATAATTACTTTATACTGTTAACAACATGAAATAATAGTTAACATAATTTATAACTATTTCTACAACTACAACATAAACCATAGTCTCATGATATACCCTGTTTGAAAATAACTATGGGAGAAACACTGATATGAATTTGTAGATTAGCTGTATGAAATATTTTGTCTGTTTGTTGATGTCTTCTTCATCGGACAATATCATTAAAGTTAATATTTATAAATAATTATAGAGAACTTATAAAAATACTACAACTAAAACTACATCAAATATTTACTAATAAAACTAGTACACAACAACTCTATGATTAGATAAGTCACAAACATATAAATGTCCATTTTTATCAAACGATACTTCTCTAGGGTTATTAAACTGTCTTTCCTTGTTACCATACTTTCCAAAACAATGCATAAACTCTCCTTGTGTAGTGAAAATAGAAACACGATGGTTATCCCTACTCTCAATAATATACAGTAGATCATTATCATCTACTGTAATACCTGATGGAAGAGTGAGTTGACCTGGTTTGGATCCCTCTGTACCAAACATATCCACGAACCTACCCTCAGGAGTGAATTTCTGAATACGATTATTATAAGTATCTGCTACATATACAAATCCTTTACTATCAAATGCTACATCCCTAGGTTGATTAAACTGTCCTTGTCCTGAACCTCTACTACCAATTATATAAGAGAATGTGAGATCAGGATTGAGGACTTGTATTTGATGATTATACTCATCAGCAACAAATATATGTCCTGTTGTTTTGTTGATAGCTATACCTAATGGACAGATAAACTGAAGAGGTCCAATTCCATAGCTTCCAACACATGCTACACATTCTCCTTTCATTGTTAACTCTTGAATTCGATGATTCCATGAGTCTCCAACCAGAATGGTACCTTTTGGATTAACAGCTATACCGCTAGGCGAATTGAACTGACCCCTCCCACTCCCTTGTGAACCAAATGAATTTAATTTCTTCCCCTCTCTATCTAATACAGTGATACAGTGACCATCACGCTCACTCACTATCAATAGTCCATCATCGGTAACATCAATTCCCCATGGTTTGTTAAGTCCAGTGATAATCTTCACAGGATTACCTCTCATCTTAGGAGAGATGGAGACAGGAATACTGAGTGGACTACCTGAGATGTTGATATCATGTACTTTTACATGTAGTTGATGAAGACCATGAGCGATCGGAGTAAACACAACCATGCACAGTCCTGACTGTGTGGACTCCTTTACTCTACACTTTATAGGGTGATTATTATCAGGAGGAGTCAAATAACAGCTGATGTAAGAAGGAGGAAGAGGAACAGGAGAACCATCACAAGATTCAAAGACTATGGTACTGGTAGACTCGTTATCCACTATTGGTAATTGAGAATCATTGACACGAACGAGGGAGGGATGATAAGAACACTGGATTTCTCCAATACTCTTGTGTACCTCCTCAATCTTCTCCCTCTTCACTAGTTTAATATCAGCTTGTTCTACTGGTTGAAATGACTCTGGTTTAAAACTCTTGATAACACTATTCGTACGATTGATCATTTGTGGTTGTGCTAATAGAACTTGTTGAGGAGTACCTACCTTATGACCTTGTTCTACAAAATCGTAACAATCCGTCAGTTGACCTAATGTTGTCTCAGCTTTTCGTTTCTGTTGACTCAGCATACTCAGCTTGTGTCTCACAGCTAAATACACATCTTCAGTAAGCTTCCTCTCTGACTGAAGAAGAAGATCGATAATCTGTTTGATCATGACATGAATTTCCTCTTTGACTGTTTCTCCCTGGTGTGTGATCTCTTTCTCTCTTCGTGTCAGGGTCGATACAGCTTCTGTTACTACAACTATTTGTTCTCTCACTGGTTCAAGACTAGATTCTATTATCTTTCGATGTTTATCATATGTGTCACGGACTAGGTCATAATCATGTGTCCTGTGAATACGAACGGTACAGTCATAACAGATGAGATCATGACATGTTTCACAATAGATCTCTAGTGGTTTGTCATGACTAGAACACTTCATAGTTACATCTGGTTTAGTGGAGGGTAGTTGAAAGGCAGAACGAGCGACTTCATCCAGGCTTATAACAGTGTGATCAATGAATGGTGCCCATTCGTTATGAACACCAACACACCTAGAACAGAAGAATTTGGTACATTGTTTACAGTAACCAGTTGCATCACTCTTCTTACAGTTATCACACGAAACATGTTGATCACCAGATACCTTCTTCAATAGACTGTGTACCTCGCTCAGATTGTTGATGAAGAAAGCTATTGGCAATCTAGCTACACCTGCTTCAGGTAGTTCTGTGCTTATACGACAGGTAGGACACGATAAGAAGAGCTTCTTTTCTTTAAGTTCAAGTGGTAGACCCTCTAGACAATGACAGCAGAACGAGTGAAGACAATAAAGTGTCTTGGGGTCAGTGTAAAGGTCAAGGCATATCGGACAGGTTAGTTGTTCCTCAAGTTTCTTGAGAGCATCAGAGGGAGATGAAGATTTCTCTGCCATGTCTATATACTAAAGGTCAATTTTGATACACCACTTATCCATATATATGGTCAATACTATGTAGTGTCTATTAGTCAAGAATCTTGTTATGGTACTATTCTTAGTAACATTTATAAATAGATGTTTTCAGTATGACTATATTTGGAGTTGCATGTATTCTAATTACTAGAGATTAAAGGAAGGGCATTGTATGGGCAAGCACATGCTAAATGAATGCACTCAAGTGCAAAACCCTCGCGACATCAATTCTATACAATGCACGATACAATCAAAACAATAGCACAAGATACACAAAAACTGTCTAACCTCCACACAGTAACAACCAAACAAAACAGTATACATGCACAAACAATGACATGATGACTAGCCCCACACATGCATCAGGCTTGCTATTGACGGTGGGCGAAATTGCCTATAGCAGCTCTCCACTGCTCCAATGAAATCATTGAGAAATGATCGAGAAGATCGAGGAGGATACCAAACTTCACAAAGTAAGCACACGAGGCAAAACATTGTGACTATACTAGGCTTAATAGGCTACACCGATGCGCATGCGCAACATACAGAATGAGCGAAAATGGCGACTGAGAAAAGTCTATCGATTCCACGAAAGCTAGAGATCGTCATTTCATTTGTCAACGAGATTATCACAAATTGTTTAAATGTTGGAATTATCAGACTCTAGCGTTTGGAAAGCAGTGTCAATGAACCAGTAACACCAGGTATTTGCAAAGATTACGTGGTAACACACAGACACAAACTGATTACTATAACCCTCCGCCTACGCGCTTGGGTTAATAATTGAAAAGAATGTGTGTCCAAGTGTCAAGATGCAATTGGAGTCTAAAAAGAGAAAGACAGCTACAATCGTATAGACATAAAGAATGGGAAAGAACAAAATATCAAGCGCAGTGTTTTTAATAAGCTCATATGGTGCCTTATTTGGCACAGCACAGTTCTCTCTTTAAAAGTGCCAAATAGCGCAGTTAATCATGAATTTATTATCACTAACAGCATTAATTGTTCCTAATGGTGAACACACTAACCATTATTGAGCCAATTTGGCCCATGCCTCAAACAGTATTATAAACTCTGATGAAGTGTGTAACTGTACTACATAGATTGTGTGCACATTCTATAATTGACCTGGGTGGAGTGGATACTATTCATTGTGCATGTACAATAACTCTATTACCATAGTTAACGTGTCTGCCACTTTGCTAGGAAACTGGGAAGTTATAAACTGGTCTATAACTTAAAAATACAACACATAACAACAACATGGTAACACACTATAATTATTAACAGAAACAAATCAAACAATAATGAAACTAGGGATGTGTGATGTGTATTGCTGTCAAAAATATCATGATACAATACAGTATCACGATATTTGAAATAATAATTGAAATGAATCATGATTATAAAATGTAAATAAATGTCCTGTTTGATTGTATTTGTCAAGAAATGGTAAAAGAAATCAATCAAAAGTTATACACACTAGCTTGTTATAATTGCTTTTAGGAAAACCATGTTTACTAAACTTTCCACACCAGTGTATCAATACACCCAAAAGCCAATATTGTGTCACGATATTGTATGAAAACTTCGATATTTTGATATATCAATACGTATCACACATCACTAAATGAAACCATTTCCCAGTAAATTTTGTGAACAGAAATTTATGATGTGTTGACTTTATATGTAGTATATAGTCTATAGTTTAATGTCATAAGGTTAATACATGATTATACTATAACTAACTAACTTATATGTAATATAGTGTATAGTTTAATGTCATAAGGATCATACATGATTATACTGTAACTACAATGGATTGAAATTTGACATACACAAAAAAGAACGGGAAGGATAATTATATTAAAATGGTGGCAGGTAAAAAGATTGTTGGTCATTCTAATGTATAAGTGTGATGTATTATTGGTAAACAGTAATTATTACTGATAGAAAATAATTGCAGACAATACTACATATGTATATACATTGTATATATGTGTGTTACAACTTACACTCCAGTCCTAGTAAGAATACATAAGTTGTAGTATAAGATGAGTACTTAGACAAGTAGAAAACAGATTTGTGACATGAAATGAAATAGAGCTAGAAAGTGACAGTCATGTGACTCATGACCGAAAGCTTAGGGTCAGTACTCAAGTGTTTCAACAGCGATAGCCTTCAAACAAGATGAATTGTGTTTTCATGTATTTGCTTGCTACGATAAGTCTTCTGAAAGTTGTGAAACAGTAATCATGAGTTACAAAAAATGCTGGACATTTAGTAATATACACACACACATAGATACATAACCTGATTATAGTAACACTACACTACACATATGCAGGTTAATTATACAAATTAATTAAAAGTGAAGAAAAACAATTAATTAATTAGTTCGTGTGTACATGTGATGGACTTAGTTATTTCTTGTAGTAGTAGTAGTAGTAGTATACATACAACTTCATAAACGGCATGACAAGGAGGATTATAAACCATTGTAAGTACATACATGTATGATCACAATATTATTATGTAATTAAAACAATAATTACTTTATACTGTTAACAACATGAAATAATAGTTAACATAATTTATAACTATTTCTACAACTACAACATAAACCATAGTCTCATGATATACCCTGTTTGAATTTAACTATGGGAGAAACACTGATATGAATTTGCAGATTGGCTGTCTGAAATATTTTGTCTGTTTGTTGATGTCTTCTTCATCGGACAATATCATTAAAGTTAATATTTATAAATAATTATAGAGAACTTATAAAAATACTACAACTAAAACTACATCAAATATTTACTAATATAACTAGTACACAACAACTCTACAATTAGATAAGTCACAAACATATAAATAACCATTTTTATCAAACGATACTTCTCTAAGGTTATGAAACTGTCTTTCCTTGTTACCATACTTTCCAAAACAATGTATAAACTCTCCTTGTGTAGTGAAAATAGAAACACGATGGTTATTCCTACTCTCAATAATATACAGTAGATCATTATCATCCACTGTAATACCTGATGGAAGAGTGAGTTGACCTGGTTTGGATCCCTCTGTACCAAACATATCCACGAACCTACCCTCAGGAGTGAATTTCTGAATACGATTATTATAAGTATCTGCTACATATACAAATCCTTTACTATCAAATGCTACATCCCTAGGTTGATTAAACTGTCCTTGTCCTGAACCTCTACTACCAATTATATAAGAAAATGTTAGATCAGGATTGAGGACTTGTATTCGATGATTAGACTGATTAGCAACAAATATATGTCCTGTTGTTTTGTTGATAGCTATACCTAATGGACAGTTAAACTGAAGGGGTCCACTTCCATAGCTTCCAAAACATGCTATACATTCTCCTTTTATTGTTAACTCTTGAATTCGATGATTCCATGAGTCTCCAACCAGAATGGTTCCTTTTGGAGTGATAGCTATACCGGTAGGCAAATTGAACTGACCCCTCCCACTCCCTTTTGAACCAAATGAATTTAATTTCTTCCCTTCTCTATCTAATACAGTGATACAGTCACCACTCCACTCACTCACTATCATTAGTCCATCATCAGTAACATCAATTCCCCATGGTTGCTTAAGTCCAGTGATAATCTTCACTGGATTACTTCTCATCTTAGGAGAAATGGAGACAGGGATACTGAGTGGACTACCTGGGATGTTGATATCATGTACTTTTACATGTAGTTGATGAAGACCACGAGTGATGGGAGTAAACACAACCTTGTACTGTCCTGACTGTGTGGACTCCTTTACTCTACACTTTATAGGATCATTATTATCAGGAGGAGTCAAGTAACAGCTGATGTCAGAAGGAGGAAGAGGAACAGGAGAACCATCACGAGATTCAAAGACTATAGTACTGGTAGACTCGTTATCCATTAAGGCGAGATGACAATCGATATTTCGTACTTTACAAGATGAATATCTAACTTCTCCAATACTCTTGTGTACCTCCTCAATCTTCTTACTCTTTACTAATTTAATATCAGCTTGTTCTACTGGTTGAAATGACTCTGGTTTAAAACTCTTGATAACACTATTCGTATGATTGATCATTTGTGGTTGTGCTAATAGAACTTGTTGAGGAGTACCTACCTTATGACCTTGTTCTACAAAATCGTAACAATCCGTCAGTTGACCTAATGTTGTCTCGGCTTTTCGTTTCTGTTGACTCAGCATACTCAGCTTGTGTCTCACAGCTAAATACACATCTTCAGTAAGCTTCCTCTCTGACTGAAGAAGAAGATCGATAATCTGTTTGATCATGACATGAATTTCCTCTTTGACTGTTTCTCCCTGGTGTGTGATCTCTTTCTCTCTTTGTGTCAGGGTCGATACAGCTTCTGTTACTACAACTATTTGTTCTCTCACTGGTTCAAGACTAGATTCTATTATCTTTCGATGTTTATCATATGTGTCACGGACGAGGTCATAATCATGTGTCTTGTGGATATGAACGGTACAGTCATAACAGATGAGATCATGACATGTTTCACAATAGATCTCTAGTGGTTTGTCATGACTAGAACACTTCATAGTTACATCTGGTTTAGTGGAGGGTAGTTGAAAGGCAGAACGAGCGACTTCATCCAGGCTTATAACAGTGTGATCAATGAATGGTGCCCATTCGTTATGAACACCAACACACCTAGCACAGAGGAATTTAGTACATTGTTTACAGTAACCAGTTGCATCACTCTTCTTACAGTTATCACACGAAACATGTTGATCACCAGATACCTTCTTCAATAGACTGTGTACCTCGCTCAGATTGTTGATGAAGAAAGCTATTGGCAATCTAGCTACACCTGCTTCAGGTAGTTCTGTGCTTATACGACAGGTAGGACACGATAAGAAGAGCTTCTTTTCTTTAAGTTCAAGTGGTAGACCCTCTAGACAATGACAGCAGAATGAGTGAAGACAATAAAGTGACTTTGGGTCAGTGTAAAGATCAAGGCATATAGGACAGGTTAGTTGTTCCTCAAGTTTCTTGAGAGCATCAGAGGGAGCTGAAGATTTCTCTGCCATGTCTACTAAAGGTCAATTTTGATACACCACTTATCCATATATATGGTCAATACTATGTAGTATCTATTAATCTTGTTATGGTTCTATTCTTAGTAACATTTATAAATAGATGTTTTGAGTATGACAATATTTGGAGTTACATGTATTCTAATTACTAGATATTAAATGGAGGGCATTGTATGGACAAGCAGATACTAAATAATTGAAAAGAATGTGTCCAAGTGACAAGATGTAGATGAGTCCAGACGGTTACAATCAGTCACATAGACATAAAGAATGGGAAAGGAAAAAAAATATCAAGCACAGTGTTTTTGATAGCTCATATGGCGTCTTATTTGGCACAGCACAGTTCTCTCTTTGTGCCAGATAGCGCAGTTAATTATAATTGTATTATCACTAACAGCATTAACTGTTTGTTAATTGGCTCAAGATGTACATGTATTCCTAATGGCGCACACACTAACCATTATTGAGTCAATTCGGCCCATGCTTCAAAAAGTATTATAAACTCTGATCAAGTGTGTAACTGTACTACATAGACAGTGTGCACATTCTATAATTGACCTGGGTGGAGTGGATACTATTCATTGTGTGTGTACAATAACTCTATTACCATAGTTAACGTGTCTGCCACTTTGCCAGGAAACTGGGAAGTATAAACTGGTCTATAACTTCAAAATACAACACATAACAACAACATGGTAACACACTATAATTATTAACAGAAACAAATCAAACTATAATGAAACCATTTTACAGTAAATGTTGCTAACAGAAATTGGTAAATTATAGTGCGTTGACTTTATCATGTATAGTTTAATGTCATACACAAAAAAGAATGGGAAGGATAATTATATTAAATTAGTGCTGGTGAAAAGATTGTTGGTATTCTAAACTAATGTTACAATGTATGAACTAGTCTACATGTACATGTATATACTACCTAGTGTAGTACCATATATACTCTAATTATTATGTACTGGTTTATAGTTACAATATATGAACTAGTCTATATACTACCTAGTGTAGTACCATATATACTCTAATTATTATGTACTGGTTCATGGATTAATACTAATTCTGATCTTCTACTAATGACTCTGTCCCTTATAACTTTGTTTACTTACAATTAACATACCATAGTTATCACTAAAAGTGGTTGTTATTGTCATACTAAAACAACACTAATTTATATAATTATACAATTACTAATTTTACATAACGTATATGTTTACAAGTACATTGAATGCATTAGTGGTGTAGAACTCTAGCCACAAGTGTGAAGTGTTATTGGAAAACAGTAATTATTACTGACAGAAAATAATTGCAGACAATACTACATATGTATATACATTGTATATATGTGTGTTACAACTTACACTCCAGTCCTAGTAAGAATACATAAGTCGTAGTATAAGACGAGTACTTAGACAAGTAGAAAACAGATTTGTGACATGAAATGAAATAGAGCTAGAAAGTGACAGTCATGTGACTCATGACCGAAAGCTTAGGGTCAGTACTCAAGTGTTTCAACGGCGATAGCCTTCAAACAAGATGAATTGTGTTTTCATGTATTTGCTTGCTACGATAAGTCTTCTGAAAGTTGTGAAACAGTAATCATGAGTTACAAAAAATATCAGAACTTTAAAACTGAAAGGATTCAGAAAAGCCTATATGATCTTTGCACGATTTGAAGTCTACTGGCATGACATTGGAAGTTCCAATGTTCATAGTTTAGCTGGACATTTAGTAATATACACACACACATAGATACATAACCTGATTATAGTAACACTACACTACACATATGCAGGTTAATTATACAAATTAATTAAATTTGAAGAAAAACATTTAATTAATTAGTGGGTGTGTACATGTGATGGACTTAGTTATTTCTTGTAGTAGTAGTAGTATACCTACAACTTCATAAACAGCATGACAAGGAGGATTATAAACCATTGTAAGTACATACATGTATGATCACAATATTATTATGTAATTAAAACAATAATTACTTTATACTGTTTACAACATGAAATAATAGTTAACATAATTTATAACTATTTCTACAACTACAACATAAACCATAGTCTCATGATATACCCTGTTTGAATTTAACTATGGGAGAAACACTGATATGAATTTGTAGATTAGCTGTATGAAATATTTTGTCTGTTTGTTGACATCTTCTTCATCAGACAATATCTTTAAAATTAATATTCATAAATAATTATAGAGAACTTATAAAAATACTACAACTAAAACTACATCAAATATTTACTAATATAACTAGTACACAACAACTCTATAATTAGATAAGTCACAAACATATAAATAACCATTTTTATCACACACTAATTCTCTTGGGCTATCAAACTGTCCCTCCTTGTTACCATACTTTCCAAAACAATGTATAAACTCTCCTTGTGTAGTGAAAATAGAAACACGATTATTAGTACTACTTTCAGCAATATACAGTAGATCATTATCATCCACTGTAATACCTGATGGAAGAGTGAGTTGACCTGGTTTGGATCCCTTGGTACCAAACATATCCACGAACCTACCCTCAGGAGTTAATTTCTGAATACGATTATTATAAGTATCAGCTACATATACGAATCCTTTACTATCAAATGCTACATCCCTAGGTTGATTAAACTGTCCTTGTCCTGAACCCTTACTACCAATTGTATAAGAGAATGTGAGATCAGGATTGAGGACTTGTATTCGATGATTATCCTCCTCAGCAACAAATATATGTCCTGTTGTTTTGTTGATAGCTATACCTCTTGGACGGTTAAACTGAAGAGGTCCACTTCCATAGCTTCCAAAACATGCTATACATTCTCCTTTTATTGTTAACTCTTGAATTCGATGATTGCCTGAGTCTCCAACCAAAATGGTTCCTTTTGGAGTGATAGCTATACCGCTAGGAAAATTAAACTGACCCCTCCCACTCCCTTTTGAACCAAATGAATTTAATTTCTTCCCTTCTCTATCTAATACAGTGATACAGTCACCACTCCACTCACTCACTATCATTAGTCCATCATCAGTAACATCAATTCCCCATGGTTGCTTAAGTCCAGTGATAATCTTCACTGGATTACCTCTCATCTTAGGAGAGATAGAGACAGGAATACCGAGTGGACTACCTGGGATGTTGATATCATGTATGTTTACATGTAGTTGATGAAGACCACGAGTGATGGGAGTAAACACAACCTTGTACTGTCCTGACTGTGTGGACTCCTTTACTCTACACTTTATAGGATCATTATTATCAGGAGGAGTCAAGTAACAGCTGATGTCAGAAGAAGGAAGAGGAACAGGAGAACCATCACGAGATTCAAAGACTATGGTACTGCTAGACTCGTTATCCATTAAGGCGAGATGACAATCGATATTTCGTACTTTACAAGATGATGAATATCTAATTTTTCCAATACTCTCCTCAATCTTCTTACTCTTCACTAGTTTAATATCAGCTTGTTCTACTGGTTGAAATGACTCTGGTTTAAAACTCTTGATAACACTATTCGTACGATCGATCATTTGTGGTTGTGCTAATAGAACTTGTTGAGGAGTACCTACGTTAAGACCTTGTTCTACAAAATCGTAACAATACGTCAGTTGACCTAATGTTGTCTTAGCTTTTTGTTTCTGCTGGCTCAGCATACTCAGCTTGTGTCTCACAGCTAAATCCACATCTTCAGTAAGCTTCCTCTCTGACTGAAGAAGAAGATCGATAATCTGTTTGATCATGACATGAATTTCCTCTTTGACTGTTTCTCCCTGGTGTGTGATCTCTTTCTCTCTTTGTGTCAGGGTCGATACAGCTTCTGTTACTACAACTATTTGTTCTCTCACTGGTTCAAGATTAGATTCTATTATCTTTCGATGTTTATCATATGTGTCACAGACCAGGTCATAATCATGTGTCCTGTGGATACGAACGGTACAGTCATAACAGATGAGATCATGACATGTTTCACAATAGATCTCTAGTGGTTTGTCATGACTAGAACACTTCATAGTTACATCTGGTTTAGTGGAGGGTAGTTGAAAGGCAGAACGAGCGACTTCATCCAGGCTTATAACAGTGTGATCAACGAATGGTGCCCACTCGTTATGAACACCAACACACCTAGCACAGAAGAATTTGCTACATTGTTTACAGTAACCAGTTGCATCACTCTTCTTACAGTTATCACACGAAACATGTTGATCACCAGATACCTTCTTCAATAGACTGTGTACCTCGCTCAGATTGTTGATGAAGAAAGCTATTGGCAATCTAGCTACACCTGCTTCAGGTAGTTCTGTGCTTGTACGACAGGTAGGACACGATAAGAAGAGCTTCTTTTCTTTAAGTTCAAGTGGTAGACCCTCTAGACAATGACAGCAGAACGAGTGAAGACAATAAAGTGTCTTTGGGTCAGTATAAAGATCAAGGCATATAGCACAGGTTAGTTGTTCCTCAAGTTTCTTGAGAGCATCAGAGGGAGATGAAGATTTCTCTGCCATGTCTACTTTTTATCCATATATGGTCAATACTATGTAGTATCTATTAGTCATGAATCTTGTTATGGTACTATTCTTAGTAACATTTATAAATAGATGTTTTGAGTATGACCATATTTGGAGTTACATGTATTCTAATTACTAGAGATTAAATGGAGGGCATACAAAATAATTGAAAAGATTGTGTGTTCAAGTGTCAAGATGCAATTGGAGTCTAAAAGGAGAAAGACAGTTACAATTGCATAGACATAAAGAATGAGAAAGGACAAAATATCAAGCGCAGTGTTTCTGATAAGCTCATATGGTGCCTTATTTGGCACAGCACAGTTCTCTCTTTGTGCCAGATAGCACAGTTAATTATGATTGTATTATCACTAACAGCATTAACTGTTTCCAATGGCGCACGCACTAACCATTATGGAGCCAATTTGGGCCATGCTTCAAAACGTATTATAAAGTCTGATCAAGTGTGTAGCTGTACTACATAGACTGTGTGCACATTCTATAATTGACCTGGGTGGATACTATTCATTGTGCATGTACAATAACTCTGTTACCATAGTTACAGTGTCTGCTGCTTTGCTAGAAAACTGGGAAGTGGTCTATAACTTCAAAATGTAACACATAACAGCAACATGGTAACACACTATAATTATTAACAGAAACAAATCAAACAATAATTAAAACTAGGGATGTGTGATGTGTATTGCTGTCAAAAATATCATGATACAATACAGAAAGTTATGATGTGTTGACTTTATATGTAGTACTGTAGTGTATAGTTTAATGTCATAAGGTCAATACATGATTATACTGTAACTCACTAACTTGTATATACTATAGTGTATAGTTTAATGTCATAAGGTTAATACAAGATTATATTGTAACTCGCTAACTTATATATACTATAGTGTATAGTTAAATGTCACAAGGTTAATACATGATTATAAAACTACAAAATTTCACATACACAAAAAAGAACAGGAAGGACAATTATATGAAAATGGTGTACATGTAGGTAAAAAAGATTGTTGGTCATTCCAAACTAAATTTATGATGTATAATCTGAAGTCAAAGTGAACATAATGATCTTTTGATAGTATCCCAAATTCCAAACCCCCATTCATGTTATTCCAATTCCCAAACCCATATTCATATTATTCCAATTCCCAAACCCCTATTCATATTATCCCAATTCCCAAACCCCTATTCATATTATTCCAATTCCCAAACCCCTATTCATATTATCCCAATTCCCAAACCCCTATTCATATTATTCTAATTCCCAAACCCCTATTCATATTATCCCAATTCCCAAACCCCTATTCATATACAAAAATGATATACTTACTTTAAAGGACTTCCATCTTTTATTAACGCTTCCTCCATTGACATGAACTGAAGCTGTTTCTGATTCCTCCTCACTCTTGATAATCGATTACTCCAGTTAGATGACGACTGGTTCCGACTGGAGAGATCTTGAGTCTTATCTCTAGTAGCAACAACCCAAAAACCATCGCCTAATAGTACCCAGAAAATAATGTCCGATAGAGTTGTGATGAAGTTACTATCAACAGTGTACAATCGCCTAAATGTGTGTGTACACATGAAAATATGAATTACTGGTGTGTATGAATGTATGCCATATAATACCTATACTAGTATCGGTACCGGCAGCACTTCCCTCAGGATAAATATTAAGGGTGGAGGAGTACATTAGTGGTACATGACGGTTAGTTAACACTGTTGTAAAATTGTATTTCAGTATAAACTTTAAAATTAAAGGGTAGAGGAACACCATGGTACACCCTTTGGGGAAACACTGGTACTGGTACCTAGGGATGGGCAATATTTTGATTATCGTGATAATTGTGATTAAAATTTCCTGTGATAATCATATCGTCTAAATATTGCCATATCGTGGTCACCAAAATAATGATTATTGTGCCATAACTTCAGGTTTTCAGTACTATCACATCTAAATCAGTTTTTCAACACTGTTTACTCAACAAATAAAAGGTATCAATTTGATTGTTGAATGAAATCTACATACATATGTAAGGTAACCAATAATCGCAATAATCGTGATACTTGCATAGACAATAATCGTTGACTCATATTTTCATAATCGCCCATCCCTACTGGTACCACCCTTTAGAGAAAACACTGGTACTGGTATAGGCACCTATACTCAATATTCTGGGAGGTATCTGGTATAGGTAGGATTGGTGGCAGATACTTATCATTTCCATTTTTACATACTTTATGTTTTGTCTTTCTCTAGAAATGATAACAAACTACAAACTGCTTTGCTTTTGTCAGCAACATTGATGCTATATTGGGCTCCTTCTAGAAGTACCACAGTAACCAGAGTGTGGCCATTTTCTAGCTTGAACACGCCATGAATGTTATTTATAATCTTACTTAATAATTTCATTTTATGGGTGTGGTGGTGGTAAAGGTATTGGCATCTGGTCAGGCTGGTATCAAAGTTTAAGTATCGAATTGGCTAGAAGTGGTATAGGTACATGTACAACCTCAATATAATTATAATTATGACTAGATGAGAAAATGGTTCACTTGGTAAATAATTTAAAAAATGAAATCCTTATCTTTTGAACATTGTCTAGTGATTCAGTTTGTAGGTAAAAAATTAGTCTTATTCAAAATGCGGTCATGTCCTCAAGCAGGCTATTAGAGGATATAACACTCTGGAGACAATACTAGTGGAATAGTTGCTTGGAATTTAATTTAGTAGATATTTGCATATAAAATGGCTGATGACTAGCTGATAAGACCCATTAGGAACAGTACGTTAGCCACTTGTAAATATATGTATTTTAGTAAATATTTGCATATAAAATGGCTGATGACTAGCTGATAAGACCCATTAGGAACAGTACGTTAGCCACTTGTAAATATATGTATTTTAGTAGGTATTTGCAGCTGATAAGACCCATCAGGGACAGTACGTTAGCCACTTGTAAATATATGTATTTTAGTAGATATTTGCATATAAAATGGCTAATGACTAGCTGATAAGACCAATTAGGGACAGTACGTTAGTCACTTGTAAATATATATATTTTAGTAGATATTTACATATAAAATGGCTGATGACTAGCTGATAAGACCCATTAGGAACAGTACGTTAGCCACTTGTAAATATATGTATTTTAGTAGGTATTTGCATATAAAATGGCTGATAACTAGCTGATAAGACCCATTAGGGACAGTACGTTAGCCACTTGTAAATATATGTATTTTAGTAGATAGATATTATTCAGGGTCTCTTGTTGTTAGGGTTAAAATCTGAACAGAGTTGATGAAGTAATCCTTCCTTTATTCCAAAGGCTTCTACTGTCACTGTGGGTTCACGAACAGTGTTCATGAGGTTAATGTAACTGTCCTTAATGGGTAGTTTACTGATGTATGCATTTTAATCAATATTTTCTAATTTTTTTTTCCACACAACTAATTTTGCATCCATGGTAATTCACACATATTACATATATAGATAATTATATAATTCTATATGTAATTATATATAAATATATACTATTCCTCACCAAAATAGAAAGTGAACAGATAAATATAATATAAAAGTCAAAACTGGTTTTCTCCATAGTACAATTTCTTCAAGACCCAGGAAAACCTCCCTGTAGGATGCAAACCAGAGACAGGTCTTGTTGTAGATGTCAAGCAGCTTTCTTTGAGCAAAAATTGCCTGCTGCCTTGGTGAAAGGGACATTTCCTCCATCTCACCTGTCTTAGTAGTTAGTATAAATAATTTTACTAAGCCAAAAGGGGCGTGACATTTGATAACCAATCATATACCTCCACCCACGTGGCAAAATTTATATACCCACGTGGTGATATACGCATGTTCAGTTATCTTCCCCGCCAAACACAAAAGCGAGTGGATCCAGGCCAGAGGAACTCTATATTTCCGAGGTCTTTTGTGTCCAGCTGTGCAAAGTCGAGGTTTAGAAGCTGTCCTTGGTGGATAGTGTTGGCTTGCTCTACTGGTCATAGCAGCTTACAAGGTGAGATATTAAAGTATGTATGTCTCAACTATAATTGTTACACCACATGTGCTTGAAACAAAACTGTTGAAAAGAAATTAATTTGTGACGTGAGCTTTACAAATTTGTTGTAAACTGACATCCTAAACTAGGCAATTACTGCACCACAGGTCAGTCTAAGTAGGACTTAGTATTTATTACTGCATTGACTAACACTAGATGATAGTCTTTCTTTTATAGCAGAATATAAATCACAAAGTAGTTTATACTTGATACTACCTGTGGTGATTCCAGAATTACCTTGCATAGACCACCTTACCTTATATAATAATCTCAGTAATAATTTACATGTGCCTAAAAAAAAAACAGTATGTTGGCTTAGTATAGTATTAAAGTAATAATCATCTAAATCATTAGGAGTGTTATAACTATATCAGTAGTTGTGTCAAACTCATGTGTTTAGCATATAAAATATATTATATATAATTATATAGTTCACAATTCTCCATCACTCATTATTACAAACTTTTATATGTTAATTTTCAGGTACTGATGTCATGGGTTTACTATACCCCTTAGGTACTAATGACGCTACAGTTGTGGACTCCTGTAGCCTGGGTTCTGATGATGCTACCTATAGTTGCAGACATCCTGTATTGCTGTAATATGGAGCTGTTAATCTGACGTATTCAATCGTATGACATATAATGTATAATTACTTGCTAATGTAATACTAAGTGTAATTTATAATGTATTATTTTCATGTATGTATATTATATAATTATATAATAATTGTCTTGTGTGTAATATGAGCTCAGTATTATCTAGGTGAGGTACTGAGGCTTGTATAGATCATGTATTGCATTGCGCCAAATAGATAAGTATGTACCACACACTATAGATAAGTATGTACATACACTATAGATAGGTATGTACATACACTATAGATAGGTATGTACATACACTATAGATAGGTATGTACATACACTATAGATAGGTATGTACATACACTATAGATAGGTATGTACATACACTATAGATAAGTATGTACATACACTATAGATAGGTATGTACATACACTATAGATAGGTATGTACATACACTATAGATAGGTATGTACATACACTATAGATAGGTATGTACATACACTATAGATAGGTATGTACATACACTATAGATAGGTATGTACATACACTATAGATAGGTATGTACATACACTATAGATAGGTATGTACATACACTATAGATAGGTATGCACATACACTATAGATAGGTATGTACATACACTATAGATAGGTATGTACATACACTATAGATAGGTATGTACATACACTATAGATAGGTATGTACATACACTATAGATAAGTATGTACATACACTATAGATAGGTATGTACATACACTATAGATAAGTATGTACATACACTATAGATAGGTATGCACATACACTATAGATAAGTATGTACATACACTAGATAGGTATGTACATACACTATAGATAGGTATGTACATACACTATAGATAGGTATGTACATACACTATAGATAGGTATGTACATACACTATAGATAAGTATGTACATACACTATAGATAGGTATGTACATACACTATAGATAAGTATGCACCACACACTATAGATAAGTATGTACATACACTATAGATAGGTATGTACATACACTATAGATAGGTATGTACATACACTATAGATAGGTATGTACATACACTATAGATAGGTATGCACATACACTATAGATAAGTATGTACATACACTAGATAGGTATGTACATACACTATAGATAGGTATGTACATACACTATAGATAAGTATACACCACACACTATAGATAGGTATGTACATACACTATAGATAGGTATGTACATACACTATAGATAAGTATGTACATACACTATAGATAGGTATGTACATACACTATAGATAAGTATGTACATACACTATAGATAGGTATGCACATACACTATAGATAAGTATGTACATACACTAGATAGGTATGTACATACACTATAGATAGGTATGTACATACACTATAGATAGGTATGTACATACACTATAGATAGGTATGTACATACACTATAGATAAGTATGTACATACACTATAGATAGGTATGTACATACACTATAGATAAGTATGCACCACACACTATAGATAAGTATGTACATACACTATAGATAGGTATGTACATACACTATAGATAGGTATGTACATACACTATAGATAGGTATGTACATACACTATAGATAGGTATGCACATACACTATAGATAAGTATGTACATACACTAGATAGGTATGTACATACACTATAGATAGGTATGTACATACACTATAGATAGGTATGTACATACACTATAGATAGGTATGTACATACACTATAGATAGGTATGTACATACACTATAGATAGGTATGTACATACACTATAGATAGGTATGTACATACACTATAGATAGGTATGTACATACACTATAGATAGGTATGTACATACACTATAGATAGGTATGTACATACACTATAGATAAGTATGTACATACACTAGATAGGTATGTACATACACTATAGATAAGTATGTACATACACTATAGATAAGTATGTACATACACTATAGATAGGTATGTACATACACTATAGATAAGTATGTACATACACTATAGATAGGTATGCACATACACTATAGATAAGTATGTACATACACTAGATAGGTATGTACATACACTATAGATAGGTATGTACATACACTATAGATAGGTATGTACATACACTATAGATAGGTATGTACATACACTATAGATAGGTATGTACATACACTATAGATAAGTATGTACATACACTATAGATAGGTATGTACATACACTATAGATAAGTATGCACCACACACTATAGATAAGTATGTACATACACTATAGATAGGTATGTACATACACTATAGATAGGTATGTACATACACTATAGATAGGTATGTACATACACTATAGATAGGTATGCACATACACTATAGATAAGTATGTACATACACTAGATAGGTATGTACATACACTATAGATAGGTATGTACATACACTATAGATAGGTATGTACATACACTATAGATAGGTATGTACATACACTATAGATAGGTATGCACATACACTATAGATAAGTATGTACATACACTAGATAGGTATGTACATACACTATAGATAGGTATGTACATACACTATAGATAGGTATGTACATACACTATAGATAAGTATGTACATACACTATAGATAGGTATGCACATACACTATAGATAAGTATGTACATACACTAGATAGGTATGTACATACACTATAGATAGGTATGTACATACACTATAGATAGGTATGTACATACACTATAGATAGGTATGTACATACACTATAGATAGGTATGTACATACACTATAGATAAGTATGTACATACACTATAGATAGGTATGTACATACACTATAGATAAGTATGCACCACACACTATAGATAAGTATGTACATACACTATAGATAGGTATGTACATACACTATAGATAGGTATGTACATACACTATAGATAGGTATGTACATACACTATAGATAGGTATGCACATACACTATAGATAAGTATGTACATACACTAGATAGGTATGTACATACACTATAGATAGGTATGTACATACACTATAGATAGGTATGTACATACACTATAGATAGGTATGTACATACACTATAGATAGGTATGCACATACACTATAGATAAGTATGTACATACACTAGATAGGTATGTACATACACTATAGATAGGTATGTACATACACTATAGATAAGTATGCACCACACACTATAGATAAGTATGTACATACACTATAGATAGGTATGTACATACACTATAGATAGGTATGTACATACACTATAGATAGGTATGTACATACACTATAGATAGGTATGCACATACACTATAGATAAGTATGTACATACACTAGATAGGTATGTACATACACTATAGATAGGTATGTACATACACTATAGATAGGTATGTACATACACTATAGATAGGTATGTACATACACTATAGATAGGTATGTACATACACTATAGATAGGTATGTACATACACTATAGATAAGTATGTACATACACTATAGATAGGTATGTACATACACTATAGATAAGTATGCACCACACACTATAGATAAGTATGTACATACACTATAGATAAGTATGTACATACACTATAGATAGGTATGTACATACACTATAGATAGGTATGCACCACACACTATAGATAAGTATGTACATACACTATAGATAGGTATGTACATACACTATAGATAAGTATGTACATACACTATAGATAGGTATGCACATACACTATAGATAGGTATGTACATACACTATAGATAAGCTCCGGTATTTATACACTATTTGTAATTTATGTCTGTTTATTATCTTTGAAATAAAATTTTCAAAACGGGTTCTATATGTGATCTTTGTATTAAACTATTTCTGTTATCTATTCTTTTAATAAAAATTTAAAACCGATTTGAAAAACCTGTATGTCCTGTTTTGTCTTGTTTGATAATGATTCGAAGTATAAATATCAAATATTGTTATAATTGATGTATGTGTACTATTTTTTATACATATTACATGTATTGTCTATTAGTATTACATGTGTAAGTATTTCCATACAGATTTTCTACCATAACGAGCTATAGCTAGTCCACTTCTTGTTCATCCACAACTTTGTGATGTCCTGATGTACAAGGTAAAACAAGCAGATGAATTGTTAGGATCTCATCTTTTATCTGTTACTTTTCATAGGTGTGGAGTAGCTTAGCCTGTTTGATGTACTCTTCTCCATTGATGTTCTCCAGACTTTGTGAGAATTATTATAAGCAATAATGTGTATATTTGTTAATTGAATGAATGACTAGGCTTATAGGTCCAGCATATAAATAATTTGACCACAAATTGTGGACATCAAGCCTTTAGTGAGTAGTGAGCATGAAATATTTATAATAGCGTGTTGCCTGAATATCAAGCCTTAGAGAGTAGTGAGCATGAAATATTTATGATAGCGTGTTGCCTGAATATCAAGCCTTTAGAGAGTAGTGAGCATGAATTATTTATGATAGCGTGTTTCCTGAATATCAAAGAGTATTGAGCATGAAATATTTATGATAGCGTGTTGCCTGAATATCAGAGAGTATTGAGCATGAAATATTTATGATAGCGTGTTGCCTGAATATCAGAGAGTATTGAGCATGTAATATTTATGATAGCGTGTTGCCTGAATATCAGAGAGTATTGAGCATGAAATATTTATGATAGCGTATTGCCTGAATATCAGAGAGTAGTGAGCATGTAATATTTATGATAGCGTGTTGTCTGATATCAAGTATTGGAAATTGTTTTGAAGACCAAGTTTTGTGCCCTCAAAGATCAAGTTTTCTACTCCAAAGACTCAGGTTTTGAAAGCAAGCTTTGCGAGTACCTTGAAGACCAAGTATGCATTGAGGTTTTGAAAGGAAGATGTCAAGATGAAGCTTTGCAAGCACCTTGAAAACCAGGCTCAAAAGCAAGATTTGAAAATTGCATGATAGCCACATATCTTTACAAGGTCCATGTCACAGCTACACATCTTTATAATAATAAAAATTATACTTATGGAACATCTAATATTCATTACATTCTTGGACTCTCTCTTGAACCAGTAATTCAACAAAATGCATATAGTATATATATATATACCTACATTATATCCAAACGTCACTTAAGACTGAAGGGGCCCCCTCAAACCTTCATTTCAACCAAAATAATGAAGAGGTGTAACTAAAATCATGTTTTAAGACATGTATGTACAATGTCGTTATTATTACAATCTTGTAACTTAATACTTTGACTTTATTACATGTATGTACAGTGTATTATGTATGTACAATCTTGTAACTCAATACTTTAACTTTATTACATGTATGTACAGTGTATTATGTGTGTACAATCTTGTAACTCAATACTTTAACTTTATTACATGTATGTACAGTGTATTATGTATGTACAATCTTGTAACTCAATACTTTAACTTTATTACATGTATGTACAGTGTATTATGTGTGTACAATCTTGTAACTCAATACTTTAACTTTATTACATGTACGTACAGTGTATTATGTATGTACAATCTTGTAACTCAATACTTTAACTTTATTGCATGTATGTACAGTGTATTATGTATGTACAATCTTGTAACTCAATACTTTAACTTTATTACATGTATGTACAGTGTATTATGTGTGTACAATCTTGTAACTCAATACTTTAACTTTATTACATGTATGTACAGTGTATTATGTGTGTACAATCTTGTAACTCAATACTTTAACTTTATTACATGTATGTACAGTGTATTATGTATGTACAATCTTGTAACTCAATACTTTAACTTTATTACATGTATGTACAGTGTATTATGTGTGTACAATCTTGTAACTCAATACTTTAACTTTATTACATGTATGTACAGTGTATTATGTATGTACAATCTTGTAACTCAATACTTTAACTTTATTACATGTATGTACAGTGTATTATGTATGTACAATCTTGTAACTCAATACTTTAACTTTATTACATGTATGTACAGTGTATTATGTGTGTACAATCTTGTAACTCAATACTTTAACTTTATTGCATGTATGTTATGTACAGTGTAGTGGGTTAAGTTATCAATTCTGTCTGTCATACAAAAAAAATGGGAAAATGATATTGTAATAGTTAAAACATTTTCACAGCTGCAATGCAGTGTACCATATCCATAATTCCTGTGCTTTCTTAATGAGAAAAGTCCATCATTTTTGCCCTTCACATTTAGAGTTTTTGATAAGTTTTGAAGCTTGGGTTAGTATGTGAGCCAATTAACTAAGAGTTAATGCTGTTAGTGACAATATAATCATAATTAACTGCACCACTGGCCCAAAGAGAGAACTGTGCAGTGCCAAATAAGAAGCTCTTTGGGCCAATGGTGCGCCATGAGCTTATTAAAAACACTGCTTCACAATATTTAAGACAACAGTCTTATTGAGCTAGTTAGTATAGTCTCCTGTCAATGCGTAGGCTAGTATTTTACATTATTGCGCAGGGTTGCCTGAATATCAGAGTATTGATTTATGATAACGTGTTGCCTGAACATCAGAGAGTAGTGAGCATGTAATATTTATGATAGCGCGTTGCCTGAATATCAGAGAGTAGTGAGCATGTAATATTTATGATAGCGTGTTGCCTGAATATCAGAGTAGTGAGCATGAAATGCAGTTTACCATATTCATAATTCTTAATAAGAAAAGTCCATCATTTTTGCCCTACACAATATTTAAGACAACAGTCTTATTGAGCTAGTTAGTATAGTCTCCTGTCAATGCGTAGGCTAGTATTTTACATTATTGCGCAAGGTATTATGTATTTTTGGAGCATATAATAGTTACTACAGGAAACAGAAGAAAATGAAACTGCTTGTGATTTGTGATTAAAAACAATTCTGATGTTACTCTTTTTATTTTTAACAATTATTAATGCTATATTTCTGTCTCTAAATCATCAGTTTTAGGTTCAGGGGCAACCTCCAGAGTGGATGGGAGCTCTGCAAAGGGGTCACCTGTGATCTCTCCCTCCTCTCTGTATGGAGCAAACGTATCAGGCATGGTGACATCATTGAAGTCTTTCAATTCATCCTCAGCCTTTAGTAATAAATTGAACATGATACATGAATGTATAAAACTGTATGCAAATTTTTAACAAGTATTGTAAGGCAGTTAACTATACACTATAGTTATATGACATTAACTAAACACTATAGTATATATAAGTTAGAGAGTTACAGTATAATGTATAATCATGTATTAACCTTACGACTATACACTATATTCATTACAACCAAATTTGAGGTATTTATAAGCATAGGCGTACTGTAGTTACTTACTTCCTGTTCTTTATCTTCAGGCTCGTTTACTCCTGATAAGTATTCTATGAAAAATATAATTATAATCATTAATAGAAGTTATAAAATTAATATGATTAATGTTGGACGATACATTTAAATGTGTTAGAGTACTGCTATATTAGGGAACATGATTAAGCCACACCCATATTCAAATTTAATAATAATGGAATGTATTATTATTATTATTTAGTGTAGTGAAGAACACATCTTTTAGTTGTATAATATTGATTGAGAAATAGTCTTTTATTAAGTGTTGTATAATAATAATGATGATTACAGATGATTATGTTATATTGATACTAGATATCGGTGTTGTATTGATAAAAGTTATTAGTACTGTGCACCCACCACTGATGTACATTTCAGTGTTCAATTTTTCCTTACTTTTCTAAGCCATTGTGGCTGCTTATTTTCAAAGCCATTGTGGCTGCTTATTTTCAAAGCCATTGTGGCTGCTTATTTTCAAAGCCATAGTGGCTGCTTGTTTGTTTGTTGTGTGTGTGTGTCTGTTTGCTAGCATGCTAGACACATGAATTTTCATGTATGACATTGTATGTATAATTATGAAACTTGATTGTTATTGGGACACATACCAGAACCAGGTGGCGGTATGACTCTCATTCCCAGACTGCCGTCAACTTCCTGTAGGTCCCTCCATCTCTTTTCTAATTCTTCTTTCTGTTTATTTTTGTAGTAACCACGACCGAAAAAGCCACACTACAGAGAAGAGAAAAGAGGATGAAACAGGAAAGTATAAATATACATGATAACAAAATGAAGGAAGTAGAATGATAGATTGATAGATATAATTTTTCATTTTAAATAGGAAATGTCCCATTAGCCATAGGCTGGACTATCTGGGAGTCCTGAAGTGGTTCATACAACCAGAAATATAAACAGAATAATATGAACAATAAAGACAGGTCAGTTGAGAATACATAAGGACAAATGGTGGTGGATAGCAGGTAGGAAAGAGAGAAAGAGAAAATGGATGCATTATTCTAACCAATCCAAGTGCTAGAATCAAGAAGAAAGCAACTAAGAGTCCACAAACAACAGCTACCACTATCACCCAGATTTGAAAACAAGATGTTTGTGTTTCCTGTACAGCTGGTATTAGAGTTATTGTAGACTATTTGAGAGAAGATAAAAATTATGAGCATGTAACTAAAATAGGATCATATTCAGAACTCATTATCCTATAGGTGCATTATACTGTATATAAATAATTATAATATTGACATTTTAATGAGGAGAAGGAAGGTAGATTGAAAGTGATGTTTATTTACATTCTAACTTACAGAGGAGTTCAATACACTGCTTTCTTCAATAAATGGATAGTCTGTTGAACTCTCAACTAAAGTGTAAACAGTAATATTAAATTGCTCTCTTACAGATTGGCTCTACAGTTTAGAGAGAGAGAGAGAGAGAGAATGGTATGCCAAGTTCAGAACTCCTGTCAATATAATTACGTAAGTGAAGGAAGATGTATGCACAGGGGATGAGGGCACTAAAAACATGTGCATAAGTTGTGTTCATGGAATTTTTATAAAAAAATGTAAGACTGAGTTGAGTGTTAAAATTAAGTGATTGGTATATGCTACCATGTATATACATGTATATACATGTATATAAATGTAAGTATTAGTTAAAGCACCGGTGCGAGTGTCTTGGAAAATATAGCACGAGGGGTGGGGTCAAGAAGCTCATGAAGCACGAGGCGTAGCTGAGTGCTTTATGAGGCTTCGAGACCCCACCCCCAGTGCTATATTTTCCAAGACAACACAAGCAAACCCGGTGGTTTATAGTACTTTGGATTGATGCAATGGAGAAGAAAAATGAAGTACTTCAGTGTTCTTGCACTAAACCCGAGGTAAGCGCGTTGTTTTCTAGTGTTATAAACAACATCCGGAAAATATAGAACAGGATGTGGTAAAAAAGTGTGCTATATGGAAAATATAGAACAGTAGGGTACCTTTGATGTTAGGCGTGAAAGTGCTTTAATACATAGTATATGTACATATACTCTTATATAAACAATATTATAGCACATGTATATACATGTATATAGATGTATATAGATGTAATACATAGTACATGTACATATACTCTTATATACACAATATTATAGTACATGTATATACATGTATATAGATGTTATACATAGTATATGTACATATACTCTTATATACACAATATTATAGTACATGTATATACATGTATAAAGATGTAATACATAGTACATGTACATATACTCTTATATACACAATATTATAGTACATGTATATACATGTATATAGATGTTATACATAGTATATGTACATATACTCTTATATACACAATATTATAGTACATGTACATGTATATACATGTATATAGATGTTATACATAGTACATGTACATATACTCTTATATACACAATATTATAGTACATGTATATACATGTATAAAGATGTAATACATAGTACATGTACATATACTCTTATATACACAATATTATAGTACATGTATATACATGTATATAGATGTTATACATAGTATATGTACATATACTCTTATATACACAATATTATAGTACATGTATAAAGATGTAATACATAGTATATGTACATATACTCTTATATACACAATATTATAGTACATGTATATACATGTATATAGATGTTATACATAGTATATGTACATATACTCTTATATACACAATATTATAGCACATGTATATACATGTATATAGATGTAATACATAGTATATGTACATATACTCTTATATACACAATATTATAGTACATGTATATACATGTATATAGATGTAATACATAGTACATGTACATATACTCTTATATACACAATATTGTATATACATGTATATAGATGTTATACATAGTATATGTACATATACTCTTATATACACAATATTATAGCACATGTATATACATGTATATAGATGTAATACATAGTATATGTACATATACTCTTATATACACAATATTATAGCACATGTATATGTACATATACTCTTATATACACAATATTATAGTACATGTATATACATGTATATACATGTATATAGATGTAATACATAGTACATACACTTCTAATAATGTACATAGTACATTATATAATATACTACATATTAATACAATTAATACTCACCCATAGATTTGAGAACACTGTAATTTGAATAGGTGCTGTTGAAACATTGCCTGATAGTTGAGGTGCAAGCCGTCTTATTTTACACTGTATCACACCACATGTGACATTTTTAGGACACTGATAGAAATATAAATAAAGAGAGGAAGAAAAAAGAGCACAAAAGGTTTTACAGGGGGAGAGAGAGGGAGAGGGGGAGTGAAGGGAGAGGAGAGGGGGAGACATAGAGAGGAGAGGGATAGAAACAGGGAGGATAGAGAGGGGATGGAGTAGGGGAAAGGGGTGAATACTAATGTGTGTGACACTGTGTGTGACACTGTGTGTGTTCAAGTACAGAACATTGATAATTAGTGGATACCTACCGCTTCAGTGGATACATTCAACTCAATCGTATCAAGATTAAGTGTCTCTTGCTCTAAATCAGTTGGTACAGCACCTCTCTCACTGCAAGTAAATTCATTAGTACCAACAACGGCCTAGGAGATAAAAAAAAATACTTTTCAGTTAACTATATATTCACAAGTACATATGTACATGTACATATTCGGAAGTGTACATGTACCACATACGTAGTACATGTGCCACATATACATAGTAATTACATGTACATATACACATGTTCATAAGTACATGTACATGTACAACATACATGTACATAGTACATGTGCCCCACATATACATAGTACATGTATACATGTACATGTACTTGTAAGGAAGAGTGTACAGTAAATTCATTAGTACAATTGTGGAAGGGCTATAGGTATTATCATCTCTTTTATACTGCAATGCAACAAGCAGTTTTTGATTAAAAACTGCTTGTTTGAAATAGTTTGGCGGCAAGATGTTCACAATTATAGATTTAATATGAAAGAAGTTTCCTGGTCACGATATACTCACAATTCTAGTTGGTACTAATAGTGGCTGTTGTATCTGTCCAGGCAAGGTGATGGTGGCTGGCCAAATGATGCTAAGATACGTGATCGGTATTGGACTGTGTGTATCATCACTTCCTGTGTTTGATAATGTAACCTAGAGAGAGAGAGAGAGAGAGGGGGGGGGGGGGGGGGGTGGGGATGTGATATATGATAGGTAGCAAATCTATAATTTAACATTTATATATTCATAGTATACATTCAAATATATACATAATATAGTTAGATACGTAATTTATCTTTAAAAAATTATGATAAATTGTTTTACTTGATAGTTAACTGTAGGTCCCAGAGTATCAAGACTAGCGTTTGATACGTCGACAAAAGGAAGGATACGAGTGGCAGTGACTTCTGTAATACCAAAACTACATTAAAAAAAAATTTAATATCAAAACAAGATACATTGTATATATCGAGAAAACATATCCATATAATTGCTTTGGCAGCAGCACTAGAGTCTCTTGCAGCAGTTGTGATGATTACAGAAAACTCGGTGGAGGAGACTTTTTCCAAATACTTAGCAGACAAGTTCCCTAACGCTGCCAAGTGTGGCACTAGTGGAGTCTACTTTTCTGTATACTCGAATATTGGTGCCTTAACAAATACAACTTCAAGCATACAGATCGTTGATGAAACGAAAGTACTCCTAAATCATTGCTGAAACTCAACAACTTATCACGAAAGTAATTAAGCTAATTAAGTACATTAATGTAGGAAACGTCTCCAATTTGATGATCAAATCAAACAGGCTTCCTGTCACTTTCATATTGTACATTGTTTACTGTCGCTTGTTCGAAAGGTATGTCTTATCAATATCACAGACTTACAATCGATTGATTAATTGATTAATCATTCCGGCCTAGCGTGGACTAGTTTAGTTGTCTTCCTGTACCAAATGGTTGAATGACGAACATTTAAAAGTAAGTGCTGATCAAAATTATTATTGCCATTTTACTGAATTTCTCGTTCATATAATTATAAAGATATGCAGAATTACAATTACATCTTCAAACCTGCTTAAGATGTTATAATTTGCAATAGATGTTGCAGGCACAGAATGTGAAGATCGACCAAGTGGTTCCTCGTGCCTCTCATCTGTTACTGAGAAGTTGAATGTTAGTTTTTGTAAGTCAAATGATATGCGTTTAACATCAGGTCTAAAGAAGATTTCAAAAATTACCTATATCAAACAAAGTAGATGAGAATCAAAAACAGAGCATTGTAGAAATGTTTGAACAATCCTTGTGAACCAGACCCTTGAAACATTGTAATACCTGAATTGTGACTCTGCTTTCTTACAGGCAGAACCAATCTGATTACAAATAATTATTATGTAGGAAGTGAGATATGATAAGAGGCAGGAGGAGGTACATAAATGTATAAACAATACATAATAAAATCATGGTGAATGTAGCTAAAAGCCATAAACCAGCTAAATATTTTTTTATCAAAATTTACACTGAGTTGTTCCAAATAGCAAATGTCTTGATGAATGTATACATGTACATGTAGGAGTGTGGAAGGAAACAGCCAGTCATACAGGACATTGTCTGGTAAATCTAGTGAATGTCTGGTAAATTGAAACTGAGCTGTATACAAATTATATGAGGAGTGGGACAAAAGTGTTGAAAATAGGTCAAAAAGTCCGGCAGTTGGCTCACTATTTCAACACCCCTGCACAAGTGACTTTACAAATCACAGTTAGACTAAGGGTTCTTATACTTTAAATTAAAATACTTGGGTATTGGATATGTCACCAGACCCTTCTAATTGTGAGGGTCTGGTTCAAAAGTATATACATGTATTTGAAAATTTCTTTAATTAAATTTTAAATTCTTACATTTTCATCGATTGTGATTGGGTTTTTAAGATTACAACTGATTTTTTGAGAATTTATAGATGAACACATCGATACAGCAAACTCAGTAATTGATTTCTATAAAAGTCAAAGTTCAAATGAGTTCCATAATTCATTAATTTTGGCTTACAATGCTAATATATTGAATCCCTACTGGATGATCAATGATAAAAGTAGCTGCTAGGCTGTCATCTATAGTGTTAGTTAGTGTTATTCTGTAACTGAACTCAAATCCTGCAGCCAATGGTACTGACATCCTATTGAATGTATGTATGTATGTATGTATGTATGTATGTATGTATGTTACGTCATTATGTATGTATGTATGTATGTATGTATGTATGTATGTATGTATGTATGCATGTATGTATGTATGTATGTATGTATGCATGTATGTATGTATGTATGTATGTATGTATGTATGTTACGTCATTATGTATGTATGTATGTATGTATGTATGTATGTACATGTATGTATGTATGTATGTATGTATGTATGCATGTATGTATGTATATATGTATGTATGTATGTATTCTTACACATCATTAAGCAGCAAAACTGTATCAATATTATAGACAGGATCACAATCTGAACTAGAGCCACCATCACAATTAATAATAAAAACAGGAGTAATCTAAATAATGTACAGATTGAGGAGTGGATAAAGTATATAAATATACAAAGAATCAATGATTATATGGATGAAAACATAAAAGATTTGTAGAGAGTTGATGAACGAATTGACGAGTGAAGTAAAATAATGGTTAATGGATAGCTGACAGAGTTTCCTGCAATATTCTCTTTAGGTTTATGGTTGGTACCACTTCGATTACTAGTCAAGTATTAGTGGAATTTAATTAGCCCTCACTTGAATTTAGTGAAATTATGCGTATGTACATGTATTAATAATGGGTATGATTTAATTATTTATGTGGGCGTATAGACTAATAAGCCACACCCTCCAATTGGCCTATATGAAGAGAACACTGGTCTGATTTTATGAATGGTAAAAGAGTTGATGAATGGATACAGTTTAGTCTCATTCCCAGGCCTAGGCTAGGAATGAGACTAGATTTAGTTTACCATCTGTTCAAAGGAGCTACCATCAGAAGCTCTGCTAAGGACAGGATGAAGGGGACCTCCAAATCTATCAGAGTCGTTGGAGGGCAGTTCAAGAGGTACATCAGCACTAGTAATAGTCAACCTCATTGGAAAAGGAGCTGTGTCTGTGAAATCAGGCTGCATAAAAATATAGTGAATAGGACATTGGAACGGCATAATGAGGCTTAGTATCTAGCTTCAGTAGTTAGAGCCAAGCTTACTGGGAATCAGTGCTGTTATAGTTATAACTATAACTATAACCTCTTTTAGTAAAGCATTGTGACTTTTCATTATAACTAAATCACGGGTCTATTGTAACTAAAATTAAAATTGGCCGATGGGTACTTTATAATCTGTGTCATTCACCATGCCCAATTCAGGCGTTATTCCTATTACTTGATCCATATGTCCTTATATGGACATTCCCATTAGTGAGAGGTTAAGATTGATGGCTTTCATATATCACTGAACACAACTACAATTATTTTTGTGATTCGATTACAGAAATCTTGTCTACTAATCATGCACATGTGTCATGTGATTATGTGTTATAGTTATTACAGTAGACCTGTAATTTAGTTATAGTTTAGTTAACTGAAGAAAAGTCACAATACCTCACTAAAAAAAGGGAAAAGGAAGAGTAGTTATAGTTAACTATTACAACACTAGATGAAAATATACCTGTAAAACGAATGTTTGGCTAGAGGTACAGGTTTTGTCCAAACGGCTGCTGATCACTATCTCATCTGTAACCTGATTAGTCTGGTCATCATCAAGTAGTCCCACCCTCCTAATGACCTCATCCACAATAAGAGTATAACGAAAAGCTGTAGAGTAAGTCAGACACAAATATAGTGAAGAGAAAGATACAAGAAATGGAGAGTAAAATTTACTGACTGAATTAAGGGTAAGGTCAATTGGCTAATAAAATGACAATCTATGTTCACTAACCAAATTTATCCACAGTGCCACGAACTGTTGAGAAGTTGAAGCAAGGTGTTATATTAAAGCTGAGAGAGAGAGAGAGAGTTAATAACTGGAAATAAAGTATAAGCATGACTCTTACACGACACAAAACTTACAAATGCCCTGCAATATTTGTACTTACCAAACCAGTGGTACGCCCCTAACAACACAGTTTCTGTCAAAATAGTCAACAGTTATGTTCTGCTCCACTATAGATATATCAACATTAACTACAGGACTAGCTCGTATTGTGTAAATCTCTTCGTTAGTCAAGGCACCAATAGTGAGATCTAGCAATTGTTATAAAACAGATGATAAACATTGTATTACAACAATTAGTCTGAAGGAAGGTACCGTATTTCCTGTTTAGAAGCTCGGGCCTCTATTTCCTAAAGGCACTTCCTTGACCAGGCCTGTATAAATGTAACCGGCCTGTATATGAGCCCGGCCTGTAAACAATCGCCAGAAGCTAGCGTGCACATAAACCCACGTGGCCGGGCAATGGATGACCATGCCCACCACGTAACAAGGCAGAGCCCACTAACGATAGCTTAGCAGCATGGCCACTGGTAGTGTTTTTCAGCAAATTCTATGGCCTTGATCTTCGTTGAAATGTCGTAAGAGCTTCTCTTCTTCGTTGACATTCTGCTTTGGGCAAAATTCACCTTCTTCTTCCGTGTCCTACGTCCACGTGTTGTGGGTGTGGCACCACCCGGCTTTAATTCGAGACCCGGCCTTTATTTAGTGAATAAAGCGAGAACACCCAGCCTTAAAACGAGATCCAGCTTCTATTCAGACCCAGCCACTACTCGGGAAAATACGGTACATATTTCATATATAGTTTACATTAAGACTAAATAATAATATTATAGACACAGAGATATTTAAACCAAAAAAGTACACAAACAAGATTGGGATGGTACGTACCTTAACAAAACTTAAACTATGTATATACACATACATACATGTAGTTTTACATACATAATTATGATAATTATGCAGAATTAGAAACAAAGGAAAACTGGAGAATTCAATAATCAAACAGGGATTGAACCCAGGACCTTCTGATATCTAGTCAGGCACTCATACCATCTGAGCCACTGGACTCCTTGATGACAGAGGAGTGTAGGATTGTACTAATCCCAAAGCTAGCTTTAAACCTAGCTGATTCTAACTCGACCTAACTACATGTAGCTTAAGCTAACAAACAGTATCCTAACAGTATACTAACAGTATTCTAACAGTATACTAACAGTGTACTAATAGTATACTAACCAACGGAACCAAAGCTCTCTTAGTAATCTCTAACGTACATAATTATTAAAAAATAACACAAACTCACTTACCAGGATAGCCGTTCTCATCAATGTCTAAACCTGCTGTTAATTCTTTACCAAATCCAAACTTATTTCTTGGTTTACCACGTATTATCTGGAAGAAAACATTCTTGTATATTACAGGAATTTATTAAGACTCTTCTACAGAACGCAGAATTAAAAGCACATAAACTCTCAGAGACGATACTGATGTCAGAACATATGCTGTCTGGGTACATAATTACAATCCACAAACATTAATAGAAACTGGTTATTGATACTAGTTATAATTTTCAATATTTATTGTCTTACACTTCAATTGCATATTGTACTGACCTGATAATCATCGGTAATTAGTCCATCACTACTTCCTCTGAATATATAGACTACACCATGGCCATCATCAACATATGGAGCAGAGATTGCTACATCTTCATAACCATCTTGATCAATATCTCCAATATTTTCTACTGCTAGACCAAAAAGCCCTCTCTGGATATCAGGTGATGGTATGATTTGCTTCTCTCTTATCTGTGTGTAGTTAATTGATGTTATTATTATCTGTCGAAATATACAAGACAGACAGACAGACAGACAGACAGACAGACAGACAGACAGACATACAGAGGCAGAGAAACAGACAGACAGACGGAGAGATATACACACACATAGACAGACAAACAAACAAACAAACAGACAGACAGACAGAGATGTACAGAGACAGAGAGACATACACACATACAGACAGACAGTAGTAAGAGTGATTGTCCAAACAACATCAATGATCATAATACTACATGCTACATAATTGTACTTGGGTGCTGGACTGTAATACTAAAGTTATTTATTTTAAACACAACGTTTTGGTCAAGGAACTTTTTCATTAAAAACAGAACAGTTAAAATAAAGGAAGGCATTGAACATGAAATGAATAACAGAAGTACCGTTAACTCACAGGGTCAGAGAATATACCACTGTGTATATACACAAACACCTTTCCTCTGTCTCGTTCACACATTGGACACCCAACAACTACACTATGATAACCTCCTGTCTGAAGATCAAGCAAAGCAAAGTCATATCCGAAGTAAGAATCAGGCTACAGGTAAGAAATGTGGAGAGAAAGAAAGTGAGTGGGAAAGACGAGGATGGAAGGAAGGGGAGGGTGAGGGGATGGTTAGGGAGAGAGGGGAAGGAAAGGGAGAGGGAGAGGGAGAGGGAGAGGAAGGTGGAGCAGATGGAAAGGGGGAGGAGAAGGAGAGGGAGAGGGAGGTGGAGCAGATGGAGAGGGGGAGGGTCATATTGTAACTTACCTGATTTTCTTTCAGCTCATCTATTTCAACCAATTCAGCAGTATAAATTATCACCTGGACATAATTAAGAATTGTCATCATATATATATATATATATTTTTTATTTTATTTTATTTTATTTTTACTGGATTCTGCATGCACAATCACAGGCTATACATTATTATTATGCATTTTTGATCAATCATCCAAAAAAAAAATGTGTGATGTAAACTAATATGCTCACAATAAGGGCATAGAAGCATTGGTTTTGATTCTGGAGCAGTACTTGATACCGGGAATCAAAGTACATGTACATGAATCAGCTATGACACAGTCCATCACTGTCTGGTGGGTCAGCAATTTTGCATAGAGAAGGGCAGATGTACTAGTTAATGAAGTAGTTATGTAAGAGGAATTAATACCAGATAAGTAAACATAGCAGGGAACTGCACAACTCGTATATAAAGGCCCACCAGACTAAAGGTCATTCACGTTCACAATGTCCTTAAAATTATGATGTGATGACTTCATAATGTCATAAGGTTAATACATGATTATACTGTAACTCAATAATGAAGCAATGGATTGAAATTTGACATACACAAAAAAGAACGGGAAGGACTATTATATGAAAATGGTGCAGGTAAAAAGATTGTTGGACATTCCAAACTACAGTTATAAACATTTTTCTGAGGTCATGGTGAACGTGAATGACCTTTAAAACAAAATGATTGAATAACTAGGAAAGCATTTGCTATCAATTTAGTGCCCAATCACTTACAGATCCGACATGTTTACTTGCTCGAGGAGCAGATGCGAAAATCTCTGAGATATTCATTGATATATCTTGATAGAAATGTCCCGTTTCTATATGATAGCCTGTAAAGAAATATTTGAATGAGTTGATATGAGTCTTATACACTCAAATACATGTACCTCGCAGTTCATCAACTACTGGGCTATCCGATCCAGATGAAAATTGTGATGTTAATAGAACCTTTTCTCCAGGGATATTATTCACTTCCACACTATGAATTTGCCCAGGATGAACTGTAGACAATGAAGATAATTGACATCTATACATTAAATAAAGTACTACTAGTGAACGTCATATGATTAGTCATGTGATTGTTGAAGAAAGCTGAGAGGGAAGCCATTAGAAGTCTGAAGAATGATAACGATCTTTTCATGATCAAGGCAGACAAGGGAAATGCTACAGTTCTGGTGAATAGAGAAGACTATGTAGGTAGGATGGATGAACTTCTTAAAGGTGAGGATTATGTAAGAATTAGAAAAAAACCCACATCAGTATTAGAGAAAAAGGTCAAAGACGCCCTTAGCAAGATAGAGAAGAATGGTATCCTTCCCATCTCACTGAAGAAACGCCTAACACCCCAAGAGTCTAAATGTCCTCAGATGTATGGACTTCCCAAGGTCTATAAGCTTGGTATACCACTCAGACCAAATGTCAGTGCAATAGGATCTCCAACTTACCAACTGGCAAAACAGCCGTATTCTGTCACCCATCGTATATCCGTAACTCTTCTCATTTTGTAGAGAAGATATCAGAGATACAATTGCAAGAGTTAGACAGATTAGTTAGCTTAGATGTTAAGCACCTCTTCACTATGGTGCCTATTGATGATTCTCTCAAAATCATACACGACCGGTTAATAATGGTAGATGATATGTATCTTGTCTTGATAGCGCTAGAGGTTGTTCTTTTCCAACTGCTGGCTGCCACGTGGTCTTGTACACATGGTGGCTCTTGATAGCGCTAGAGGTTGTTCTTTTCCAACTGCTGGCTGCTACGTGGTCTTGTACACATGGTGGCCCCAAACAACACTTTCCATAGTATAGCTCGCTATGTGCATTGTAGGAATTAAACCACACCCACTGGTGATAATGTTGTTTATTAGGCACTTGTTGCTTAATAAATGATTGCTGTCAGCTACTACAAGCGTTTGCGTTTAACAGTCAGTACATATAGCAGGGTGGGAAATAAGCCTACAACATCTGGTGAGCAATTTCATCACCAGTGCTGACCACAGTACAACTAGCATGCATTGTCATGTCAAAATCTGGTGCTCCTTTAGCTAATTGTGGTACTGGATCACTGTTATTTCCCACTCTGGCATACAGTACATACATAGACTACTAGACATACGTCTGTCAGAGCCTCCACCGAGAACTGAACCAATTACTATCGATTCCATGTTATTACCCTACAAACCAAAATATTTAAAAGTTAATGACCATTATAATTACAAATATAAATTTAAAAACTTACAGATTCAAACATGTTGATATCTATTCCTCCTAGTGCGATATTGGAAATAACATCTGTTGTAAAAGAACAAAAGGTTAATTATTAGAACAACTATCTTTTTTACCTACATCATTCGGATATAATTATCCTTCCAGTTCTTATTTATGTATGTCAAATGTTATGTGTATCTGCTTCTATTTACTATACTACTATACATAGTCTGTGTGTATCTGCTTCTACGTATTACACACCTTTTGAAAAACTACAAAACTCTGCATAGCTAGAATGTAATAAACATTATCCACCATATCTGGAGTATTTAACTTTTGTAACTATATTTCCTTCATTCCAAATAAACATCGAGAAGCTGCTTATTCAAGCATGGTCTGGTTAAGATAACCATAGACCAACCATCATTAATTGTGTGTATGTGTGTGCATTGATCTATCAATGATAATTATGTATGTGACTCAGTGTTATAGCTTGGGCCAAATTGGCTCAAAAATGGTTAGTGTATGTGTGCCATTGGGAATATATCTTGAGCCAATTAACAAAGAGTTAATGCTGTTAGTGACAATATAATCATAATTAACTGCGCCACTGGCCCAAGGAGAGAACTGTGCAGTGCCAAATAAGAAGCTCTATGGGCCAATGGTGCGCCATATGAGCTTATCAAAAACACTAATGTGACTATATTCCTTACGTGTTGAAATCTGTAAAGGCAATGTAGAGTCATTGAAATCTCTAGGCATCGTAAAACATCTTCCACTAACACCACTTGCGATGTACAAAGGAGCACAAACCTATACAAATTGATGTTGTTTTAATGAAACCCCTTTTTATTTGTTAATAAAGCTTGTAACGTTTAGTTAAATAAATTACAGGTGTACTGTACTAACTAAAGTTAAAAATTACCAAAGTACAGGCACTTTTAGGCACTGTTGGCTGAAGTTGGTGGCCCTGAGTTCGATTCTCAGTGACTGACTACCAGGAGTTTTCACTTTCCTCTTTTCAGCCTTATTAATCGAAAGCAGTATGTAATAATAACCCTAATAAGCAGTACATGTATATCTAATAATAACCCTAATAAGCAGTACATGTATATCTAATAATAACCCTAATAAGCAGTACATGTATATCTAATAATAACCCTAATAAGCAGTACATGTATATCTAATAATAACCCTAATAAGCAGTACATGTATATCTAATAATAACCCTAATAAGCAGTACATGTATATCTAATAATAACCCTAATAAGCAGTACATGTATATCTAATAATAACCCTAATAAGCAGTACATGTATATCTAATAATAACCCTAATAAGCAGTACATGTATATCTAATAATAACCTTAATAATTTAAGGTTATGAGCTGTTGCAGAGAGAATAATTCATTATTAAGATTGATGATATTCCAGTTGATGACATCATAGCAGCACTAATAATTTATAGCTGCTTTAGGATCAGTATTCAAAGAACCTTACTTATTCATTGTTAATCTTCATTCATCTTTCCTCTTTCCTCTTACTACACTTCATTCATCTTTTCCTCTTTCCTCTTGCTACACCTATCTTTTTCCTGCCCTTCCATTTCCTCTACATTCCTCTTTGTATATCTAATAATAACCCTAATAACCCAATATCCTTCTCCCTTCTCTGTTTCTCTTTCTCTCTGTCAGTATGTTTCTCTCTGTGTCTCCTCTCTCCTTTTCTGAGTGATGGGTGATATATCACTTACAGCAATATTATTATCAAAGCTACGCACAGTAAACCCCAACAGCTGACCATCAAAGCTACTGTTATCAGTCGATCGAAGACCCACAATATCTCTACCTGAAAAATGAAACAAAAAATGATACAAACAGAATATTATAGTGTTGTCTATAGGTTCATTTTGAGTGGTTAGTACTTTGGTTTGCCCTGAAATATGTGACTGGATTTTAATTAGCCCCCACTCAGAAAATCCATTATTCTATTCTGCTCCATTGGTGAACAGGTACTATTGGTAGTCTCACGTAGCCAGCCCCTCCCACTCTAAATGAAGTGGGAAGGGTCTGGTAGAACTCCATTGTTATAGTTGTCCAGTGCAACTACCGGATTTCCGGTAGTTTCACTTATTTCTAGTACGTGTTTGATATATTACCATCGAGATAGAAAGGATTATAGTAGTTGCTCCGCAGCAGGTGAGAATTTGTTGTTGAAAGATAACCAGATGTAAAGAGTAAAAGCTTTAAGTTTACCCACGGGCTATAGAAGACAGACAAACGCTCTTTCTTCGCTAAGTATAGAATTCCTACTCCATTTCGAGTCCAATTCCTTCTAAAAATAAGCCTTTTAGAACTTCCCTGACCTTAACTGCAGCTCTTCCATTCAACAGTTTTCTTTTAAATTTGGGCTAATCTCGCTATTACACAAACAGCAATTCTCCATTTCAGTAATACCTTCTCACACACCCACTTAACCCAATAACGTCACCGGACGACTTTAACAATAGAGTTCTACCAGACCCTTCCCGCTTCGTTTAGAGTGGGAGGTGCTGATTAGCTATTAGGGTGCTTGAAAGAGTCTGCTGTCCAGAAATAGTGTTTTTGAGGAAGGTAACATTTCAATTTGTGAAAGTATTGGGCATGAAGCTGGGCAATATTGCATTCAATAAGTACATGTCAATGCTAATAAATCATATCACAATATTGGGTATTAGAATTTGACAAAATTACAACCTATTTTTTTTTTCACTCAGATGCTTTTATCAGACAATATCATTCTTCTATTAAAGAAGTTGGAACAATACCGCGTATTATCAATACTGCCAACAACGTAGTATCCCGATATTTGTTTGCTCATTATTTTGCCCAGTACTAATCTAGAAGGAGGGGTTTAATGGATGTAGTAATTAGTCACTCCTCCTTCCCTATATGGAATACATTCTTGCAAAGAGATTCACAAAAATGTATTGAATAAATATTTGTATTTAAATATTTGGCATTTGACCATTTTGTAGGAAGTCAATGAAATTCAGTAATTAAGACACCTACTGAATCTACTGATTGCAGGGGCGGAGTCCTGGGGTGTATTTGCACCCTCTTTGTTACTTGTTAATGAGATTCATAGCTACTTAAAGGCACACGCTAGCCACTATAATAACTGTTATGTTTCAGTGACAAATAATCGAAAGGTATGCCTTAAAAACCATGAATCTCATTGTTTTGCGTATACTTAGGTCTAAGTAAATGCATAATAATAGTTCATGTATGAATTCATAATAGTTGGTCACACCCCTCAAATAATGAGGTAAAAATTTGCGTACTGCATGCTCATTTTTTAGCACTCCCTTTTCACTGGCTCTGGATCCACCCCTAGATTGATCTACTTCGTTAATAAATTTTGTTTGTTTCTTATAAGAGACCATCAAACAGTGAATATTTAAATACAAGAATTGAATCAAAATTATCATTCTCATAAGTTGTTAGTTTAACACGTACAAGTAAATATAATGTAAACTGAGGTGAAACCGAGTCATTAGAAATTCATTGAAAATTACTATGGAAACAAGCAGTAATGCACAACAAAGTGCATTTCAGTTAAACTGATTTTCATAGATTTGTCTACATGATTAATTGATTACCACGGTGATTGAACCCACGCTGGTGAATTTTAAACTATGAATTTATAATGAGTCAACTCAACGTGACTTTATATTTCTACTCCACTCACTCTTATTTGAATTAAACAAGGGATCCATTTTACATGTTGCTCCATGTTCCAAGGTGCATTTATAAACACCTCCCTCTCGTCTTTCAGAAAGTAATGCCCTAGGAGCACCTATTAGCAATCTGTAAAAAAAGATTTCATATGTATATACATTATAATATATTATATTATAATCACATTTATATGTTATACCACGCCTATGAGTAGGCGCAAGGGTGAGGTGATTATAAATCTGATATAGCACGAGTAGGCATGTTATAGTTAATATATTTCCTAAAAGACAAAACCTTTGTTGATGTCTGTTGCTTCTCCTACTATTCTGTCTTTACTTTGGAGAAAGTAAGCGTTGTTTTATTGTAGTCTGTGTCGGTGGCAGATTTTATATCTGACCGCAGGGTGATATATCTGATTTATTAACTTGTAGTTTACTTTGATGTTTTGCTATATCGGGATATATACATAGCTACACACACACACATACATATATATATATATATTATACTAACATAACATATTATACATATTATACATACATATTATGCACACATATTATACATATATACATGTACATACATACATACATACATACATACATACATACAATTTATCAAGTGATGGCAGCCCTATTTAGCATAATTAACTACATATCATCAAGAATTATTAGATAAATCCAAAGGTGTTGTACATACATGGATTCTTACTACTACTGTATACCTAAATATAAGTAACTGCAAATTATAAAAGAATTTTGTTGACAAAATAAGTAAGTATTGATTATATATATGTAATAGTGGATAGGTAGGGGTGTAAAAGGAACTTTCAGAGTTTCTGCATGTACTATTCAATACTAACAAACCACTCACTATTAATAGCAACAAAACAGCATAACAATTTAGAATGTATGATGTATACAATGATTGATACATGAACCACAGTTTGATCACTCTCGTTTTCACAGCACTGTGTGTCAATACATTATTAATACATGTGTTATACATGTGTACATATCTGCCTAATTAAATCTATGATCATTTATTGTTGTAGTACTATGTGTATATGTTTACACAAAACAGAAGTGTATTGTTATAATCACAGGAACTGAAGCACATGTCTATGATAACAACCACAAGAATGAGAATTATCAAATCATAATTATATACATATTTACAAAATTAACACTCAAACCAATAGTTTAGATCATCCTTCAATCAGATATTAACAAATTGAAAACAGCCACACATGTATTACAGAGGACCTACCTAGATCATACACCATACATTATCCATCCATATTCCCATCCACGCTACCATCCATCCATCTATCCCGCCATCCATCCATCCATCCATCACATCCATCCATCCATCCATCCATCTATCCATCCATCCATCCATCCATCCATCCATCCATCCATCCATCCATCCATCCATTCATCCATCCATCCATCCATCCATCCATCCATCTATCCCGCCATTCATCCATCCATCCATCCATCCATATACAAACATGTATACACAACTAATTAAATCTACTGTTATTCTAATGTACAGTATAAACGCAATGTTTACATTGTATATAATGGACATTTAGCCTCAAGAAGATAATAATAATGATACTCCCTATTATCTGTATATAATGGACATTTAGCCTCAAGAAGATAATAATAATGATACTCGCTATTATCGTTAGCCATATACACTAAGCCATAAAATTGTAATAAGGGGAATTAGAAACCCACAATAGTGCTTGACATAACAAGTAGTTCTAGTTACACTAAAATACTATAACCATAACTACATCATACCATGGTTACATCAAGTTACTATACATTCAAATTGTGAGGAAGTGTGTAATCCCAGGGGTAAACATTTATGTGAGTAGTATTATTGAAGCTGAATACAAGGTACTGGTGTTAGCTTGTAGCCAGCCCATTCATCAAGTTGTTTGCAGTTTGCACAATAAAGTTTATATTATTTGGTACAGTGGCTATCCTGTAGCTGGAACTACTTGCAGAGTTTAACAAGGTTGGGCTGACCACAAATATTCATAAATTAATACATCTGGTGTACTTGTTGTAGTACATAATTAGTTATTAATATTTCTTATTTCATTAAATATTTGAAATACCTTCAGTTGCTTAGCAAAAATTTTGTACCCTCATCATATGAGTAATTGTTTGTGTGTTCATGGACACGCGTGTGCGCGTTTGACTAAGAGCTAACTAAGCATGCCAATACGAGAGGGGCAGGACAGAAATAAAAAATATTGACCAATTTCTAGTCATTCAACAGCAACTTTTTATTGCTCCACTCAAACAAGGAGATGTGTCACAAAATTGTGAATGACATAAGATATTACCAGTGTGATGCATTAATGTCAGCTTGAACTTACTGATACCATATTTCATGCACAGATGAAAACAACAGAACGTATACCTATGTCCCTGGCTAGTAATAATATTTATATGAAACTTAATCAACTGCACTACAGACACAATTACAGTACTTTATCTCACATTTTGTCACCATTAGAGAACTCATGCTGGGCTAACGAGAATCCAAAATCATAATTTTCTTGCTCGTCTATTGATAATCCGCTGTTAACAATAGTTGGTGACTCGAGGTCGAGATTATAAGCAATCACGCCAATACAACAACTGCACAGCAATAGCAAAACACTCAACAGTTCCACTAAAGAACGAAATAAACAAATATTATATTACTACATACTTTAAATTTCACTTACTATTCTCAGTGACAAAGATCAGGTTAGAAATACGTAAAATTGTTTTTTTTTTGTGTGTGTACGTAGGCGCAAGGCGTACAAGTGTTACGAAGTTAAAAACGTGCGTCACTTCCGGAGAATTGCTGCGCGCGCATACGGGCTTGCATTAGACACGTGATTACATTTCGAGTTTAGACTCCATTCCCACTGACTGCAACACTAAACTTGAGAAAATGGCCTAAATGTCCAGATGTGACGTTTAAGGTAATTTCGCTAACATACCAGAAATATGCTTTTATTATTATTATTAATATTATTATAAATGAAATAGCAATACAAAGACGAGAGAACATTCAAAAAATGTTATCAAAAATGTTGCTTGGCAAATAATTCTGTCTTTTGTTTTTCCGAGAATCTTGCAAGAGCTGCTATAACTTTGACAAGGTGTTGTCGTTGATGACCCATCATGTATTCAAACAGGACATTTTTAAAGAACTAATGTATGAAAAAATTAATGAATGAATTAATATTATGTATGTATGTATGTATGTATGTATGTATGTATGTATTAATGTTTTAGTTTGATTATACTGACCACTTTCAGTTATAGTTATAGCATAACTAGTTTATCTCACAATTTTAGTTGTAGCTATAGTTAATTAATTTTAGACCTACTAAAATGTTTTAGTTTTAGTTAACTAACTAAAAGTGGCCAATTTTCATTTTAGTTATATAGTTAAAGTTATTACAGTAGACTTGTAATTTAGTTATAGTTTAGTTAACTAAAAGTCATAATGCCTTACTAAAAGGGGTTTTAGTTATAGTTATAATTAACTAAAACAACACTAATATGTATGTACATATATAATAATTATACATATGTGAAAGAATGTATGAAGGTGTGTATGAATCAGTGGCATTGGAATTGAAGTTTGAGTATTGGAATGATTCTGGAATGTGAATTGGAGTGGAATTATGACTTGGCAACTGATGGGCAACTGATGCTATCAAATGTTGAATTGTATGTTGGCTTGGAATGGTATAATTCCATTTTCAAAAAGGAACATACGGATAAAGATCCAACAGTGCTGACTGCTTGTGTGTAAACACTTGTATTTATTACTTATTAGGTTTTATTATGGTCCTTGAATGTTGAATTCTATTTTGGTAAAATTCATTGAAATTAATATCTTGCTCTACTATGGAATATGGAATAGTGTAGAACTGTAGTGGAATGGTATAAAATTGCATGGAATTGTAGTGGAATTCACAACACTACCTGTAGTAATTGGAATGGAGTCCGAGTTCTGATGGAATGGAATTAGAATTTCCTTAAAATTAAAATTAATTTACAAATCAAAGCATTTGTAACGTGAATCTGAATTGAATCATCTTGCCTTCAATTCCAATGCCTGCATGGCATGCATTATGTATATACAAAAAAATTATGAGTACGAGTGGGTGTGATATGTATATATGTGTGTAACTGCAAATGTATATATGTTTGTATTAGAGCTGCACTTATATAGCAATTTGCCTATACAAACTAAACACCTAATTTACAATTATTGTTCACACACATGGCATAGTGTTTTTTTTTCACAATGAGATACAAATTTGTTATGACACATGTAGTGTTACCATCATCAGTTCAAAGTATATTAAGACTGTACTTTGGATTTAGACAATAGTATAATCTGCAAAGTCTGACAAATATTGTGTATACCGTATAGGTAATGCATTTGCCTATACCAATACTCTGTCTATATTTTTAATATAGGCACTTCCCTATACTAGTATAGGTATATACCAGTTTGTAGATATACCAGGGCTGCATTTAGCGGAGGTTGTAGAGTTTTGCTTTCCCTTGGAATTTGTTTGCCGATATGCACACTATGATAACCCTCTATGCCACACCTCTAAGTCTTTCAAATTCACGTTTCGACCTCCTGTATGTGTTAATACATGGATGTATGACAAACCTGTACGTATTATGAACCCACATTCCAAGACTCTACAACCACAAACACCACCCATATTCCAAGACCCTACAACTAGAATAATGTCTTACTTCAAATTCTTGTCCACGAGGTTCAAGTTCCAATTTTACATTTTTGGAAGGTACATCAAAACTGGAAGACGAGGGTAAAGACCGGTATGGGGTCTCAGGTACAAGAGGTCTTGTGTGCTAGATAATAAGGTGAAGTCAGCATATCATTAAAATATTATATATCATCATACTTACTTGAATCTTCTTCACTTCTCCTTGAAGTTTCTCCTTCTCCATTTCACTTGTTTTCAATGCTTGTTTGTAATCTTTGACAATGCCTTCAAGTCTGAAGACAGAGATAGAGAGAGACAGACAGACAGAGACAGACAGATACACAACAGACAGAGAGAGAGAGAGAGAGAGAGAGAGAGAGAGAGAGAGAGAGAGAGGGAGGGATAAATTAATTAGTTAACTCTTTGAAATTATCACTGGGTATTATGTTAAGGGTACTTGTTTGTGTGTATTTAACTTAGCAAATTTTAGCGATCTATAAAACACTGCTAATTTTAATACTCGTTGAAATTAATAAAGTGAAGAAATTGATGAAGATGCTTTATTATGTCTATGGCTTTCTTAACACCTCTTCTCTGCAGAAAAGCAAGTTAGAATTCTGAGTCTTATAAACTTCGAGAGTTATAGAAGCTGCAAAAGTCTTTTAAAAGTTATTAGATGCCCCGTCCTGATCCGCCCACACATTATCGGGATAATTTAATTTTGGTAATGTAAAAGACAATATTTCATTCATAATGTATGAATGCATGAGTCAGTAGTCTAAAAATAATATTGACATTATCACATACAATTATATTCCTTGAAAGCAGAAACAAGATATATTTTTTGTGAAAAATGTTTCCCTATAATTGCTCTATGATGACTACGTATTAATCATTGTTGATAGCAAGAGTGTCTCTACTTTTATATGTACTCAAAAACTGGGGCCTGAAGAAGTGTCACTGCACACAGAAACTGAAGTACCTCCTTCAAGGTTCTAAATGATGACTTCTTCATGTCTGCAACCAGTGCACTCATAAGCTCCTGCTGAAACTCATCAACTCATTATACTTACTTGTTAAAGATTCTTTATACTGTTTCTCTGCTATATACAACAGTTATTATTAGTATTAGTTGCAGTTTTACATTCTTCCTGCTGGTCTGTAGCTCAAGCGTGCATTCTTCTACGTGCCATGGCCATTAATTGACCGAGCCCCCTGGCCAGGGAATGATGCAACTTCCTTAACAATGCACACTCACACAAGCAAATATATAAATTATACATTAAACTCCATGGAAAGCAAGTATAGGGATAGCCCGTTTCACAGTAAAATCGTTAAATTTAGTACCAGCCAAATGTACATCTTCTGGAAATTGCTAAATTAGTACATGCAAAACAATTGTATTCTTAGGTATTGAAAATTCATGTACCTGTAAACATTAGTCACCTTATGATAGTTATACTAATAAGCTGACCTCGTAATATTGGTCTGTTTATCCATCAGCTCATCAACAGTTTGTTGCAAACCGTCTATTTGACTACGATACTTTGACTCTAACTCAATCCGCACATTATCCTGTACTCCACTGTCAAATTTATTCTCTGCTTCTTCTTTTAATTCCATACGCAAAGCTTCCATCTCAACATCATGATTACGTCTTAGTTCTAACAACTGCTCCTCTAGACGCCGGGTTTTTTCTCTTTCGGTCAGTAACCCATCATTAACTGCTTGTGCATCAGATTTTACAGAATTTAATTCCTTTTTGAAAGCTGCATTATTCGCACGATCCTTTTCTTCCAAATCACTTATTTTTTCTTTATATTCATCTATAAGTTGAGCATTCTCTGTCGTCATATTATATCGCAAATTGGACTTCAGCTCACTAATTCTCTGCTCAGCATCTGCTTTAACCTTTGCAATCCTTTCTTCAAAGTTCCTTTCAGCGGATGATATTTCTACTTTTTTCTCTTGCTGTAATTCCAAAACCTTTTTTTCACTTCTCTCTTGTATATCAGACATTGTAGCTTCAAGATCTGAAATTCTCATTGCCATCTTGTTTCTTTCTTCTTCTTTTGTTCTTTCTGAGGTTTCTAATGCTTCTTTGAGTTCTTCGCAGTTTGTTTGTAATTCAGATACCTGAGATTGGAAAATTGATTCCATTTCTTCTAATCGATTACTTTTCTGTGTCATTTCTGAAATTAACTGTTCTCGATCCGTGTTTGAACTCAAAACTAACTCCTCTAGTTTCCTCTGCCATTCCTCTTCCACTCGCTGTGTCTTTCTCTCTGCCTGTCTCATCTTCTTCTCCCAGTTTTTCACCTGTATGCCATGTTGTTGTTCTTTATCAGTTAAATCTTTCTCTAGTTTTAAAGTAGCTGTTTTGAAAGAACTGATTTCAAAATTGAAACGTGATTCTTCATCGTACTTTTCTTTCTCAAGTTTCTCCACTTCTTGTTGTAAAACTTCAATTCTCTCTTTCAATTTCTTGGCTACATCATCATGTTCTGTTACCCTTTCTTTATACGCATCATTCTCTTTATTAAGTTTCATTAATTCAATGTCTTTCTTTTTAACTATAGATTGAAGGTCAGCTAGCTCTTGAATAGACCTTTCTTGTTTTTGAAGAAGCTGCACTTTTGTATCTGAAAGCTCGGATTCAACTTCTAAACTCTTTCTTTCAAGAGCTAATTTAGATTTTTTCAAATAGTCACACGAGCTCTTTAATTCTGTTATCTCATCCTGTTTCTCCTGTAAAGCTGTCTTATGCGCTGTAGCCATTTTGTCAAGCTCTCCTGTATACTGTTTCTTCATAACAGCTAGTTTAATCTCAGCTTTCTTCTTGATTTCCAATCTCACTGCTTCAAGCTTTTGTTCGAACGATGTATCATCAGATCTTTGTTTATGTAGTTTTAAATCATCTTCCAATTTCGTAACTTCTTCTGATTTCTCATTCAGTGATAACTGAAGTTCTTCTCGCTGTGTCTTAACACTTTTCATTTCAGATTCATACCCATCTATTCTTTTCTGTAAATCTAAAACTTCAGTTTGAACACTTTCATGAAGTTTTCTCACCTTCTGTAACTCGGATGATAATCTACTCTTTGCTTCTTTTAATCTTTTTGATTCCACCTGGAGCTGCTCGACAAGTAATGTCTTCTCTTTCAATTCTTCCTCTAACTTGCTCTCTCGTCCTTTCCAAGAAGATTCAGCTTGTAGTAGCTGTTCAGATTTCAATGTCTCCATATTAAAGGTAATCCTTTCTTTCTCCTCGGATACAACTTGCAGCTGTCTTTCGTGCTCAGATTTCAACTTCTGTATTTTAGCTTCGCACTCACTCCCAAGCTTCTGGATCTTTGCTTCCGTGGCTTTCTCCAACATTTCAAGTTTCTCTCTGCCATCCTCTGCCAATCTCTCTTTCTCTTTCCTCTCTTCACCCAAGGAATTCTCAAGATCCTTAACTCTCTGTTCCATTTCAACTGTCACAGATTCATGCTTACCTTTCAACTGGGTCAACTTTTCATTAAATTTCTTCTTTAATGATTCGGTTGCCTGCTTTGCTGCAGCTTGCTTTGCAGTCTCTAGTTCCACTTTGTGCTCTTCTAGCATAGTAGTCATCTTCATTTCAAGCTCTTTCTTAACCTGTTCTAACTGGTCTTGACTGGTTTGCTGAACGTGTTGGACTTGTTTTGATTTCTCATCTAACTGGGTCTGCATCGACTTTGCTGATAAAGAAAGCTCAGCCACTTTAGCTTGAATTTCTTGTCTAGATTGGTTCTTAGTGCGTTCAATTTCTTCTCGAAGTTGTAACACATCTCGTTCTTGAGATTCTTTGATAACTTTTAGCTCCTCGGCTTGTTGTGCCTTTATTTGCTGTAGTGATTGGTCATGATTGGCTATGGCCTCTTGTAAGTCTTGTTTCAATTTGCTTTCTCTTACCAGCCCTTGTTGTTTATCTGAGTTAGCCAGCTTCAGTTGATTTTGCAACTCACTAAGCTGTAGAGACTTATCTTCTAAAGATTTCTTCAAATTTGATAATTCCAATTTAAATAAATCCATACTTTCCTTTTCTTTCTGTAAAGCATCTGTAAGTTCCTTTGTCTTTTTCTCCTGCTGACGTACTTTCTCTTGATGTTGTTCAGCCATTATACTTAAAGTTTTATCTTGTTCTTGTTCATTGGTAATTCTCATCTCCTCTAGCTTTTGTTGCAAGGCAGCATATTCTTGTTTATGTTTGTCCACCTCTGAATTCTTGTCTTCAAGCTGTTTCTTCAGAGCAACGTTTTGTCCCTCAAAATGTGCTAATTGTGTCTGCAAATGATCTTTCTCTTTTAAAATATTTTGTTTCTCTATTTCAACTGCAGTTTTCGTTTTTTCAAGTTCTGTCTGGAGTTCTTGGCAAGCCGTCATCTTTACTTCAACTTGTGAACGTAAATCAACTACTGTCTTTTCATTCTCTCTCTTCATCTTTTCCAAGGCAAGCTTCTGCTTGCCTCTAAGTGCCTCTACATCTTGGCTATGTTTCTGTACCATCTCTTCGGTCTTCTTTTCAAGCTCATTTTTTGATGTTTTTAAAGAATCCAACTTGATAGCAACTCGAGACAATTCTTTCTGCGTCTTCTCAAGCTGTGAACGGAGACTCTCCGTCAGCTGGGTCAATTTTTCGTCATTCCCAGATCTTAACGCTTCCAGTTCTTCTCTGTGTGATGTTTGCATAGACTCATGAAGCTTTTGTAGTTGTTCATACTGTGAGGAAATATTTGACCTTTGACTTTTAACATTTTCATACTCTCTTGTAAGCGACTGAATATTTTCGGAATACTCGTGTTCTTTTTCTTGCAGCTTCGTTTTGAATGCATCTTCCCCTTCAGCCATCTTCGTTTCAATCTCTCTCTGGTTCTTATCAGTAGTATCCGAAAGCTCCTTTCTCAAAACTTGGATTTCTTTCTTGTGCATTTCTTTTATTCCTAAGATTTCCTTGGAATGATTTTCCCTCAACGTATTTTCCAATTCCTGCAGTTTAGCTTGTCGTTCCTCTAATTCATCCATTTTTGTCGCTAACTCTTTCTGATGAGACACCTCTAGCTCCTCCAATTTCTTACTCACTGCACCACATTCCTTCTCTCTTTGCTCTTTCTCTTTGACAACTACAGCATAAGTCTCTTTAGCTTTTTCAAAAGTTGATTGGAGCGTCTGCATCTTTTCTTCCAAATCCTTTCTCAGAGATGCTTCTTGGTCTCGGTCATGTTCCAGTTGCTGCTCAAACTCTAACTGTCTTTGTGAAATGGTTTCCTGCAAGATGGATGCATGGTTGGAATTTAAAGACTTGATTTCTTGCATGTGTTTTGTTTTTAATGTTGTAATCTCAGATTGGTGGTTTTTGGTCATTGTTTCCATTTGTTGTTTAAAATTTTCCGACTCGGCTCTGACGGATTTTAAAAGCTCTTCCTTTTCAACTTCCAGCTGTTTATTTCCTTCCTGAGTATTTTTAGCAAGAAGGTCATTCTCTTTTTGTAGAGAATCCATCTTGTTTCCTGTTTCTTCAAGTTTCTTCACCAACGTTTCATTCTCTACTCTCGATTCAGCTACAGCCTGATCCAGTAACAAGATTTTCGCAGACAAGTCTTCTTTATCAACATTGCTGGAAGTCAACTGTTTATTAACCATATCTAACGACTCGGAAAGACCAATCTTTTCCTTTTCCAATTTCTCTGTTTCTCCCTCCAAACATTTCACTCGGTTTTCAAGTCTATTAACAGCTTCTTGTGAACTTTGTAGCTCAGTTTGATGCTGTTTCTGCAGGTCACCAATCTTCGCATTGTGTTTCACAGCATCCTCTTTTGAAGCCATCTCAAGCTTTTTCAACGTAGATTGTAAACGACTTACTTCTCCAGAGATCTCTTCTACATGCTGACTTTTCGTTTCCAATGCTTTTTCACGTTCTTTCAAACTGGCAAGCAAATCTTTAACATTTTCACGTAAAGACGACACTTCATCATCTCTTCCTGATACTACTTGTTTTAAAACTTCAGTTTCTGAAGAATGTTCTTTTATGGCTTTCTGTAACTCGTCATTCTGTATTCTCAGACCTTCTATTTCATCTTGGTACTCTGTAGTTGTACGTGAGATACCCTCCTGTTGCTTCTGAAGTGCTTCAGCCAATTTCTCAATTTCTTTCTCTTTTGATTGCAACCTACTAATAAGGTCATTTTTCTCTTGTTCACTGGAAGATCTCAATTCGTCATTGTCGGTTTTCAGCTGTTCAAGATCCTTTTGAAGTGCCGTTAAACTTTCTTCATTCTGGGTTTGAGTCTCAACATCCTGTTCGGAACCAGTTTTGAGAGGACTCTACAGAAAGTAATAAATTACAAAGATCAGGAACATCTAGAATAACAGTTATGACTATAGTCCCCAAAAAAACAGGTAAAAACCTAACAGGGTTTCATACAGCAGGGGGATCCCCCCATAGATTTCAGGCCAAATTTATTTCAACATGCAACAATACCTCAGTTACAATCATTTGGGGACCCAGAAGTCACCAGAAGCCACTTCAGAGAGCCAAAAGTTCCTGGGGGAGCATACTCCTCCAAGAACAGTGTGCTTCACGTGGTCGATTATTTCGCCTCCTGAACAAAGCATCCTGTAGGAAACCCTATCTAATACTAATGAATGTTGCCTGTGTGGGAGGAACCCTAACTATTGGGATACAGTGAAGTATACACGTGTCTAATTCTTAGTGCATGTATACTTACTGTTTACCAGCTATAATTTGTACTTTGAACCCAGAACCAATGATTTTAAATGCACAAATTTCACTGGTCCTGTACAAAATGGTCATGGTCCCTTCAGTACAAATAGTCACAAGATATGGTCACTTCAGTACAAATAGCCACATTACATGTATTATAATGAAATTGCAATTTTTTTATTTTTCCAGCAAAATTGCTAACACATTGACACACAGACAAAACGATTACCATACCCTTCCACCTACGCTATGCGGTGAGGGTAATAACAAGACATGGTCCCTTCAGTGCAAATAGTCACATTATGTGTATTATATAACAAGTCATGGTCCCTTCGGTACAAATAGTCACAAGATATGGTCACTTCAGTACAAATAGCCACATTACATGTATTATAATGAAATTGACACACAGACAAAACAATTACCATACCCTTCCGCCTACGCTATGCGGTGAGGGTAATAACAAGACATGGTCCCTTCAGTGCAAATAGTCACATTATGTGTATTATATAACAAGTCATGGTCCCTTCTGTACAAATAGTCACAAGATATGGTCACTTCAGTACAAATAGCCACATTACATGTATTATAATGAAATTGACACACAGACAAAACGATTACCATACCCTTCCGCCTATGCTATGCGGTGAGGGTAATAACAAGACATGGTCCCTTCAGTGCAAATAGTCACATTATGTGTATTATATAACAAGTCATGGTCCCTTCTGTACAAATAGTCACAAGATATGGTCACTTCAGTACAAATAGCCACATTACATGTATTATAATGAAATTGACACACAGACAAAACGATTACCATACCCTTCCGCCTATGCTATGTGGTGAGGGTAATAACAAGACATGGTCCCTTCAGTGCAAATAGTCACACTACGTGTATTATATAACAAGTCATGGTCCCTTCTGTACAAATAGCCACATTACAAGTATTACATAACAAGACATGGTCCCTTCAGTACAAATAGGGACATAATTAAGTGTAAATGTTCTCTGCAATAGTTATTGTTGTTAATTTGCATTAGCAATGTAAACTTTAGAGAAGGACTTTAAAGTGTACCATGGCCTAAGGAAAACAAGGATAAATAATATTTAAATGACTTACATAAATTTGTTTAGCACTGAAGTATGATACAAATCATAACTAATTATAGAAGAATATTATTACGATTGAGTGACATCCTGACAATGGTAATTATATACTAGGTGAATACAGGGCATAGAAAGCTAGTGAGCAGTTATAAAAGTTAGTTCATTATGATGTTGATGGGACAATCATGAAATTAATTATTAATGTTAAATTAACAATTCCTGTCTTCTCTCATGACACTCCAAAGTCTCCAACATTCTTCACCTGTTCGATCTTTCTCTGCCAGCTCTCAGTCTTTCCAGGTGTTGTTCTGAGGTCTCTGTCGTCCTCCTAAGTGCGGCTCTGACTCTTCTTATTTCAGGTTGTCTCGTTGTGGCTCTCCTTCTCAACGTCATGTTGTGTCTCTTCTTCGTTGAGATCATGCATCTTTTTTTTAAAAATTAATTATATGGATAATTAGAATTATACAGTATGTGTTACAGACAGACAAGTGCACTTGACACATTGAGTTAGGTCCACTAATCCTCGCAATAATATTTATTTAGATACCAAGTAAGCACACAATTGACCCTAAAAGCTTCCTATTTGGTGCTACACTGTTTGATTTCAGGACACGTTTAATATTGTCCCTAACAGTAGTAACTCTTTGTTAATCTACTCCAGAAGTCCAGATGTTTTCCCCAATGGCTACTCACTCATCATTATGTGGTCCATGCTAACAATGACTACACACATACTATAATTCTTATACCATTCCCCAATGGCTACTCACTCATCATTATGTGGTCCATGCTAACAATGACTCTACACCTACTATAATTCTTATACCATACCGTACTATATAAATACAACATTATTTTGTTAAAAAGCAACCAAATTATAATAATATTTCACAAAAAAGTTAAATTAATTATCTTTTAAAGGTCATGTGATGTATTAGTGTTACTAACAGTCATTCACTTTCCCTTTCATGTTTAGTCAACAATCTTTTTACTTTCAATATAAATATCGTTCCCATTCTATTTTGTGTACATTGCATTTCCAACAGTATAATCATGTATTAACCTTATGACATTAAACCATACTCTATATTACATATAAGTTATTTAGTTACAGTATAATCATGTATTAATCTTATGACATTAAACAATACACTATAGTATATATAGTTACAGTATAATCATGTATTAACCTTATGCCATTAAACTATACACTATAGTATATACATGTATAAGTTACAGTATAATCATGTATTATTCTTATGACATTAGACTATACACTACATTTTATATAAAGTCGTCAAACTTAGCATCTAACTAACTAATTAGTATTTATGTTACAAACAATTATAAAATGTCTACTTTGCTTTGAATATTGTCGTTTATTGGCTATAAAATGTTCGCAACATTTCGTAATCACCTTTGACTTGGAGTAGTTATAACTGCTGTGAAAGGAAAATAGCCCAGGTGTAGCCAGCAGTGGGTCTGATAGGGTCTTCGCAGGGCCCTGGCAACATTCATAGATGTAGCAAGCCAAGTCTACTTATATAATTACAAATTAAGTACATGTACATGTATATAAAATAAGTAAAACATATCTCATTATTCTCATGAGACGATGGGTGTGAAACACAGTCACCTGGGAAATATTAATTGAATCAACCATTTATTTACAGGGAGTTAGGTGTGTAGCAAGACTTCTTCCTAATTTGGATGGTTTCTTGTAAAAAATGGCTGAATAATGAAGTAATTAAGTGACTATTCTTTTTCAAGTGACTATTATTCTCACATATAATCCAGCTATTAATACATACTTATAATCAACTTCGCTAACTCTTTATTACATGATACAGCAGCCTTGATGTTGCCATGGACAACACTTTTACATCATTGTTGGTGTTGTGTGATTTTGGCAAATGGCCCAAATCAGTATAAATATTACTGATGTAACTGACCACAAATTTATCTTAAAGAATCCAGTAATTGAACAATCTATATCATTACATATGCAAAGTTGTCTGTCCCTTGATTTTCTCTTAAACTATAGCACGTATAATTCAATGAAATCCAGCAGGAAGACTCTTTTGACTTCAGCTATTGCATATCACTCTACCAATAGCTCTGTATGTCAATTGCCAACAGTCAGCTTCTAATTCTGCTTCTGTGCCACACAAACATATTTGAGGGCATGATTTCGGTTTCAATATGGCCAAAGATACCAGAACAAACTGTATGTATATTCTGTTTACATTCACAATGTCTTCAAAATTATGATATGATGACTTTATATGTAATATCATGTATACTTTAATGTCAATACATGATTATAGTGTAACTCAATAATGAAGCAATGGGTTGAAATTTGACATACACAAAAAAGAATGAGAATGACTATTATATAAAAATGGTGCTGGTAAAAAGATTGTTAGTCATTTCAAACTAAAGCTATGAACATTTTTCAGAGGTCATGGTGAACGTGAATGACCTTTAGTACAACTGCACAGATGGGCTAATGCAGTGAGAAAGCTACTGCTAATGCTATTCCCTATGCAATTCGTATATATCCCATCCTTTGAATGTGTATATTTACTTAATTAAATAAGTGTCCGTCTGTCTGTCCATCTGTCACCTGATTTCTCTAAATTCCCAGCATACACTTGGATAATATTCAACAGCAAGACGTCTTTGTACTTGTGCAGATTTCTGCTATTGAATATCATTTTATGCAAACAGATCTGTACATTAAGTGCCAGCATCAGCAGTTTTAGGTAGTTCAGATATTCTGTAGGGTGTAGCTTTAATTCTTGTGATGATATCATATGGAAGTAAAGGAGGTTGCGTACACATCATTGGTCAATCTTAAACATAATGGATTGATTGATTGATATTATGTGCTGACTCAGCAGGCTATATAATCTATAACAATGATTAAATTCCATGATGACGTGCAGTGATACGTGTACGACCTCCTCTTATCTGCAAGTAGAGGAAGGGGCTGGTTATGCAAGACTATCTCCGAGTGCAAAGAAGCCTTGCTGGTGAATTTCATTACAAGATGTTCAGAAGTGTAAAGGTACAGATATTATCAACTTAATTAATTTAGGGGGTGGTGAGTGTCACTATGATCACAGTTCAAGGTTCCTAAACTGTATAGTGACTAGCAAGTGACTAACTCAAAATACACACACACAATAACTGTATAAATTACTTTTTTATGTACCTTCATTGCATGTAGTTGGAAAAGTATAGTGATCGTTGTGTGTGTGTGTGTGTGTGTGGATGGGTGTGTAGGTGGTATATGTTTGTATGTGTGTATATGTGTGTGTGTGTGTATGCACGTCTATGTCTGTGTATATGTGTGCGTGTATATGTATGTGTGTGTGTGTTTGTGTATCATGTGTGTGTTTTTAGTAGTCAAGCATAACAATAACGATTACTCGGTACAAACAAACATCAAGTCACATGATTACATGAGAGTTAACAACAGTGAACCATGTGACAACCCTATTAGTTCTATGTTTACTCATTGTAAGACAGCTGCTACTAATTAACTACATAATACTACATAGTACTACAGACAATTAAAAGAGTGAGTGCCACAGCTTGCATCATAATCAGAAACCATTAAGAAAACAAAGGTTAAAATAGTAGAGTAGTCTTGTGTATGCAGCTTGTACCCAATCAGAACGATTAAGAAAACAAAGCTTAAAATAGTCTTGTGTATACAGCTTGCATCTGTTCATGTAAACCATTTAGGAAACAATAAGTTCAAATAGTAGAGCAATCTTGTGTATGCAGCTTGCATCATGTTCATGTAAACCATTTAGGAAACAATAAGTTCAAATAGTAGAGCAATCTTGTGTATGCAGCTTGCATCATGTTCAGAAAGAAAGATTAAAAATAGTACAGTAGTCTTGTGTATATAGCTTGCACCAATCATAAACCATTAAGGAAAGAAAGATTAAAAAATAGTACAGTAGTCTTGTGCATAAAGCTTGCACCAATCATAAACCATTAAGGAAAGAAAGATTAAAAAATAGTACAGTAGTCTTGTGCATAAAGCTTGCACCAATCATAAACCATTAAGGAAAGAAAGATTAAAAAATAGTACAGTAGTCTTGTGCATAAAGCTTGCACCAATCATAAACCATTAAGGAAAGAAAGATTAAAAAATAGTACAGTAGTCTTGTGTATATAGCTTGCACCAATGAGAAACCATTAAGGAAAGAAAGATTAAAAAATAGTACAGTAGTCTTGTGTATACAGCTTGCACCAATCATAAACCATTAAGGAAAGAAAGATTAAAAAATAGTACAGTAGTCTTGTGTATACAGCTTGCACCAATCATAAACCATTTAGGAAACAATAAGTTGATTAGTCTTGTGTATACAGCTAGCTCATGTTCAGAAACCATACAGAGGAAATATAAAGTTCATAGTTTGCTTATACAAACTGTGTCTGATCTGTTTGTGCTAAACTTCAAGGAAATGGGTTCATAAACTGTAACTTTGCACACACCAGGCAGCTTTGATCTCCCAATAGCTGCTATAAAAATCATTTCTGATCATAATTATAAACAGGATAGTGATCAGGTACAACAGAAAGTATATATCTATTTATTAAAATTTATATAAAATTATATAACTATCATGTTGATGCATGCACATATGATGTTATGTAAGAGCAATCAATTATTGAAATGTTGGTATCTTGGGACTAGTGAACTTGTGCCCTAATATGGAAGTGCCCTTCATTCAGAGGTATAAATGTATCGTATTAAGACTAAGACTTAATATAGAGGTGTATTGGGACCTATTTATATCTTAGGAATAGGGGAGGGGGCCTTTATTCACATGGGTCAATGCTCCAGACTACCACAAACCATCGTTTCCAACAGTTAGTTACAAGTATACTCATCACCAGGGGGCATAGCAGTCTGGGAATGAGATTTTATTCAAAACCAACAGTTAGTTACAAGTATACTCATCACCAGGGGCAGAGCAGTCTGGGAATGAGATTTTATTCAAAACCAACATTTCCAACAGTTAGTTACAAATGTACTCATCACCAGGGGCAGAGTAGTCTGGGAATGAGACCTTATTCAAAACCATAATTTCCAACATTTAGTTACAAATATACACAACCTCTTTCTGGTTTTCATTAGCTCTCTTTAGTTCATCTTTTAATAGTTCTCTCTCTTTTCTCAACTGTGTGATCTTCTCTCGTGCTAAGTGAAGGTTCTCCTGATATTTAGTGACATACGTTTCAAGATCAGCAACCTAGGAAAATCAAAAAAATGTCAAGATTACTAACTATTAACATGCATACTGTACACCAGTATGTATGCTAGTGTGGTTTTAGTTGACAATAATGACTACTTTTAGATACCAGTATAGGTATAGTATGTCTGGTTTCTCAAACTTTTAGTTTAGTTATACTTTAATTAACTATAATAATATTAGGCTTAATAAAAGGGATTTAGTTTTAACTAAAAGTGTCCATTTTCATTTTAGTTAGTTATAGTGACCTGTAATTTAGTTATAGTTTAGTTAACATGTCTTATTAAAAGGAGTTTTAGTTACAGAGGAACCTCTTTAGGACAACTTGGTACTAGTGGAAGTGTACTTTAAATGAAGGTGTCCTTTATTTAGAGATCATTTAATATGCAAATATTGTATTAGGATAAAGACAAGTATTAGTAGTACAGAGGTGTCCTTATTTCAGAGTGTCATTTAACAGAGGTTCTACTGTAACACTAATTTACACTTGGTGTATATATGGATGTGTATCTAATAATTTATATGCATGTACGTACTTATGCAGATACAATGATTATGATAGGCTTATGATACATACATATACATGTGCATGGATGCATATGTGAAGTTTGAGAAACTAGTCATACTATAAATATTATAATCGTATTGATAAATACATACATAAACACACACACACACACACACACACACAGACATGAAACTGTGTGAAGAAATAATGAACCAATAAATACTACTAATGAAATTAATAAATACAGGGGCTTCGAATCGGCTGACATTCTGAAATCGATTATCACTAGCTTCAAATTGATTGATAATTAAGTTAATTAATGCAGGAAACTCTTCCCATTTGATCATCAAAGAGGCTTCCTGTCACTTCCATATTGTATTGCTGTCAAATACTTTGGAAAGTATGTCTTCTGGAATAATTGATATCATAGACTTAAGGATAATTGATAATCTGAAAAATTTTCAATATTAATTGATTAATTAATAATCAACGAGCGCCGTTGGGATGGGACCCTCGCCTACGTGGCAAAGTAATATTACACATGTAAAACAAACAATAATTAGACACACACACACACAATATGATTACCGTACCCTTCCGCGCAGCGAGGGTAATTAATAATCCCAGCCCTAATAATTACAAAAACAAGTATTGATGTAGTTAGTGATAATACATGTACATGTATAAAACAACATGGATGAGGGAACAGGGGTGTGGAAACATTGAGCCAACTACCGGACATTTTTACCTATTTTCACTACTCTTGTCCTGCTCCCATATACTTTGTATACAGGTCAGTTTCAATTCACCGGACATTCACTAGATTTATCAAATGTCCTGTATGACTGGCTGTTTCTATACCACTGTGGGGGACTCATGGTCATTCAGCCTTCATGGCATTTCGGACTTCATACATACCTATCACCAGTGAGCCAACAAACCAGTATGTATAACAGATCAAGAAACAAGTTATCAAATTTGCTTGTACATTACTGAATGTTGATCAGCCCCATGTAATGCACTGTATATACACTATATGCTCAAATGGCCAGACGTTTATTTAAAATGGTGTCCAATGGCATCTTGTTCTGTATAACATAACATATTGTCCAAAAGCTCTGAAACCTGTGTGGCAATGAGTTTCCATATTGTTTTATTACTTTGTATATTCATCTCTACATCACACTACTTTTATAATAATAATTCTCAGCTGCAAAATTAATAGTGATAAGTATAGATATAAATTCATTTTATTAACCCTCGCCTGCATAGATGGAGCGGATGGTTACTATAATTATTAATTAGGTAATAAGTGAAGAAATTATTTCTAACATCATCTATAAAGAATTCAGATCACGTAAAATGAACAGCATCCCAAGTGAGTGTGATGAATGACAAATTACAACCATACTAATCTTATGTAGACCTAGGATCGAGGACACACCCACTCAAAATATCCAAGATGCTGTTCTTTCTACATGACCCAAGAATTCAGAAAGCACTTTTATATTATGATCTTTTAGGTGGTTTGGGTAGCCGTCACCTATGTGCCATTACATGAATCTTGTGGCGATGAGACCCCCCATATTGGTTCATTACATTCATCTATACAATACACTAATTTTAGAATAATAATTTTAATTGAATTAAAATAGGAAATACATCAATTAATGAGATGATATCACTACCTTTGACTTCAGTTCTAAGTTTTCTTTACTCGTTTGTTGTGATTCTAAGGAACAGAATAAAAACCACAAATTATGAAAACAACTTATGTACTATGAAGTCAGTCAACCATATCCTCTGATCATTAAATGATAAATAGCTATATGTATATAGCATATGTACAGTGTGTGTATGTAAAGTGGTTGATATACAGGTAGGTAGCTTGTAGGTACATAGGTAGGTAGGTAGGTAGGTAGGTAGGTAGGTATGTACAGTATGGTACGACGTATGTAGGTAAGTAGGTACATAGGTAGGAGGGTAGGTACGTAGGTAGGTAGGTAGGTAAGTAGGTAGGTATGTACAGTATGGTACGACGTATGTAGGTAGGTAGGTACGTAGGTAGGTAGGTAGGTACGTAGGTAGGTAGGTACGTAGGTAGGTAGGTAGGTAAGTAGGTAGCTATATACAGTATGGTATGTACGTAGGTAGGTAGGTAGGTAGGTAGGTAGGTACGTAGGTAGGTAGGTAGGTAGGTAAGTAGGTAGGTATGTACAGTATGGTATGTACGTAGGTACGTAGGTAGGTACGTAGGTAGGTACAGTAGGTACAGTATGGTAGGTAGGTAGGTACATGTACGTAGGTAGGTAGGTAGGTAGGTAGGCAGGCAGGTAGGTAAATAGGTAGGTACATGTAGGTACGTAGGTAGGTAGGTAGGTAGGCAGGCAGGTAGGTAAATAGGTAGGTACGTAGGTAGGTAGGTAGGTAGGCAGGCAGGTAGGTAAATAGGTAGATAGATAGGTAGGTATATACCAGATTTGTATTTGAATACTTTATAGTTTTGTATTCGTATTTTTGAGTTTTGAAATAACAAGTATTTGTTTTTGTATTTGTATTTGAAAAAGCAAAAACACAAATACTTGACTGTCCTTCTGTTAATGATAACTGATTAAAGTGTTTTATTATGTGTTATCTATTGGCTTACACCATTTTAAAAATTATAATCATTTTTTTGTGTCAATGATGTCACATTGTGACATCATTGACACGTTGAAAGTAAGCCAGAAATACCGGTAGTAATGGCAGTCGGCCAATCTATTCCTGTGGTTTTTCAATGCTAAGTACAAGCACTGCCAGACTCTAATATCTGGTGCTACTTCAAATTTCTTGCTTCATCTCAAGGTGGCTCATCTCAAGGTAAATGTCAGCTAGAGGGTGAATGTCAGCCAGAGGTAGATATGGTATGTAGGTAGGTAGGTAGGTAGGTAGGTATACAAGTACATATATGATATCACAATCAACCTAGTACACAATTAGGCAGTTAGATATACAGTTACATGTAAACAGGTAGGTAGGTTATTAGGTACCTAGGTATTCACTATACAAGTACATATATGATATCACAATCAACCTAGTACACAATTAGGCAGTTAGCCATACAGGTATATGTACACATATAGGTAGGTTATTACAAGTATATATATGATATACATAATGGATAATCAAGTAGCTAGAATCTGCTAGACAGATAATAATCAGTGAACTATAAATGTATTTAAAAGTCTTTACTTCAAAACAAATCATGACTTTAAGGTTTCCAAGCAGTTAAAACAGACAGGTGATACTGACCACTTTGTCTCAACTAACATCAGAATAGTAATCTGTCTCCACCAGTACAAAGAAACATGGTTTATGCTAAATACATTAGTAATTTATTATGATAAGTCTCTAACCACTGTGGTTAACATTTGAAGAAGTAAACAACTGTAGTCTGTGTGTGTGCGTGTGTGTGTGTCCGTATGTGTGTGTGTGTGCGTGTGCGTGTGTGTGTGTGTGTCCGTATGTGTGTGTGTGTATACATGTATGTGTATTTGATTGAGTGAGTGTGTGTTTGTGCGTGTGCTTGTATATGTGTTGTGTGTGTATTGTGTGTCCATGTATACACCCATGTCTAAATTGTCATGTATCTGTTTGTATATGTATGTGTGTATGTATGTGTGTATGTATGTGTGTATGTATATGTATGTATGTATGTATATATATGTATGTATGTATGTATGTATGTGCATATGCGTGTGTATGTGTACGTGTGTAAAGTGTATGTGTTTGTTAATGTCAGTGAATGCCCTAGTGATTATTATGAAAAGTACCTTCCAGCAGATAAATGGCATCATTACATCATGAAGATGGTATTCTAATAACATTAGCCATATCTAGAAGATAGTTTATTATTGACGTAATCCGTGACAAAGGTAATGTTGTATATACATTTGTCCAGGTGAGAGTTTGGTACAGAATATCACAAGACATGATTATAACTTCAGAATATATTATGATTTGTCCTTTATTCCTATGAAGTTATTTTGAAAGTAGACAAACTTGTGTTTGCTTTCCTCAAGTGGTACCTAATTATGTCAACTGTTTAATATATGTATGTGTGTGTACATGTGTGTGTAAGTGTGTGCATTGATGTATGTACGTACGTCAATACGTATGCATGTATGTACATGTACGTACGTATGTATGAAGTATGTATGTATGTTTGTATATATGTATGTACATATGTACGTATGTATGTATGTATGTATGTATGTATGTATGTATGTATGTATGTATGTATGTATGTATGTATGTATGTATGTATGTACTACATTTAAGTTTATCTATGAAGTATAAATAATTATAATTATTATGTACATTATTTACATGTATGTACTTGTAGTATATGAGATATAAATTAGTTAACACTTGTTCATACATTTACCTTTCTCTTCATCCTGTTGTTGAGTTACTACTTTGTCCTTCAGTAGCCTCACCTGAAATTACATATAATACATCATACAGATAAAATTACAATAATTTTATATGATTATAACTGTATGTCTGTGTGTGTGTGTGTGTTTGTGTGTGTTTGTATAATTTTATATGTTATAATATTATGCGGCCCAGAGATGGGGCAAGCATTTTAAAAAGAGTTAGGTACAAGAAACTCTTAAAGTACTAGCTAGCTGCAAGCACAAGTACTAATACAAGCATCAGAATGAGTAAAAATCCTTAAGCCCAATTAAAGCACTTTATATAATGTGTAAGCACAAGTGTCAAGCATTTTTACAACCAATGTTGCTGTTAGTTGGAGAAACTGTAATCTTTACTTAAATTGTTTATTACATTTAACGAACATCAAATTTTCAAAAGTACTGTCTTAGTCTATACCTATTAGGTCTAAAGATCTTCCCACCACACTAAACAACTCTCAATAGGAGCAGAAATGAAAAGAGCTTGAAAAGGGCTTATTAAGCACTTTCACAATAAATGCTTACGCATAAGCACAGCTTTTCACGGAACTTGAAAAAAGGGCTTCAAGCACTTAAAAATATGTGCTTAGAGCACTTTAAAGCTCAAACACTCAAGTGCTTGCCCCACTTTAATTATGCATATTTATGGCCCATATGGCCATCCCTATGATGATTGCTTTCCCACGGGTTCGAACTATATATATATATGTTTGTGTCACTTATGCGAGTATGCGTTGTATACGTGGTTAAGGAAGTTACGTCATTCCTGGAGGCTCGGTTAATTAATGGGCGTGGCGCGTAAATGAAACGCGCGCTCAAGCTCTACAAACCAGCAGAAAGAAAGCTGTGTAGCTTACGTAGAAACTGGAACTAATAGCTAGCTATTCTACCTGAAATATATTCTTAAAGTTCTACAAGGTTCGGGGGGGGGGGGGGGGGGGTAAACAGAGTAGATAATCAAAATAATAACTATAATAGGCTGATGTGTTTCAGGCTTGATAAAGTTAGCCATGATTACTGAATTCTGGACACCACAAAGCAGTCATAGGGATACTTTTATCTTCACTTAAATTTGTAAAGCAATCATAGGGATGTTTTTTTTCCTCTGTATACACTTGTATAATTGTAATTATAATTAGACAAATTATTGGCACAAGAGAGCCTAGTTGTATGTTAAATATACGTAGTAAACATTTCTACGAAAATTCATTAACATTGAAACAGAAAAGTCTCCTTACAAATGGAGTTTAAGGAAAGTGAGAAATATAATTCATCGTAACAATGTGTATGTGTATATATGTATGTATGTATGTATGTATGTATGTATGTATGTGTATAGCTGCCATCTAGGCTTAAGGTAAGTTATGTTAATTACTAAGTCTTAATCAACGATATGACAAAGCTTTCTGTTGACTACGGTTTTTAGATGTTGACAAATGTTAATCTATTCATAAACATGTTTACATGTAAGTATAGTTTATACATAGATAATTTGTTTTGATGTGAAACTACTGCTGACTGTATTCAGTGCTCAATTAGAGTATGTAATGTACATGTATATAGAGTATGTACTGTACATGTATATAGAGTATGTAATGTATATGTATATAGAGTATGTAATGTATATGTATATAGAGTATGTAATGTACATGTATAGAGTATGTAATGTACATGTATATAGAGTATGTAATGTACATGTATATAGAGTATGTAATGTACATGTATATAGAGTATGTAATGTACATGTATATAGAGTATGTAATGTACATGTATAGAGTATGTAATGTACATGTATTTATAGCACTTTGACGCCTAACATCAAAGGTACCGACTGTTCTATATTTTCCATATAGCACACTTTTTTGACCACATCCTGTTCTATATTTTCCGGATGTTGTTTATAACACTAGAAAACAACGCGCTTACCTCGGGTTTAGTGCAAGAACACTAAGTACTTCATTCTTCTTCTCCATTGTATTAATCCAAAGTACTAATACTGTACTATAAACCAGTTAAAGCACCGGTTTCGCTCGTGTTGTCTTGGAAAATATAGCACTGGGGGTGGGGTCTCGAAGCCTCATCAAGCACTCGGCTACGCCTCGTGCTTTATGAGCTTCTCGACCCCACCCTTCGTGCTATATTTTCCATACAACACTCGCACCGGTGCTTTAACTAATACATAGAGTATGTAATGTACATGTATATAGAGTATGTAATGTACATGTATATAGAGTATGTAATGTACATGTATAGAGTATGTAATGTACATGTATATAGAGTATGTAATGTACATGTATATAGAGTATGTAATGTACATGTATATAGAGTATGTAATGTACATGTATATAGAGTATGTAATGTACCGAGTATGCAACTAACAGGAGACATATATTAATTTGACAATTATACAATACAGGAATAAATAACCTGATGACATTTCCTGTCAATTAAGTAATATCACATGGCTGTTATAACAATTAAAAATCGTTCTGTGTGCATACATGTACATGTACATGTACATGTATGTACTTTTAGACAGTCCAGCAGGAAGAACTGATTGCAGATTTTATATAAATAGTATATATTTCATCACACAAGAAGCACATGTTTGATGTATAGTGCTTACTGTAACAGTTACATGTAGGAAGGAAATTACATGTATAATCGATCCTGTTACTATTATTAACTTATTATTAATAGATTATTAACACTCAGGGGGTGACAATTTAATATGTAATGCACATGTATGTACTTTTAGACAGTCCAGCAGGAAGAACTGATTGCAGATTTTATATAAATAGTATATATTTCATCACACAAGAAGCACATGTATGATGTATAGTGCTTACTGTAACAGTTACATGTAGGAAGGAAATTACATGTATAATCGATCCTGTTACTATTATTAACTTATTATTAACAGATTATTAACACTCAGGGGGTGACAATTTAATATGTAATGCTTCAGTGAGTGATTCTAAAGCATTTGTGCATATATGTATAACTACATATATATTCATACTTACACAAATACATACATGTACACATACATACATACACCAATACATACATGTACACATACATACATACACAAATACATACACAAATACATACATGTACACATACATACATACACCAATACATACATGTACACATACATACATACACAAATACATACATGTACACATAAATACATACACAAATACATACATGTACATATACATACATACACAAATATATATACACATGCATGTACTTACACATATTATGCATACATTCATATCACATATTATAAAAGTTGTTTACGTGTAATTTAGTTTACCAGTATTCATCCTCGTTTCATAAACATATCTCCATCGTTTAGATAAACACAGAATGTTTTCAGTTTACCATACATACACTGTACTACATACATAATTATATACATACATACTACATACATACATATATACTACATACATACTACCATACATACAGACATACATACATATATACATACATACATACATACATACATACATACATACATACATACATACATACATACATACATACATACATACATACATACATACATACATACATACATATATACTACATACATACATACATACATACATACACACATACATATATACATCATACACAAACATAAATGCGTACGTTTATAAATGTACATACATATACATACATATATTTGAATGTTTATAGAATAAAAGTAAACATTACTGCAATACAAACACTAATACAGTCCCAACATCTGTATTATGAAATGATCTCGATAGGGAAATGATTGAATAACGTTTATGTTCCAGTATGATCTATATCAGGAATAAAGCAATTTCACTTCAGAGAGGAAGATGAGGGTTTTCACTAACATATGTGATAATGATTGCTTCACTTCCTTGATAATATTGAAGAAAGATGTTTGAACAATATAACTTTTGGGGAATAGCACCTTACATGCATGTGGCCTCTTTAAGATGAACAGATGTGCACATCGATTGCTTCACTGACAACATTTAATAAAGAATTCCGAATAATATAACTTTTGGGGAATAGCTACTTATTTGCATGTGGCCTCTTTAAGAGAAGGGTTAACATTAACAGATGTGCATGATGATTGCTTCACTGACAACAATTAATAAAGAATTCTGAATAATATAACTTTTGGGGAATAGCACCTTACATGTATGTGGCCTCTTTAAGATGAGGTTTACATTAACAGATGTGCATGATGATTGCTTCAGTGACAACATTTAACAATATTGAATAATGAATTCTGAATAATATAACTTTTTGGGTAATAGTTCCTTATTTGCAGGTGGCCCCTTTAAGATAAGGGACAGATGTGCATGGGGATAATTGCTTCACTTCCTTGGTGATGAAACACTTCCAAAGAAAGGTTATTTCATTGGGGAAACAACTATACACCTTACTTGCAGCTGGCCTCTTAGGATTTGGTTGGGTCTCAATTAATTAGCAAAGGACAGTTAATTGATTATCAATTAAAAGATCAAATAAATTGTTTTTATATTGACTGGTGAAACGCAGCTGATAGCCAATTCTGTATGAATTATGTATGATTTCTGAATCCTTCCGTTTCATTAATTTGGCACATGAATCTATGTATGTCTATATCGTCTATGCATAGATATAATTATGTATGCATCCTGTGTATATATATGTAGTTTATATGTGTATTGCGTGTATATATCTATGTATGTATATATCTATTTATATCTACAAATATATATGTATGTTGAAGGTTTAGTTAACCTCCTAAAAGTGCTCATTATTGGCCATTTTTTTTTAAATTTTAGTTATTGCAAAAACTAAAAGTCCCAACGCCTTACTAAAAGGGGTTTCAGTTATAGTTAACTAAACCAACACTAGACTATGTATGTGTGTGTGTGCGTGCATACTTGTGTTTGCAGGACATTTATCTTCTCATCTTTTTCTTCAAGAGACAATGTAAATGACTCTTCCATATGCATCTTAGCTTGTCTATCAAGTTCTTGTGCCTAAAACATATCAATTTGAAATGCTAGCCTAAAATAATTATAAGAAAAAATACCTCTTTCATTTCAGATAACCTTCGTAAGTGCTTCTTCTCCATGGCAGCAAAAGTTTCCTGAAAGAGAGAGAGAGACAGAGAGAGACAGAGAGAGACAGAGAGACAGAGAGAGACAGAAAGAGAGACAGACAGACAGACAGATGGTCAAACATATTTGTGATTTGAATACAAAATCCTTACATCTTTCTCTTGACATTGTGTTTCCAGTTTTTTGTGAACCTCCATCAACTACATTCAAACAAGAAGAATCCATTGATCACATTATTAGTACAATACCAGATGGTATGAGGCTAAATTGAGCTGGCAATCACTTGATATCAAACCCAGGGTCACTGGCTTTAGCTGGCAGTGCCCAAGCTGACTACTAAGCTACACAACTACACAACTACCAGCCCTTCATAATCTCCTGCATTGGTATTGAATGTGCATCCAGTAGTTACTATTCATGTGCTGTTCAATCCCAGGCAACTGTCACCTTTTCATGCCTTCTTTAGCTTCATACTATCACAATTGATTTCTAACTGAGGCAAGATTCTTAGCGAATGTTAGCAATAATCATTTACATAATATAGTGATAAGAATATAATACTATATAAATATGTGTGTTCTCTGTGAGTGTGTGTTCAGAACACTAAGTGACATAACTATATATAGTACAATTATTATTTTATTATCACATACTCAGAAATACCTGACTACCTATCTACATACATACATACATATATACATTAATACATACATACATACATACATACATACATACATACATACATACATACATACATACATACATACATACATACATACATACATACATACATACATACATACATACATCAATACATACATACATACATACATACATACATACATACATACATCAATACATACATACCATACATCAATACATCAATACATACATACATACATGCATACATACATACATACATACATGCATACATACATACATACATACATACATACATACATACATACATACATCAATACATCAATACATACATACATACATACATACATACATACATACATACATACATACATACATACATACATACATATATACATACATGCATACATACATTGTTACATATATACAGCATAATTTCATTTTTAATCATGACTTTATGTGGTTTAAAATAAAAGAAACACTAATTACTTCATAGCAAATAAAAGCCAGACAATTATGAGATATATTATTTGTATGTATGTACTGTATGTATGTATGTATGTATGTATGTATGTATGTATGTATGTATGTATGTATGTATGTATGTATGTATGTATGTATGTATGTATGTATGTATATATGTGAACAAATGTACAAAAAACATCATAGAAATTATTGAATGATAGATGAATAGAGGGATGGATAAATAAATGGACAGATATATACATTGATAGATGAAAACATTATTGGATGTATAGATAGATAGATGAATAGATGGATAGATAGATAGATGAATAGATAGATGAATAAAATAGATAGATAGATGAATAGATAGATGAATAAAATAGATAGATAGATGAATAGATAGATGAATAAAATAGATAGATTGATAGATAGATAGAAGAATTGATGACAAAATGATATACGAAAATTATGCCTACCTCACTGAATCTACCCTTATATCTGAGTGTAGCTTGACGTTGTTTAATTAACATGGTCGTTAAATCTTCGTGAGGAACATTTTCTAAAGAGGACAATTCTTCCTCACCGCCAACTGATCCAACACGATACTTTGAAGATGTGGGGGCGTGTTGTTGAGTAGACGGACTTTCAGTCGTTTCCTTCACCTGATATCCAGTTGAATCAATGACACGTTTTTTCAAACGCCCTAAAACATTACCCCACTGTCCTTCAGGGGTACTACCTGTGTGCTCTGTGTCCGAAGATACTATAGAAGTATTTAGTTCTCCTCGGTCTGGAGGTTGCTTTGGGGTGTGCTGGATACTTGTGTCCTCTGGATTCGAAGGCCTCTTAGGTGTATCTCTCTTACCTAAATCGGTTTCTTCTATTGTTTGTTCTCTATGCTCTATCTTCTCTTCTTCACGCATTTCTGACATCTTTGTCTCCACTGAATTCTCATGTTCTTGCTTAGTAGGTGTAACCTAAAAGAAAATTAATTACTGCCTTCTTTTTGTGGAAGTATTCACCTGTTCTGTTATGGGATCTATATTTTGTGTGTCATCTTCTTTCTTTAAATCAGAAACAGATGTCTAAAGAGTTATATTATTATATAGATAGATACAATGGCTGGCACACATACTGTTAGCCTTTTTCAATAATATAAAGCTTTGTAACGTTTCTAGTCATAGAATACAGCATGAATCGTCTTACCTGAACTGCTGGAGACCTAGTAATAGGTGGCCTTGTAGAGGGACTCTTCTCTTCCAAGGTCTTTTGTTTCAGCTTTGCAAACATGCTCTACACACTCGAAGAGTGAAACCCCTTCATAAAAAAATTAATTAATTCACAATATGGGCACCTTCTACTTTCTCTATATACACATAAACACCATGTGGGCACCATGAGGGTGTTATTATTCTTAGCACCAATTGTATTCAAAGTTGTTGAATTTGTAAGATTATCTTTTCATAAAAGTTTTTTTCATTTTGTCATAGTCGAGAATATTACACAACATGCTTGATATTTACAAGAACAGACACAAAGGAACAGATATAATCAATATAAAAAATATTAAACATGTATATATTGAGGACCTGTTGTCCCAAAAAAAAACAATACTCTAACAAAAATAGATAATAATTTATAAATTTTGTGCAAATTATGATACATGCTTTGAGTGAAAGCAAGAAAAAAAAACCTGAAGCAAATGACTGTTTCGTAGTGATTAAAAAGCAGTGTTTAAAACTGTAGTTGAGCAAGAGTCCACAAGGGTCTCCAGTAAGTGAAAAATATACCTGTTTGGTTGGTGTCAAGTGATTACAGTGGACAAACAAAACACACATATATACATTTAATGGTTCTTAGTGTTGAGTACAAGAGATATTTAGACTTTTGAGTTGTGAAAGTTGTTCTTTATAGTATGATCGATCTCTGTTTAGCATCAACATGTGTCTGCTGGCTGCTAACGAAAGCTCAGTACATTTATTCCAAAATGATACTCTGTCTTGCTTGACAAGGAATGGTCGTAATGGATAACTGATTTCGTTTGCATTGTATGTGTATGAAATGTAGAGACACATCAGTACTAGTTCTTTTGCATCGGTGAGGGTACGCACAGTGAATCTTTCAAAGGCCAACTGAAGAAGTGTGTGTGTAAACACAATATGAGATTCCAAAAGAAAGGAATTTATTGTCCATCCATTTAGTTGGAGTCCTTTGTCAGCACATCTAACCCACATGGCTACCTCTGGTGCAGTTGGACGAGACAGCAGACTTTTACATTGGTTATTAACGTAGTTACCCGTACAGTGAAGGAGATCCGTTAGTGTCCATCTTCTTTCTGTGCGAACTAAAACCGTTGATGATGTGTCCGAGATGCTTTTAGGTTTTGATGGAAGGATCTCTTTCTTGCTCGGTAAACGTTCAACTTGCTTCTCCGTTTTCTTGAGTTCTTCAATCTGTTGCTGTTCTGCTAACTGGTTATTACGGAGAGTTGTTGTTTTCTCTGCTTTACTGCGTTTGGAGTTTATCTTGAGTTTTGCAGCTGCATAGGTTATTTTTCTAACATCTTGAGAAAACTTGCTCTTCATGTCCATGTTTCCAAGAGATACACTTCGTTCCACGCTCATACCAGCTCCCATTCTATTTTGAGTGAAAACTAGCACAATTTATGTAGCAGTCCAATCGTGTGAAATATAAAGGTGTGAACTAGTTTTTCTGGTGCTAATGACTGCTAAGGGAAAGAGATAATTTGCACTCTCCTTGTTTGCAAATACTCTTCAATTGAATCGACTATTTTATTTTACTACTACTGCCAATTTGCGAGTTCTCTTTTTATGTTTGCTCGACCACATGGTACATCCTACAACTTCCCATTGGTTGCTAGGAAACAGAAACAACAAAAGATGAATCTAATAATTATTATTACAGTGCATCATAGTAACTTCCTATAAAATTGCATCATCCACAGATCTTGAACATAGTTTAATTTTTTTTGCTGGTATATATTGCCGATGTATATAAGTATATCATCAATGATTATCAACAGTGCCTATAATTATTATACTGTCCATACATGCAGGTGGTGGTTGTCATAATTATTTTTCATGCCTCTCACATTATACAAATATTTAATAACAAGACAAGTTGCTACTTGATGGTGGTTCAATTTTGTGCTATATAATTATAATTATGCATCAAGTTTATTGCTTAGATTTTTGTCATCAGGAAATCAAATCGATTAATCAATCAATATCGAAAATTCTTCTGATTATCAATAATTATTTCAAGTTTGCGATATCGATCATGCTATGATTCAAAACGAGATATTTTTCAAGCATGTGACAGCAAATAATGCACAATATGGAAGCTAGCCTTTTTGATCATCAAATGGGAGGAGTTCCCTGCATTAATGGGCAAAAATCTTCCACTGATTATCAATCAATTTTAAAAGTTTAGTAATAATCTACTGAGATATTGAAATCGATTATTACTAATAATCGATTTCAATATCTCAGCCGATTCCCAGCCCTAATATATATCTAATATTCATTTTAAAACATGGACATCATAAGACAAAAGGGCATCAAAATTCAATGGAAAATAAATTAATCATGATTGGAGAAATGAATATGTCACTTCTCAACGTGTCACGAATTAATTAATAAAATTTAAAAATTGTAATTTTAGACACTCAATACTCATTTTGTAACAGAAAATAAATTATACAGTTAAATATTTATTAATAAGCAGAAACAGGCCAGAATAGAATGAATCCATTGCCACCGTTCTTTTTAATAAGTGGACGTGGAACCTTGTCCTCCTGACAAAACAACTGTTTGTATTTTCCAGATACACTGAATGGAAGAGGATTGGTTACATTCACTCTCAAAGTATTACCACATTTTCTATAGGAAAATAAAAGAATATATATATCACACACATGCATGAGCTACAATGTAATTGCATAGTCTCTGTGTACTCTAATGGAGGTGTCCTTTATTCACAGGTTAATTAATATAAAAATGTGTACGAAGTGTCAACTGTGATGTTCTATTGTGACACAGAAAGGACTCTGCATGTTACCATAGCAACAAAATTTAATAAACACTTGTATAAAAATTTGTACTAGTGGAGGTGTCCCTGGTCTTCTTCATTCAAAGGTTAATTAATGTACAAAGGTGGCCTGACTATGAAGTGTCACATTGTCCTTATTAGATGTGAATGGGACGAATTATTATATGTTACTGTAGCTTAAATCAACATTGTAACCACAAAGTGATAAACTATAGGTTTGGAGTCTAGACAGGCTTTAACAAATGCAGAGATTCCACTTGAAGAACATGTAAAAAAGAGGTTCCACTTTAAGGACATATAAAAGGAGGCATCTTTAAAAGGAAGTGCCATTTTAGGTACATATAAAAAGAGATTCCACTTGAAGGACATGTAAAGAGAGGTGTCTTTAAAAAGAGGTTGTATAACAGTGATAAGAATCTATATAGGGAATTATTGCTGATCATGTGACCTGTGGCCAATCAGAGTGCAGATATTGCGTCACGTGATTGACCATTAAATCACTTATTGCACACTTTTGCGTGCAATAAATAGTTATTGCACACTTTGCTCACCTCTACTAACGAAGCTGCTTCAACAACAATGGTAGTTCAACAGATCATCAATAAATCACTTAGAACACACTTGACAGTGCATCGTGTGTTTCAATGTAGCACTTGGGCAGTCAATAAAGGTCTCGTTTACATAACGCACTCGCCTTCGGCTCGTGCATTATGTAAACTCGACCTTTATTGACCCGCCCTCGTGCTACATTAAAACACGTAATCACGGTAAAGTGTGTTCTAACTATTACTTAAGATGAATTATTATCAATATAACACTTAGCTATCAGTATAATATGAATATCTTAGGGGGTGTAATCGAGCAAGCATAATAGTACCATTCTAATATTTCATGATGTCACTATACTATAACAAACATGAACACAGCATGAACTATATACTAAGCATAATTCTTTTTTAGTGGGAGATGTAGAGATTTCCTTTCTAACAGTGTAACTGTGTTGTGTGTGATAACATATTTTATGGGCAATTGTCCAAGTATGGGTAAACCTCCCCACATATCCACTTATCCACAGATCCGCTTATTCATCCATCCATTCATCCCATCCATCCATCCATCCACCCATTTGCCCATCCATTAAAGAGGAACTGTAGCGTTAAACGTTTTACATAATGTCCCTAGGATATTTATAATGGATATTCATAATGGATCCTATGTCAGTCAGTATTCATAATAATTATATACTGACCTTCCTTATCACAGTATATCCTTTGTAGACAAATAAACAAGTATAATAGAGTAAAGAGGCGGGCCTTACATTCATACAAGAGGTGGCTAAGAGTACCACAATATAGATAATATGACAGAAGGAGGGGTAAATGAATAACACTATGCAGACAAAGGTACTATCAAAGGCACTCTGCCATAGTAGTGCTCTATATGTCTCAAGGCATCAAAGCAATCACCACAAAGGAATACGAAATCATAGTAGTTTAAGTAATTGGTTGCCTAGCAATACTTCAAAAACACATACTAAAAAAACACAAAAAGAAACAGAAATACGTCACAAGTGTAACCAAGGAAGTCTGAAATAATATTCTAAAAGTCTATTTCTGTCAGTAGACCTGTTATTACTTCAGTGTACTAACAGTCACAATACCTTACTAAAAGGAGATTTAGAAAATATATTTATATTGGAAGTACCTCAATGTCAAATGTATTTGTATTTGCGAAGTATTCATTATGTACTTCAACATTTTGATGTATTTGAACGTACCTTCTACATATTTGAAAGAGTACTGCACACAGTTCAGATACTCTGTCTTCTTGATTTGGGCATAGCATGTAACAAATAATGTCACTCCCTCCACGAAGATGCACAATGAATCCTTGATCCTTCTGAGGACTGATTCCAAATCCTTGTATATCTTGGAATGGGATTGGAGATTTTTTACGTTGATAGCCTTTGTTTGGGTCCAGTTTAAACAAATGGTTGTCTGAAATAAGAATTGCTCGATGCTGGACACGCCCTCTTTTGTTCACCTGTGTATGTATGTACATGTAAATATGAATGTATGCATTCAGAAATATATATATATAAGCTTAATCTAATCATTGTGTATATTTAGCAGTACTAATGACAGGGATAGTACTATTCACTTTTGATCAGTAATCGCCCGTAACTACCCATCTAGGCTAACCTAACCCTGTTCCTTAACACAACATGTACATGTAGTGGATTGGTTTGAGCTAATAAGGATGGGCTGTTCAATACAGTTTAGTTTCAAGAGTGTCTACCCGAATTTTGTTATAGTTAGTTATAGCTATTGCTGTAATTTTGTTACAATCACTAAAAGGGGTTTCAAAACAGCATGACCCACTCATGTATGTACATGTATACATAGGTGGGTCAAATATGAGAACTGACTTATAGTTCACTGTTATGTATGCATAATTGTACATATACATGTACATGTGCATGTACATGTACATGTACATGTATACACAGGTGGGTCAAATTATAAACTTCCAGCTCACTGTATATACATACATGTACCTGTATGTACAGGTACATACAGGTACATGTATATACATGTATCTGTATGTACAAGTACATACAGGTACATACAGGTACACAGACATGTACATGTTTGTACAAGTACACACAGGTACATAGACATGTACACGTACATGTACAGTTATTATAACACATAATTTCCAAAGAAATGATATTATGTTCACCTAACTGAACATTTGTCAAACTGAAAGAAATACCAAGAATTGAGAACATGATTTCCTTTTCAGTAAGCTGTTCCCAAGCATTAATTGCACAGGTGGATCAAGTTATGAGAATGATTTATGTTCAATTGCATTATGAACACCAGTACATATATACATGTACATGTACATATGTACATACATGTACAGTTATACACACATGTACATATGTAAGTACATTAATTACAATAACACAGTAATATATACATATGTACATGTACATGTACATGTACATATGTGCATACATGTACAGTTATATACACATGTACATATGTAAGTACATTATTTACAATAACACAGTAATATATACATATGTACATGTACATGTACTTTACAAAGACATGATATAAGGTGTGTCTGTTTAGATATATTTCACCTCTAAGACAAAGACAAGTGATATAATATAATAAATATTTATCTTATCATCTTACTATAATAAAATACAACATACGTATGCATATACATAGGTGGGAAACTGACTTATAGTTCAATGTCACATATGTACATGTATATGTTTACACAGGTACATACACATGTACATGTATACACATGTACATACACATGTACATGTATATACATGTACGTACACATGTACATGTACATACACATGTACGTGTACATACACATGTACATGTACATGTATACACAGGTGGGTCAAATAATGCAATCTGACTTATAGTTCACTGTTATGTATATACAGATTTACATACATGTACATACACATGTACATGTATATACATTTATTATAACACATAATTAGAAATGATAGATACTAGAACCTGCTATATACATTAGATAAAGTTACTAAGGTGAATAAAGTACATCATTTATTGTTGTTAACAGATATGTAATCATTATGTCATCTCCTTGTTAAGAGTGGAAATTACATATGTGTTGTAATAACTGTGTATCACTCATGTACACATACATGTACATACAAGACGATTAAATATTTTATAGAAAAACATTTTACATGTGCATGTATATTCATCTTGCTAGTAAAATACATACATACCAATACATATATATATATATATATATATATATATACACAGGTGGGTAAAAGTACGAGAGCTAACTTATAGTTCACTGGATGTATATATAGTCCTGTATATGTACATGAGGCAATAATGAGAACAGGCTTTAGCTCACTGTAATGTATCTTTAGTCCTATACATGTACATGAGGCAATTATGAGAACAGGCTTTAGCTCATTGTAATGTATATCTAGTCCTATACATGTACATGAGGCAATAATGAGAACAGGCTTTAGCTCACTGTAATGTATCTTTAGTCCTATACATGTACATGAGGCAATAATGAGAACAGGCTTTAGCTCATTGTAATGTATCTTTAGTCCTGTACGTGTACATGAGGTAATAATGTGAACAGGCTTTAGTTCCTTGTAATGTCTGGTCCTGTATATGTACGTGTATATGTACATGTACATGAGGCAGTATATAGTTATTATATAACACATACACACTTTACAAAATAATGATATAAGGTATGTCTGATTATATCATATTTTATAAACAATGATAAATGACGTACTACTGTCATCTCAATAGTAAAATACACATACACACAGTTGGATCTAACTACATGTATGAGAACTAACAGTTCTTTGTGATGTCTAGTCCTATATATGTACATGTATGTGTACATAATGTACAAATTGATGATATAAGGCATGTCTGATTAAATGCCTTGTAAACAATGACAAGTGATGTATAATTTCCTGTTTCGTCTGCTTCTATTTTGTCTACTCCAAATTCATCTATCAGTCTAGTGTAGATTAGTCTAGTCTTTAATTAATTATCACTTCAATTAATATAGTATTCGATTTACAATCTATCTCAAAAACACCCACTGATAATATTTATAATACACATATATTAGATCAAAGCCGATGTCCCTTTATCTATCATCCCAATATTAACAATTTCTAAAGTATAGAAAAGATTATAAAGACACATCACTGCTTGTAGTTCTTGAGTTAAATAGTTTAATAACTTATTAATTTATAGACTACATAGTACTGTTGTTGTTGAGTTTAGTTTATAGACTACATAGTACTGTTGTTGTTGATCAATTTTGTGTTAATTAGCGATAATTTGTATCTCTGTAATTAATATTAGACGAATTGGGAATATCAGAAAAATTAGCAGACGAATTAGGATTAGACAGAACAGGAATACACGATACAGGTATATATCAAATGGTGTATTACTTGTATAGTATATTCATTTCACTAGTAAAATACATATATACACATATATACACAGTTAACTATGAGAACGAATTTAGAGTTCACTGTGATGTACCTATATATAGTTCTGTATTAATATTTACACTATTTACAGAGCGATGATATAAAGTACATGTATGTCTGATTATTTTTAATGATAAATGACATACTACATGTAAAATACATACATGTATACACACATATATATATACAAGTAACCGTGAGAACGAATTTAGAGTTCACTGTGATGTACCTATATATAGTTCTGTATTAATATTTTCACTATTTACAGAATGATGATATAAGGGACGTGTATGCCTGATTATTTTTAATGATAAATGACAACGAATTTAGAGTTCACTGTGATGTACCTATATATAGTTCTGTATTAATATTTCCACTATTTACAGAATGATGATATAAAGGACGTGTATGTCTGATTATTTTTAATGATAAATGACAAAGAATTTAGAGTTCACTGTGATGTACCTATATATAGTTCTGTATTAATATTTCCACTATTTACAGAGCAATGATATAAGATACGTGTATGTCTGATTATTTTTAATGATAAATGACATACTACATGTAAAATACATATATGTACATGTACTATACATCTTTATGATATAAGGTACATGTACATTTTTGTATGATTACATATCTTATAAACAATAATAATTGACGTACTACATGTAAAATACATACATGCACATATATATACACAGGTGGATCAACTTGTTCACTGTGATGTAATGTAGTATATATCTTTACAGTGATGATATAAGGTATATATGATTACATATCTTATAAACAATGATAAATGACGTGCTAACTGTATAATCATCTCACTATTCAAATATATATACACATATAAATATATACACAGGTGGATCAAACTATGAGAACTAACAGTTCATTGTGATATACCTACAGTCCTGTACATGAGGTAATACACACACTACAACACATACACAATTTCTACTTTTTACAAAGAAATGATAAAAGGTTCATGTACATTGTATGTCTGATATGTATCTTATAAATGAAGTACTTACTAGCTAAATACATACATAGTTACATACACATATATGTATATACACACTATGCCATAACGACATATGACATGTAATGTACATGAGGTACACAAATATGCAATTTTCATTCTTTACAGAGAAATGATAACATCTTTTAACTGATAAATGATGTAATTCATTTTTATCTTAGTTAATGAATGTAGTTTACTTAGTAATTCTAGTAACATTTTTATTGTAAATATGTACATGTATATATGCATACATAGTATATACCTACATCCTGTGTACAATTTTTGGAACTAAATTGGAATTTTGAGAGTTATAGCAAAACAAAGTGATACAGGAAATACTAACACTATTCGAACATACAATAGAATGATAGGTATGGTGAGTGGATCAAACAGTACGAATATATGACAATCACTATATTTGTCAGTATAATATAATTTTTCATCATGTCCACACACAGACACATACGTACACATAAAGACAAACAGACACAGACACAGACACATACAAACACATACAGACAGACAGACAGAGACACACACACACCCAGACATATACAAACACATATAGATAGACAGACAGACACAGATACAGATAGACAGACAGACACAACACACAACACACATAAACAAACACACAAACAAGACAGGCAGACAGACAGACACACAGACACAGATAGACAAGACAGACATACTGACACACACACAAACTCACAGACATACACACATGCATGAACACATAAATACACACCTACACAAATACCTACACACAGATATACACCTACATGAACACACAGACACACCTACATGCAGATAAGAACACACACATACATGCAGGCATCAGAGCATGGAACACACCCTATATTATATTACAATGAATAATGTTGCAATACTATCTAGTAATGCACCAATGTGAGATTTTATCAATATTCTGATACCAGTCTGATATTACATCTATCTTCTAGTATCTGATTCCTTCAATGAAAATGAGCTTTTTCTTAATATTTAATTTTATGGGTATCAAAATAGTTTTTAATTATGTTATAAATGACATTTTTTAGTATACTTATTACAATATCAGTTGCATGTACATCACTCTATTACTTGATACTAAAATTAATGGCAATAGGTGATGGCTGATATTGATTACCAGTTCATTACTAATTCATATGCAGACAGATAGACAAACAGACAAACAGATGGACAGATAGACAGACAGATAGACAGACAGACAGGCATGTAATATGATTACTATACCCTTCTGCCTAAACTTTGCAGGGAGAGCAATAAGACACTTACTTTCATGACTTCACAAGAAAACAAAACACGTTCAAAATCATGAGAACGTTGAAGATGACTGAGAGAAGTTTGAAACAGGCCAGTTCGTCTGTTCTCCTCCTAAAAGAATAATAAATATACTTTATTACGTGTTATGAAACCACATGTCTTCTTCAACTAGAATTAATTCCAGCTGAAGAAGGCCTTTTGGGCTGAAACATTCATTTAAAGAAACCCGTGATAGATATACTCAAGTTTATGAACTCACAGGCATTGCTAAATAGTTTCCAAACCATTTACGTTGCAGGCCCCAATCGGGTCTTCGTTGTTCTAAAACTTCACAAGCAACACATTTGAGTTGTACCTCTGGTCGATCCTCTATGGGTATTCTACGAAGGATAATGGAGGCACGCCACCTGTAGAATGAAGGGAAAAGCAAGACATAGAAAAATGAATAGTATAATTATATTCATGGTCAACACAAATTGATAATGTATTATAGTGTAGTGTTGGTTAAGCTATAACTAAAAGCCTTAGAAATCCAATCATCAAGAGAGTTTAGTTAAATTGAATTAGCCAATAATGGGCACTTTTAGTTAATCAAGTAAAAACCCTCATTTAGCAATTGAATTATCAAGTTTTGGTTAATGTACAAAAATTAAATTAGCTCACTTTTAGTTAATTAACTAAAACCCTTTTAGTAAGCCTAAAATTGTTTTAGTTAATTAGCTATTAACTGCATCCACTAAATTCAGTGACTTTAAATGGTCGTATTTAGCATGCATTAATTTTAGCGAATTTCAGAGCCATGCCTAATAATAATATGATCGTGAAATATATACTGTATATTTTTAGCGTGTGCTAATTTTAGCAATTATTATGTTAGTTGCTAAATTCGCTAAAATTAGTACACGCAGTTAAAAGTAGACTTTAGGTAAATATTAAAATGGTTACTATTGTAATACTAAAACAACACTAGTATACAATATACAGTACTTCTCATATAACTTGTACTACAGAATCCAGAATGTGACATCCATAAGAGATAGTAGCTAAAGGAAATGACTTCAACCACAGTGTTTTATCAAGTCACATTAGAGAATGCAATCAGGATTAATATAACTTGTGTCATTACCCACAACAAAGTCTTATGGTTACACTTCTTGGAATTGCAAATCTTTAATTACATGTTAAAGAAAAACAGAGACTGCTACGAAATGAGATCATGCCTGTAGCAACAAAACAGACAGCTAACTTTCAATAACACGAAATTGGATACTTGCAAACAACACATTGCTAATGGAAACCAATTAGCCAAAAGGTACATCCTCTTTTAGCAATATTTAGGAATGAAATTGGCCAATAATTGGCACTTTAAGTTAGTTAAAAGAAAAATCTCTTTTAGTAAGCCAAAAATTGTTGTAGTTAATTAACTATATAAGTAAATATTATTATAATACTAGTTAGTAAACAATGTACACATGTAGTCCAAGAGAACAGATGAATATTATGAATATTATGAAAATGAGATAATCACCATAGCAACAAACAGACATAGCTATTTGGCAAGTTCAACAACACACATCTGATACTTGTAAACAACACACTACTAATGAAAACCATTAGCTAAATGTTATCATACTAAGCCACAAGTAATTGCTAAGAACAATGAATAGGATTAATTATATCATGCAAGTAAACAATGTGATTAACAAGCTATGAATATAATTAACTCAACTATAAAATTATTATAAGTGGACGCACCTAAGGATACAATTGGAGGGAATGAGTACAACATCTTAAAACTGAATCTTGGCATCTCAATTATATCACTACTATATAGTGTATATATAACTATATACATAATACACATACATACATAAATACATACATGTATACATACATACATACATACATATGTACATACATACATGGTGTACATACATACGTACATACATACATACATACATACATACATACATACATACATACATACATACATGTACACATACATACATGTACATACATACATACATCCATACATGTACACATACATACATACACACACATACATACATACATACATACATACATACATACATACATACATACATACATACATATATACATACATATATACATACATACATACATACATACATACATACATAAACAAATACATAAACATAATATACTTATACTGTACATAAATAATTTTTTTCAGAATTTAAGAATGCCAACACTTAGAGCTAAATAAGGTGATACAGGAAATACAAATGTTATTGAAACATACAATAGAATGATAGGTATGGTGAGTGGATCAAACAGTACGAATATATGACAATCATCATATATGTCAGTATAAAATAATGTTTCATCATGTCCACACACACACACACACACACACACACACATACGTACAGACACATACACACACATAAACACATACATACATACATGTACATGTACACACAGACACAAACACATAAACACACGTAAACACATACATACATACACACACAGACACAAACACATACAGACAGACATACATGTACATACACACACAGACATACATGTGTATATACAAACACATATAGATAGACACAGACACACACAGACACACACAGACACATACACACACAGACACAAACACATACATACATACAGACACATACAAACACATACACACATACATACACACACACACATACAAACACATACACACATACATACATACACACACAGACACAAACACATACATACAAATATGGATACAGACACTCTGCCCGAGGGTGAGGTTTTTATAAATCTGATATACAGATGGACACACACACATAAATCCAATCTCAAAAAATTGCTATATCCAATTTCATTGACGCACACACACACACACACACACAACATGTATTACATACACTATTGTACATGTACTGTACATGTGACTTTCTAAACCAATAGCTTTCTTCATAAACATTATATGATATCAGTTATAATGAGAGTATTTTATATCTCTCCCTTTTCGTTGATTAAATACAGTAGAAAAGCATTAAGTACTGATAGTATTATAATACAATACAGTGATTAGAATCATGTGATAAACAGGAGAGAGTACGACACATGAATATAGATACTCAAATATCAAGCTATTGAAGCTAATAGTTCTTACATTACATTACATTTTCAAAAAAATTTGTTAATAAAGTGATAAGAAATTCAATTTTTAATAACACCATTATCAATTTGTTTTAGTATCAAGTGACAATCAGTAGACACAATATCAGTCCTCATATAACAAATATATTATTCACAAAACATAAACAAAGAGCATCCTTCCTGGCCAATGTCTCCTTGGAGGCAAGAACGGTACAGGCCAAATAGCATATACAATACATGAGGTTACATACTATGATGGGAGCTACACTTTAATAAGGTGATAGTCAACTGTACTTCTAAGTAGTACTATAATCGTGAATTCCCTTTACATTTGTATGTGATAGCATAGTACTAAGGTGTAATACTGTGTAGTAGATTCAAAGTAACAGTATACACGTACTTCACTCATACTTCTATAAGGTGATAGTCAACTGTACTTCTAAGTAGTACTATAATCATAGTAATGTGTGAATTCCCTTTACATTTGTATGGGATAGAATAGTACTAAGGTGTAATACTGTGTAACCATGTATTTAACTCACAAAGTGGTCATTGGAAGACTTTGGAAGTACAGTACAGTGATGGTATGTAAACTTAATATGTCAGGTATGTATATTTATAATTATACAGTATATATTATACCTCAGTATTTAAATTGAAAAATCAGATTATGAAATTCTAATTTAATGACACGACTACCTCATTTAGTCAAGAGAATGTTAAATTGAATTAGAATAGCGATTGTAAGGAATGATACAGTTCCACATCCTTTTTGTGAATGCATTGCAGTGCAGTCATTGAACACTGTCTGTGAACATGATGCCATGATTGAGAATGACTCTAAATATCTTCAACTGTCTTAGGTCCTTGAACAGCCTGACACTTAACCTGAACAGAAACATTCCCCAAACACTATTTTTGGAATCCATAGTTAGCGAAAATAAGCGGACAGCAAATATTATATGTAATTATTTTAAAAATTGTTTTACGGAATTGCATGAAATTGACAGAACTATAACATTGACTGAAATCCAATAGGGTTTACGAATAAGATGTCATCATAATTGAATTTGGTAATAGCTACAGTATATGTCAATAAAATGTCACCATACAGTACAGTAATTACTCAGTAGTTTGATTTCCACACTACAGTACTTCAACAGTAGTTTTAACAAAAATTGATATACAACACCACAGTATTGAGACAGTAATTACTATACTATACTGACAGTAGAACTAAGGTAATTACTGTTACTGTATGGTGACTTTGTATTGTATGTATATCATAAAGTTAATTGTTTTGATATCAAAAGAAAAGGGAGGCTAAATAACTCGCATAACATATTCATAACATCAAAGAATTACGGACACCCAATATAAGCTAATTACTGTTACTGAACGGCGACTTTGTATTGACATATATACTGTGTATCAGTTTGTATGTGCAGGTTCAATGATAGGAGAGGAAACCAGGTTAAGACATCAGTGTGGAGGACACCTGTATTTCTGAGGCACTGGTTTAAAAGTGGAATCATTCAATTCCTATAAGTAATCCATATTATAGGAAGTTGCTTTGCTTTGTGTTTCTTATATGTGGTCTGGGTAACCAGATAACTAGTTCAGAGAAGCATATCATGTTTCATGTTATAACAGCTGCTTAGTAACATTAAACTCATCATAGTGGTAATGATGATATCATTAGTTTAATATTATTGTTTTTCTATACATACATTCCAAATGTGGGAATGTTGTAATAGTATCACACAACTACAAATGTAGTAACTATCAAACTAACATAAGAATTATTGGCTATACACATACACAACACATGTACATGTATATGTATAAAAGAATGTTGTTTTTATAGTATGATATCACCATGGCCACAATTTGCTCAACAGTGGTTAGTGTGTGTGCCATTGGGAATACATCTTGAACTGGTGTTTTTTTATAAGTTCATATGGTGCACCATTGGCCAAACAGCTTCTTATCTGGCACAGCACAGTTCTCTTTTTGGGCCAGATAGCGTAGTTAAGTATCATTATATTGTCAATTGTTTATTAATTGGCTCAAGATGTATTCCCAATGGCACATACACTAACCATTATTGAGTCAATTTGGTCCCTGCTTAAAAATGTATCAAAAACTCTGTCTTGAACCAATTAACAAACAGTTACTGCAATATAATCATAATTAACTGCACCATCTGGCCTATAGAGAGAACTGTGCTGCACCAAATAAGAAGTTGTTTGAGCCAATGGTGTCCCATATGAGTTTATCGAAACACTGTATGACATTCAAATAACTATAAAATGTAGTCTATTTTTACTATAACTATTTACAATAAGCACATTCTTGCCTAAACAGAACGTTGGAATGTTGGATTGTAGTATTGTTCTAGTATGGCATCATCAGCTCTTGATATGCATGGGCCAAATTGGCGCAACAGTGGTTGGTGTGTGTGCCATTGGGAATAAATCTTGAGCCAATTAACAAACAGTTAATGCTGTTAGTGAAAATTATTAATTATACATGCGTATGTATATAACAGGATGTTGGAATGTTGATGTAGTATTGTTATAGTATGAGAGTCTTAACTATTACTATAGGTACATGTAGTATGTCTATATATTAATACTTTACCGACAGCTCTTATGCGGGTTCAATGTTTGCGTCACATATGTGTATGTGTTGTATGCGTAGTTTAGGAAGTTGTCATTTCGAGGGGCTTGGTCAATTAATGGGTGTGGCATGTAATACAATGTGCGCTTGAGCTCTACAGACCAGCAGGAAGAAAGCTGCTTGTAGCTTACGTAGAAACTGGAACTAATAGCTGTTCTAGGTGCAATACATTCCTAAAGTTTTAAAAGAAACTTTAAAAGCAAGGAGAGTAGATAGTCAAAATAAAAATGAGTTTTGCTGTGGTTGTGTTTCAGGCATTACTGAATACTGGATACCACAAAGTAATCATAAAAGGCTCCATATATATTACCATGTTATCTAAACCAACAAGCCACAGAATTCATGTCTACATCCTGATATTATACACCTACTATAACTCTTGTGTACCATAACATACTAATTCTATAATTATAATTATAAACTAACATTAGGGTTTTTACTTAACTACCAACTTGCTAACTTTCATTAATTATAGTTATTTTAGCAGCCCTGTAAATTAGTTATAGTTTAGTTAGCTAAAAGCATTAGTGCAAATATGTTTCAGTTATAGCTATAGTTAACTAAAACAACACAATTAAAAGGTACATATATATATAAATGTATATATATATATAGTTCATACTGTGTAATAATTGTATATAATACACTAATGACTGTACGTCAGGTTATTCGATTTTCAATTTTTCCATACTGTTTTGTTCAATTCTGCCATCTTATAAGCAAAACAAATGAAACTTCCAATCACTGAAGGTACATGTATGTTGTTGGCCTACATAGATACCAAATTGTGTTAGCTTCTTGTACAAGACAATTGAAAAATGAGCGATTGATTCTAAGAGTCAGGTAAAACTTGATAATTAAAAAGACTGATTCTCACATACATAGTAGTGTTGTCTTAGTTTGACAAATATTGACCACTATTAATAGTATACGTTTAGTAGGTTTACTAAAAGGGTTTTAGTTGTAGTTAATAGTATACGTTTAGTAGGTTTACTAAAAGGGTTTTAGTTGTAGTTAATAGTATACGTTTAGTAGGTTTACTAAAAGGGTTTTAGTTGTAGTTAATAGTATACGTTTAGTAGGTTTACTAAAAGGGTTTTAGTTGTAGTTAATAGTATACGTTTAGTAGGTTTACTAAAAGGGTTTTAGTTATAGTTAATAGTATACGTTTAGTAGGTTTACTAAAAGGGTTTTAGTTATAGTTAATAGTATACGTTTAGTAGGTTTACTAAAAGGGTTTTAGTTATAGTTAATAGTATACGTTTAGTAGGTTTACTAAAAGGGTTTTAGTTGTAGTTAATAGTATACGTTTAGTAGGTTTACTAAAAGGGTTTTAGTTATAGTTAATAGTATACGTTTAGTAGGTTTACTAAAAGGGTTTTAGTTATAGTTATAGTTATAATTTAATTAACTTACTAAAAGGGTTTTAGTTATAGTTAACTAACTACATGTACTAATAGTGTTCATTATTCATCATTAATTTTTCATTTTAGTTAGTTATAGTTATTGCATTAGACTTATAATTTAGTTATAGTTTAGTTAACTAAAAGTCACAATGCCTTACTAAAAGAGGTTTTAGTTATAGTTATAGTTAACTAAATCAACATTAATACAGTTAAAATTGCATACATGTACAGTATATGTCAATAAAATGTCACCATACAGTACAGTAATTACTCAGTAGTTTGATTTCCACACTACAGTACTTCAACAGTAGTTTTAACAGTAATTGATGTACTTGTCAATTCAATACCACAGTAGTGAGACAGTAATTACTATACTATACTGACAGTAGAACTAAGGTAATTACTGTTACTGTATGGTGACTTTTTATTGACATATACTGTATGTATATCATGAAGTTAATTGTTTTGATATCAAAGGAAAAGGGAGGCTAAATAACTCGCATAACATATTCATAACATCAAAGAATTACGGACACCCAATAATCATTATTAAATTATTATACATAATTACATAATCATGTGAGATTGTTTACGTCCATTTGGCAAGCTTAAAACAGAATGGGTAGTGGGTGTACACAAGTACCTACACATTCCTTTCAAAGATCATTTATGTCTTCAGACAAATAGATAGCTTTAGTTTGGAATGACTAGCAATCTTTTCACCTTCACCATTTTCACATAATTATCCTTCCTGTTCGTTTCTGTGTATGTCAAATTTCGATCCATTGCTTCATTATTGAGTTACAGTATAATCATGTATTAACCATATGACATTAAACTATACATTACATTACATATAAAATCATCACAGCATAATTTTGAGGACATCGTGAATGTGAACAGACTTTAGGTCGATAATAACTGGAAAGATCTTTTATGAACAAAATGTTTATTTAACAGCTTTGATATTGAAAATTTAGGATTTAACACTTATTTATTTCATATAGTTATAGTTAATAGTATACCTACGAAATAGAGTGAATATAGTAATACATGGACACTAATCATATCAAATAGAGTGTTATTAATGTTTACAAGTGTAGTTCAACATAATTATTACAAGTACTACATTTTACACAACTACAATATGAATGAAACATTACCAAATATGATCAATAATCATCTCCCTATATACATCACTTGTGTATTTCAATGTACATATGTTAATAGTCCACTCAACTACATATGAACTAATGGATTCAGTCTGTAACATTCCCAGGCTATGAGCATTTCCCTACATGTACATACATCCCTTGTGTATTTCAATGTACATATGTTAATAGTCCACTCAACTACATATGAACTAATGGATTCAGTCTGTACATTCCCAGGGTATGTATGATCAATAATTCATTTCCCTACATACCTGTGCTGTGCCAAATAAGAAGTTCTTAGGGCCAATGGTGTGTCATATGAGCTTATCAAAAAACACTGATCTGAGAGGTGGTAAATTCATCTAAGAGGTGGTTAGTCTCAACCAGTGTCGACCAGTGTGGGCAACACTGAATCTATATTAAAACTGATTTCCTAGTATCAATCAATGGTGGATGAGGCAAAGCCATTTCAACAATACACCTGTTCATGATTGAGTCATCATGAATACTCACAATCTATCTATCTATCTATCTATCTATCTATCTATCTATCTATCTATCTATCTATCTATCTATCTATCTGTCGTTACATCATTCTTTAATAATCCACATTAAAAGTGATTTCCTAGTATCAGTCTATGTTACTATGGTGAGGTAATTTCAATAATACACCTGTTCATGGAGTCATCCTTATTCAACTACAAAGATTTCTATCTATTGATGCTTTTATCTGAAGTATAGGATTCATATCCTGTTGATCAATATACCAGGCTATCAGATGATTACCTTTCATAGATCTATTGCTTTCATTAGAAAAGATAAGCTTCTTTGAACTCTCACAATATTATGATAAGATTAATAATATCAAATGATGCATTATAATGTACACAAGAAATACATACATACATACATACATACATACATACATACATGCATACATACATACATACATACATGCATACATACATACATACGCACATGTACATACAAACATACATACATACATACACACATGTACATACATACATACATACATACATACATACATACATACATACATACATACAAACATACATACATGTACATACATACATACATACATACATACATACATACATACATACATACATACATACATACATACATACATACATACATACATACATACATACATACATACATACATACATACATACATACATACATACATACATACATACATACATACATACATACATACATACATACATACATGTACATACATATATACATACATACATACATAATACATACATACATATGTACATACATACATACATACATACATAATACATACATACATATGTACATACATACATACATACATACATAATACATACATACATATGTACATACATACATACATACACATGTACATATGTAGATACATATATACATTCATTTATACATACATTTGTACATACATATATACATACATATGTACATACATACATACATACATATGTACATACATACATACAAACATACACACACACATACATATGTATATGTACATAATTATACATACTGTACATACATACACATATACATACATACACACATACATACATACATACATACATACACTCAAACATACATATGTACATGTACATAATTATACATACATACATACACACATACATACATGTACATACAAAATTGTGTATGGTATATACAAATATTAACTTATGGTTTTAATTTAATTAAACTATTATCAGGTGTTTATGTTGGGTAAGTTTTTATATCCTTACTATGTATTATTTTTTAAAAAGAGACCACAGTACACAACAGGTGTGTAGTCTATGGGATGATACTCTTCAGTGTACCAACCATGAATTAGTGGTGACCACGTACTTTATTGGAAGAGACCGCAGTACACAACAGGTGTGTAGTCTATGGGATGATACTCTTCAGTGTACCAACCATGGCTCAGTGGTGAGCACATACTTCATTGGAAGAGACCGCAGTACACAACAGGTGTGTAGTCTATGGGATGATACTCTTCAGTGTACCAACCATGGCTCAGTGGTGAGCACGTACTTCATTGGAAGAGACCGCAGTACACAACAGGTGTGTAGTCTATGGGATGATACTCTTCAGTGTACCAACCATGGCTCAGTGGTGAGCACGTATTTCGTTGGAAGAGACCAAGAGACCGCAGTACACAACAGGTGTGTAGTCTATGGGATGATACTCTTCAGTGTACCAACATGGCTCAGTGGTGAGCACGTACTTCGTTGGAAGAGACCAAGAGACCGCAGTACACAACAGGTGTGTAGTCTATGGGATGATACTCTTCAGTGTACCAACATGGCTCAGTGGTGAGCACCTACTTTATTTGAAGAGACCACAGTACACAACAGGTGTGTAGACTAGACTATAGGATGATACACTTCAGTGTGACTAGCACATGTACATGTTTATGTACTTGTGGGGTGATATGTACTCAGTGTGGTGGTATATGTACATCGTGGCTAAGCCATGGTGGCTGCTTTAATATTTTCTAAGCCGGGGTGATATGTACTCAGTGTGGTGGTATATGTACATCGTGGCTAAGCCATGGTGGCTGCTTTAATATTTTCTAAGCCGTTGTGGCTGCTTCTTTGTTGCTGGTTTGTCAATTATGTTTTATGCCTTTTGCTAGGCACATGAATACATGTACTATGTACTCAATACTGGGTACATGTACATGTTCTTAATAAGGTGTATATGTACATGTACATGTACATCTATTACCATAAAACGAACCAAAATATTAAACACATTTTATAAGTTTATAATTAGTTACAGTTACATGTACATTTTCTTTTTGTAATATTTTGTATACCAAACATTTCCAAATTAGTAACTAAAAAAACATTTTATGCATTATTAATAAATTCCAATAGCGGCTGTATGCATGTACACATACTCCTTATTTTACTTGACATACACACACAGCTGATTTTCAACAATGCCATTTTTGGACATGTGTTTGTGTATATATATAAGGTTATGTTTACATGTACATATACATGTATCTATGTGTACATGTACACATACATTATATGTATGTGTACATGTACATATAAAATATGTGTACATGTACATATACGTATGTGTACATGTACTCATACATAACGTGTACATGTACATATACATTATACATAAGTGTACATGTACATATGTATGTGTACTTGTACATATACATTATGTGTACATGTACATATACATTATACGTATGTGTACATGTACATATACATGTACACATACGTACATTATACGTATGTGTACATGTACATATACATTATATGTATGTGTACCTGTACATAAACGTATGTATACTATACATACGTTTATGTACAGGTACACATAATGTATATGTACATGTACACATACATATAATGTATATGTATAGGTACACATAATGTACACATGTATATGTACATGTACACATACATATAATGTATATGTACAGGTATACATACATATAATGTACATGTACATGTATACATATACATGTACATATATGTATGTGTAGAATGTGTATTGTACAAGTACAGTGTCAGATAGGCTGCAAGGTTAATTTATGGCAAAGGAAATAGATAATTTGTTCGATATCCACCTGTGCCAATAATTTGTTGTGTACATGTATATACATGTATGTACAATGTACATGTACAGTATACATGTACATGTGCACATGTACAATGTACATGTATACATGTCTTTTAACTTGATGTGTACATGTTGTCATGTAATTGTACAAAAAAAAAACACCATAAATACATGTACATGTAGTACTATACTGTCAGATGAAAGGAGTTCCCATGCCAAAACGCGTCTCCTTACATGTACATACTAGTAGTCTATAATCTCATAAAAATTTTAGGTCTTTCTTGTATTAACTTTTGACACATTAAAATTGACATTTGTGTAATTACAGTTAGAGATTAAGAAAAATTTAGTGATACAATTTAGGTAGCTTATGGTATGATAATCTCTAACACCGTTACTTCACAAAATGTTCATAAGTTCAATTTGGAAGGACCAACAATTTTTTACCTTCATCATTTTAATATAATTGTTCCTTTTTGTGTACGTGAAATTCATTATTTATAATCCTGTATTAATTAACCTTATGACATTAAACTATACACTATAGTATATATAACTTAGTGAGTTACAGTATAATCATGTATTAACCTTATGACATTAAACTATACACTATAGTACATGTAAGTTTGAGTTACAGTATAATCATGTATTAATATTATGACATTAAACTATAACTATACACTACATTACAATAAAGTGAATTTTGAGGTTGAGGCTAGACTTCCATTCTGGCAATGAGACAGACAGACATCACAAAAGGGCTGAAACAATGGTTGTAAATATGTAATTTGGATGTTCATAATGTAATTCATAAGAATGCCTTATCATGATCTCATGTTGCGGAAGGATGATTAGACAGATGAAAACGAGGAGGAGAGGAGGAGGAGGAGGAGAGGAGGATCAGGAAGGGAATTATATGCTTCAATGAAAAAATGATTTGTTTTTAAATAACAAGTGTATGATCATTATTATCAAAAGAAAGATTAATAGATCGAGGTATATAATATACATTAGGATCTGACCACAATGTAAATCTATATTGGCTATATGATACAATAGTGTGCATATTTATTTATTAATTAATGTAATATATACATATGTACATGTATTAAGTTACTTAGCACAGACATAAATGTAAATGTATCTCGTCTAGTCTAATTCATTATTAATAGAAATATTTACAAAAATTAATATACATATATATATTATATATACATGTACTTTGATTATCAAATAATTGAAGATTCGATTGAGAAAAAAAAAAGATATTTAAAAAAATTATTATTCACATTTCTATTCTGCAGCTGTATATAAGACATAATTAATTACACTGTGTTAACTAGCAGCTGTTATGTAACTTATGTAATATAATAATTATAATATTCATAATCACACAAGCTATTTACAATGATGTGATACTAATATGGAATTGCTAAAAACACAGCTACATGGGTCCAGGTGATTAGTTGTCAACTGCCAGAGGACACAAAGGACCACTATACATGTAATAAACAGGACCACTATACATGTAATAGACAGGACCACTATACATGTAATAGACAGGACCACTATACATGTAATAGACAGGCATACAATGTCTACCCTACCAAAATTAATGTGTAAAAATTATTAAATGCAAAATTGATAGACTTTAGCAAAGTTTTATTATGATAAGCACGCATGAGAGAATTAGAAAGTCAAAAAACTAAAACCCTTTTAGTAAGCCTAATATTACCTTAGTTAACTAAACTATAACTATAACTAAAAGTAGTCATTTTCGTCAAACTAAAACAACACTAATATAATTACAATGACTATGAAAAGGGGAATAATAATTTGCAAACACTTATCATCAAAAGTTCGCTTTTTGGCACTAAATTTAGTGAGACAGGAAAATACTCCATTTCAACACCTAATATAGTTGTATTCTTATACAAAAATGGATGAGTAATGAGTGTTTAAAGGTATAAGCATTTGATAAAAAATTTAAATTATGGCCCATAGGGCCAGGGCCATCCCTATGATTGCTTTACCACGGGTTCAAACTATATATTTATTTATTTATATTCTTGTGTCCATTTGCGCGAGTAAGTGTTGTATAAGTAGTTAAGGAAGTTGCGTCATTCCTGGGGGCTCAGTCAATTAATAGGTGTGGCACGTAATAGAATGCGCGCTCGAGCTCTGCTGCAGCAGGAAGAAAAAAAGAAGCTGCTACGTAGAAACTGGAACTAATAGCAATCTATTTTACCTGAAATATATTCCTAAAGTTCTACAAGATCCTTTAAAAGGTAAGGAGAGTAGGTAATCAAAATAATAACTATAATAGGCTGTTGTGTTTCAGGCTTGATATGTCAGCTGAGATTACCGAATGCTGGACACCAAGCAAACATAGGGATACTTTTTTCTCTATAATTTATATCTTGTTTTTCAAAGTCCATTTTCCACACAAACACACACACACACACAGAATATACATGTACTGTATATATAATATTGATTATAAAAATGTTAATACCAACCCTATAACATGTACATATCTGTGTTTCCCCTAAAGAATGGTACCACAGCGCACCCCAACTTTACTTTTTAATTTTATGCTAAAAGCACTGCAAGTTTTACAATACTGATTGGACATTATTAACATATACCACTGGTACACTCCACCACCTGTATATCTATCATAGGGGAAGCACAGCACATGCAGTACAATGAGATCAATGAGTAGTGAGCTCAGTTTGGAAGACTGATAAAATCTACTTTAACTCTGACCTGGGTTAATTAAGTCACAAAACTATGTCCTCAATGTGGATTTATCATACACGTTTCACAATATATATAAACAGAAAGTACTAATAAACAAATCAATATAACTTATGTCAACAATGTACATGTAGATGCTGTGATGTAATGTTTAGGTTGACAATACTGACCACTTTTAGTTATAGTTATAGTATGTCTAGTTTATCACATTTTAGTTACAGTTAATTAGTGAAATAATATAAAGTCTATATACCATCCACTAAGCAACTTTGGAGTTGGCAACAAATTGCCTACTCCAAAGTTGCCTAGTGGATGGTAAAACGTAGTAAGTTGCAACCATCAAGCAACATGTTGCCACACTGCAAAAGCATGCTCCATTCACTGGCAACATAGAGTAATCAACTTGTTGCCAATTCTAAAGTTGCCTAGTGGATGGTGAGCTTTAAGCTCACTAAAAGGGTTTTAGTTAACTAACTAAAAGTGCCGGCTAATTTTAAGTTCAGTTAGTTATAGTTATTTCAAGAGACTTGCATTTTAGTTATAGTTTAGTTAACTAAAAGTCTCAATACCTTACTAAAAGGGGTTTTAGTTATAGTTATAGTTAACTACAACAACACTAGACTAATGCTAGTTAGAATCTGACCACCACTCTACACAGCCTGGTCAGACGACTGGAAACAGAGAAAATCTACTTGAAGAAAAAAATCGCAGTCTACACTGTACCTGCCATGTATAACTTGAAGATAGGAAATAAACTGCGTAAGAACTTGAGGAGGGATCGGCCATTCCAAACTCTTGCCAAGGTCAGACATTTCACGTACATTTCTGAAAGAAAGAAAGAGAGATGTGAAAGACGAGAAATGAAGAGGAGAAGATGTGTCACAGGAAAGGAAAAGGAAAATGTTTGTGGAAGTAGAGAAAGGTGTGATAGATGAAGTATGGACAAGAAAGAGCATAAATTGGTATGAGGTAGGAGGGAGGGAGGGAGAGATGAAAAAGAAGGGAAGAGAAGGAGAAAAGAAATGAGAGAGGAATAGAGAGTAGGTGAGATGGAGGGAGAAAGAAAGGGAGATGAAGAGAGGAAAAGTGAATGAGCAGAAATGGAAGGGAAGGAGAAAAGATAGATATGGCGTAGGAAAGAAAAGAAAAATACAGAGTATAAGAGAGATAGAACAGAGGGAGGGAGGGAGGAGGCAAGTAGGTAGAGACAAACAGACATAGACAAAGTATGCTGTGTGTGTGTGTGTGTGTTAAAGTTGTTGTTTCACAGAGCCAACATGGAAACAGAAATGGAACATGAACAGAACGTATTGATTACATTACGGAAGAATAACTATTTACTTAACGACAAACATCACATGACAACTAGCATAAGCTAATTAAAACATATGTAAAACATATGCAACACACACACACACACACACACACGTGAATATCGCTAGTACACAACTACACATAATTATAATTACATGATAGTCATGAATAGTCATGGAATTAACCATCCTAAAGGTGTTTATGAACTAATCAAGTCCACAGAAAGATGAACACTCTCCCTCCAGGAAACAGCATGCCTAGGGCAGAACCAGAACCACTGACCTTGTGATCAAGAGGCCCAAGCTCTAACCACTACGCCACACTGTCTCCCTAAAAAAAAAAGAGTGCCTGGTACTGGTACTTTTTGACTAACCACACATACACATGTGTTTAGAAGACAATATTCTTTCATTTGTTTATTAGTCATGCTTTTGCGTAAATCAACATTGATAATTTCATAATTCATATACACATGTACTACTTACGCATGCACGTGTGTAATATGTTATTGTACTTTATACAATAACACGGTTTATCGTTTGTTTATCTAGCCTGAAAGTTGTTTGAGTAAATAATCCTTTCCGATTTACTATCAGGAACAATGTTTACATGATTGTTAACAATGATATTTATAATTACTTTATTTTTCAAATTTTACGACTTTGTTTTCTATGAGTGGTATAACAATAATACACCATCAAGACATAAATAGAATGTACATATTGGTATGGATGTAACCATGTACACACACACAGCGGTATGGAAACAGCCAGTCATGCAAGACAATGTCTGATACATCTAGTAGAAAGTAAGCTGTATACAAAGTACATGTACATGTATATGGGGAGCAGGACAAAAGTAGTGAAAATAGGTCAAAATGTTCGGTAGTCGGCTCAATGTCTCCACACCTCTGAGCATGCATGTCTGAAGCAGCAGACCAGGATCAGTAAATAAGTTGAGTTGGCAGATGCACCAATATTCTTTTGGAAGAAATCTTCATTGCCATTATTGGCAATTTTTGTTGCCAGATGTGGCAATGTTTTGGCAAGACCAAACATATTACTATCTATTTCTTAACTGGATTAGGTTCATAATTCGGTTTATTTCATTAGCATGGTACATTCTACCTACACAGGAGAAGGTGTTAGGAACTTAGGACGGATAAAAGTAATGTAATGAATGTCACTACATACCATTAACAAAGACCATTCACACTCACCTTGACTTCAGAAAAATGTTCATAACTTTTGATCAACCATCTTTTATCTTTGCCAATTTCATATAATTATCCTCCCCGTTCTTTTTTGTGTGTCAAATTTTAATCCATTACTTCAATATTGAATTACTTCATTATTGAGTTACCTTATGACATTAAACTATACACTATAGGTTAGTGAGTTACAGTATAATCATGTATTAATCTTATAACATTAAACTATACACTATAGTACATATAAAGTCATTATCTAATATTGATTTCATGGTGGATGTGAAAAGGCTTTAGTTACATAAAGGACAACAAATGAAAGATGTGACATATCCCTTATATTGCAACATAATTTGAAAGGTCAAACAGTCCATACATACAGTACACCTTTGATGTCATACAACATCCATTATGAGTAATAAAGTGTGGTCTCAATATTGTCATAGCAATACAGCTGTGTCTTGTAACTAGCTATTATCATTATTACTATTCACACCAGCTACTTAGTCATCATAACTAATATCACCACTTTGAAACACCATATACAAGTACATACAGTAGTTAGCCACTACTTCCTGAGGATACAAAGGCTACCTGTTTTACAAATAAATAATATATAGTCATCACAACATGGTAGACTGTTACACAGCTGGTAATGTTGTCATTATTTCCATATACATGTAATTAAGCTAGTCACTATTATTAATAATTGAATGCATAATCAATTATTGGAGTGCAATCTTGTGACATCTTGAAGTCAGGGGAGGAAATAAGCCTACAATATCTGGTGAACAATTCCATCACCAGTGCTCACCACAGTACAACTAGCGTACATTGTCACATCAAAATCTGGTGCTCCTTAAGCTAATTTTGGTGCTCAAATGAGCACTGGAGCAGTCAGGAGCACTGTTATTTCCCACTCTGCTTGAAGTAGCTGTGCATTGCTATCAATGCCAATAAAACATATTTATGACGAGATACTATTTCCCAGTATCTGTATGATAACATACATGTACATGTATACTACCATCCTATAAAGCAAATATCAATTGCTGGATAACGTAACAACACTTTCCAATCAGCTTTATAACTGTCCTCCACTTACCTCACATTACATAACCAACTGTAATCTTTCATAGCACTCTTGTATAGCTAGCCATCATCTCGAGTCCTGTAGCACAAAGTTTGATCTTTCCGATGATATTTGTATTATAAGAATATATGGTACTGATTATTGCATCATATTTATGAGTTGTTATATGAATGCTAAATTATAATTAAGAAAGCTGCAAGAGGAAAGTGAAAAATGCTGATAGTCACTGGGAATCAAAACCGGGACCACTGACTTCAGCCACCAGTGCTCTCACCACTGAGCTATGACATTCCAGACTACTGGTGGCTGAAGTCAGTGGCCTTGAGTTTGATTCCCAGCGACTACCAGCATGACCACTGACTTCAGCCACCAGTGCTCTCACCACTGAGCTATGACAACCAGACATGAACCAGTACTTCATAATCCTCTATCTGTTGTTATTTGGATTGCCAGAAACACAAAACTACTGTAAGATGACACATGAATGTATTCTGGATATGATTGATGTTGCCTATTCATAAGGATTGCAAATTAACTAGTACAACTATAATTAATTACATGAAACATGTCCAGTGTTATTACAAACGTTTAGACATGTCACTACTTCCTACATTGTACAACTGTATCTAATGACTGGATCCTGTTATTACAAAATAGTTATCATACTTATCATAATGGTGCATATTTATAGCAAGCCTTTATTACAACTGATAGACTGCTGTCAATTGCAAACTGTATTTAAATACACACATTAGATACATGTACACATGTCGTCTGAATGCAACTAATAGAAAAGCTAAGCATTACTTTCAACAGATGCACATGTTGCCTGAATCCTTATAGAAAAGCTAAGTCATGTTGCTACTGCTGTCAAGTGTGGTATACACATGTATATATAAACTGTATTTACATTACTTTCCAACACCTTTGATGTGAAAGCCAATCCAAATTACTATACTGTTGTCATTCATTGACAAAGGCATACACACAAAAGTGCTAAGCTAGCTAGCATATGTCCAGGTGTGAAAAGCCTAACCTGTTGAGTTTACAAAAACATATACACTAAAGTGCTAGCCTAGCTAATGTCCAGGTGTAAGGATGAGAATCATCTTCATGACCTATCGACAGTAAACAGCATATTGTTTATATATCTTTAAAAGTAAGATAAACAAAACATTCGCACAATTAATATATATTATACTATCTACATGTATGTGTCAGAATTAATATACTTGTATACCGATGCTAGACTAAAGGTTAGTCACATTCACCTTGACCTCAGAAGAATGCCAAAGCTTTGGTTCGGAATGATCAACAATCTTTTTAATTATCCTCCCGTTCTTTTTTTTTTTGTGTTTGTCAAATTTCAATCCATTGCTTAATTATTGAGTTATAGTATAATCATGTATTAACCTTATGACATTAAACTATACACTATAACACAATGTCATCACACACTAACTATGTCATGTCACAAACACTATATCCCATATGACCTACAGTATACTGATGTTAGTATACTATAATTAATATGTCACAGAATACTACATCCCATATGATAGTATACTGATGTTAGTATACTGATCAATATGTCACAGAATACTACATCCCATATGATAGTATACTGATCAATATGTCACAGAATACTACATCCCATATGATAGTATGCTGATCAATATGTCACAGAATACTACATCCCATATGATAGTATACTATAATTAATATGTCACAGAATACTACATCCCATATGATAGTATAAGTATACTGATGTTAGTATACTACAATATGTCACAGAATACTACATCCCATATGATAGTATACTGATGTTAGTATACTACAATATGTCACAAATACTACATCCCATATGGTAGTATACTGATGTTAGTATACTACAATATGTCACAAATACTACATCCCATATGGTAGTATACTGATGTTAGTATACTACACTGTATAATATGTTATATCCCATTTTATACTGATGTTAGTATACTATAATATGTCCCAGAATGCTTTGAGGACCTTTATAGTATGATTAGTTTCTCACAATTTTAAAATTAGGCTTACTAAAAGTGTTCTATTATCGGCTAATTTTAATTTTAGTTAGTTATATATGTACATGTACATGTAGTTACTACAGCAGACCCATTCATAATTTAGTTATAAACACATAATAATTATAATATAATTATTATATATAATAATAATTGTACATAATTCTATTAACATACAACTACATGTATAACTAAACCTCCTTTTAGTAAGGCATACAATGTCATACAACATATATGTTAGAAAACAGAGTTGGCTGTACTCTAACAAATATAGAGTATATCTTAATGGAGTCACTACCTAATATAAAATAATTATGTAATGTATTATAATTATATTATAAGCCCTAGTGATGTACTGATAATCGAATCAGTAATTATTTTTAGTATCAGTATCGGTTATTCCTGAATGATGTAACTGACATTGTAAAAGGTGCACCAATAAATGTCATTTCTTGTGATTATAGCATCATTAATTGGTTGTATGATACTCATAATTATTGAGAAAATGCTTAAAAAATCAGAAACCAGATGATAGATATGATATCAGATTGGTATCAGTTATCGGTACATATCTAAAGTAATTATCAGTTTAACAGAATATCAGTAAAATCTCTTATCAAAGCATCACTAATTATTTAATTAGTGAACATGTGAACATCATAATCAATCAACGTTAAAATGCTGGACTCAATCTTCCGTGACTAGCTGCAAGGCATTACAAATATAACAGGGTATTTTCATATTTACAATGGCCTCAAAATTAGGATGTGATGATTTTATATATAATACTGTATGTACTTTAATGTCATAAGGTTAATACATGATTATACTGTAACTCACTAACTTATATATACTATAGTGCATAGTTTAATGTCATAAGGTTAATACATGATTATACTGTAACTCAATAACTTATATGTACTATAGTGTATAGTATAATGTCATAAGGTTAATACATGATTATACTGTAACTTAATAATGAAGCTGAAATTTGACATACACAAAAAAGAACAGAAAAGATAATTATGTGAAAATGGTACAAGAAAAAGATTGTTGGTCATTCCAAACTAAAGTTATAAACATTTTTTTTACATTATAACTAGAAATTTTATCAAAATGCAATAATTTAATTCACTATATTCATAAATCATATGTAATGTGACTATTCATAAAACACTCACTAATACATGTACCATAGCCCATAAATTACATATATGTATACACCACTTGTAAATGTACATATACATGTACTGTGTACATTAATACATATATGTACATGTACACAGACATTTATACAATTACATCGATATCATATTACTCAAAAGAAAGGTGTGTACATGTACATACATATACATGTACATGTACATAGATATTTATACATTGTACAAAGACATTTACATCAATATCATCTTACACAAAGAAAAATAATTATACATGTACATGTACTATATACATTAATATATGTGCATACATGTACACACTACCCAAGAGAAAGGAGTGTACATATTATACATGTACATACATGTACACAGATATTTATACAATGTACATTAATACATGTACACAGATATTACATCAATATCATCAAAGAAAAATAATTATACATGTACACAGTACCAAAGAGAAAGGAGTGTACATATTATACATGTACATACATGTACACAGATATTTATACAATGTACATTAATACTTGTACAATGTACACAGATATTACATCAATATCATCAAAGAAAAATAATTATACATGTACATGTACTATATACATTAATATATGTGCATTTAATTGTATATACATGTATACAATACCCAAGAGAAAGGAGTGTACATATACATGTACACATATATTTATACATTGTACAAAGACATTTACACCAATATCCTCTTACACAAAGATACATGTAGAAGTATATAAATTAATACATGTACATGACATGTACATGTATTAATGTACATGTATAATATCTGTGTACATGTACTACATGTATATACATGTACACAGATATTATACATGTATATATACACAAGCAATTAATATAATCAGTATTATACTTGCATAGGTTACATGTACATACATGTACAAATGTACATTTACCTGTACATGTACATGTACATGTACATTTACATGTACAGGTACATGTACACACATATCATCTCTAATATGTCATGTGATACTTTTGTTCTTTAATTTAACATCCATTACTAGTGTTTCAAATCTCATGTGAGGGAGTACTTTCACTAACAAGATCACGTTCAAATATACTTATATGTACATGTACATGTACATGATATTAATCTAATATATTATATACGACCACACAAGGACCTGTATTTGATATTTATTCTAACAATTGTCTGGATCAAATACTAACTCAAAAATTCTCACTATTCTGCCATTTTTTTATAGAAAGCTAACAAAATTTTGTATCTACAGTGCTTAATGGTAGCTCTTTGGGAATTAATTTTTGACTTCTCTGAAATTTCAAATGCTAATATTTCAGGCATTTTATTGAATAAACAAATGAAACTTTCAATACTTGTAGACGACTTGTTACATCACATAGACACTAAATTGTGTTATCTTCTTGCACAAGACGACTGATAAACGAACAGTGGAGCTTAAGTGTTAGAATAAATATCAAATTAGATCAGTCTCAATCAATACTATTTTATGTGAAAAAGCTTTTTTACAAATCACGTTATATAGATGTAATAATACATTGTACATGTTATATAATACATGTACATGTTATATAGATTAAAAAATACATGTACATGTCACATAGATGTACATGTAATAATACATGTACATGTTATATAGATGAAAAAATACATGTAAATAGATGTACATGTAATAATACATGTACATGTTATACAGATGAAAAAATACATGTACATGTCACATAGATGTACATGTAATAGTACATGTACATGTCATATAATACATGAAAATTCATGTGTCTAGCACGCTAGCAAAAGGTGCAAACAAACACACACACACAACAAACAAAGAAGCAGCCACTGGATTCATTAAACATTAGAGCAGCTACTATGGCTTAGAAAAATAATTACCAGCCACCATGGCTTAGAAAATAAGCAGCCACAATGACTTAGAAAATAGGCAGCCAAGTGGTACATGTTATATAGATGAAAAAATACACACATAGATGTACATGCAATAGTACATGTACATGTCATATAATACATGTACATGTTATATAGATGTAATAATACATGTACATGTCATATAGATGTAATAATACATGTACATGTGTAATTCAAAATGAATACATGTAGTTCCTGTCACATTAATAGTTTGTGTGGATTAATTATTCAACCGTAGCAAGGTAAGAGGGAGGAATGGAGGAGTTGAAGAGTTGAGGGTGTGAATAGAACAATAGAGATGAATGAGTTAGACAAAGAAAGATACCTGAACATTTCAACAATGGACTGGATAAAAGCACGTAATTTATAACGACGATAAAATGCTATTATTGTCTCTTTAGCTTTTGTTTTACGAATACGATTCCGTACCAAGAATCCTTTTGTATACTGTGAGAGAGAGAAACAGAGAGAGAGAGAGAGAGAGAGAGAAGGGGGGGGAGGACAAGGAGGAGGAGGAGGAAAGATAGAAAATATATTAAGCATGATATCAGCTTCCAATTATTGTATTTATTTATAAATTAAAAATCAATCTTAAAGAAATACATGTAATTATAACCAAATATTATCAATAGACCAATTAAGTAGTTAAACTATAATTAGACTGTGCTACCATGGCAACAGTTTGATGTGGTTAGATGAATAATATACACCTCATCAAAAATTCATTCATATATACAATTATACAGTATATGTCAATAAAATGTCACCATACAGTATACAAATGTATATATATAGTAATTACTCAGTAGTTTGATTTTTACACTATGGTACTTCAACAGTAACTTGTCAATTCAATACCACAGTATTGAGACAGTAATTACTATACTACATGTATACTGACAGTATAACTATGGTAATTACTGTTATTGTATGGTGACTTTGTATTGACATACACTATATTACATGTTTAGTTCCTATATACATATAAGTGATAAACATGGTTTTATATATACATGTAATCTTGAGCCAAAGAGGCAAGGATCCCCTCCCACTATATTTAGGCTATAATAATAGTACTTCTGTTGTTGGTGGTCACATTATGAGAGTCAAAATTTGATTGCTATAGTCTAAATACTGTTGCTATGGCAACATAATGAAAATACTGTTGTTATTATATCAAACACTGTTATTATTATAAATCATTTGAAAGAGATTTAGATAATCTCTTGAATATAACAAACAGAATCCCACATGACTATACTACATTTGCCTATGTTTATTATAAGAAATAATAATTATTAATAATTATCAACAAACGTTTACTTCCAAGAATTGAATAAGAAATGAAGTATACATATTTATATACATGTACATGTACATGTATGTAAATTTATATAACTGTACATGTACCTTTGTATATATGTACATATACAATATCACATGTACATGTATATGCATATACATGTAAATGTACATATACATGTACATATATTAATGTTGTTTTAATTAACTATAACTATAACTAAAACCCTCTTGAGACTTTTAGTTTATGATATAAACCATAGTTTAATGCATGTGTTGTGCTTGTGGCATCGATCCAATTAGGTAGACAGGTGTGCATGTAGTCAGGCTGATTAGGTAGTCGTGTGAGGAAGAGTCCAAAAGCACAGTTTAAAGGCTAAGTAGGTGCCATGGTGTTGATCAGTCTGGTCACAATGAAGTGGAGTGACTATTCCCATGTGCAGGTCAGGTGCACATAGTCAACTGAGGTAGCATATAAGGAAGCTCTTGCCATTATAAGTTCACTTTGTACTGAATTGCTGTAACCTGTGCAATCTGTGCAATCATTAAATTATCCACCCATATCCCACCACTTATTTTATAACTATCATGCTACATTAATCATTCCGGGATGGCGATATCCCCTGCTGGGCTGATCCCCACAACAGGCTTGCAAGCGAAGACAAGCGTCTTTCGCCAAGGCCTGGGGACCCTGGGGGGACGCCTGTTGGCCCCTAAAATTCAGGCAAAGAAAATTAAAATAAAATTGTGTTTAATAATAACGGGCAAAACAATCATCAATCAAAAGCATATAAACCATGTGATGTTTAAGAAAACTTCCCCACTAATGGTGCTACAATTAGGTTGCATTAACTAAACTATAACTAAATTACAAGTCTGTTACAATAACTACATGTATAACACATCAATCTCTGTTAGCTAAATTAGTGTTGTTTTAGTTAACTAAAACTAAAACTCCTTTTAGTAAGGCATTTTGACTTTTAGTTAACTAAACTATAACTAAATTACAAGTCTATTGTAATAACTATAACTAAAACCTCTTTTAGTAAGGCATTGTGACTTTTAGTATAACTAAATTACAAGTCTATTGTAATAACTAACTAAAATGAAATTGGCCAATAATAGGCACTTTTAGCTAAAACTAAAACCCTTTTAGTAAGCCTAATATTATTTTAGTTAATTAACTATAACTAAACTTAAAGTCTGAGACACCAGGCATACTATAACTATAACTAAAAGGGATCATTATTGTCATACTAAAACAACAATAATTTATAAGTACATTTATATAACTGTACATGTACCTTTGTATATATTTACATATACAATATCACATGTACATGAATACGAGACATGTACATGTACATGTACATATCTACATGTACATACATGTATATGTACATTGTATATACATGTGTATGCCTTTGGAGGGTTAACTAAGTATAACTAACTCTCCTTTCAGTTAGAATTGTGATTTTTTTAATTAACTAAATTATAACGAAATACCTAACTACGGTGTTTACTAGTCCCTTAACTATAATCTAGTCCATGTTTAATAATTAGAAATATACATGTATTCATGTACCCATTAGTACATGTATGTTATATACTAAATCTGATTTCATTTCCAATTAAATTCTTTAGCTAAAATGAGAATATTATAATTATAATTTTAAAATATATTGAAATTACAAATTCTAATTTTTAAAAATCACTTAACAACTTCCTTCTATAGAAAGTGTCCGTTTCCACATACACAAGTGGTAACCATGGAGATCAAAAGAACATGTTCAGGTGGTATATTAAGCACCATAAAGTGTCATCTCATTATAGTATTCCTTTGATGTTATGTGAGAATTATAACACACAGCTGTGTGTGTGAGCAAGCCAACATGTTGCAAGCTCCATGCAAGCTATGCAATGCATTAGGCAATAATAAACTCTATCTGTACATCTATCCACATATCTGTCAGTCCATGTATGTTGCATGTATCATGCATGTATACATACATACATACATACATGTACATGTACATACTACATACATGTACATTCCATATACAGTCCATACATACATGTACATACATACATGTACATACATGTACATGTACATACATACATACATGCATATATATGTACATACATATATACATACATACATACTACATACATGTACATATACATATTACATACATTCCACATACAGTACACACATACATACATACATACATAAATACATACATACATACACACATACACACACACACACACACACACATACATGTACATACACAAAACATTATTAATACAAACATAATTATCCATGTTAGACATGACAATCTTATTGACGCTAATGGACAAGACAATTAACAGCTGTAATGAGGCAGAAAGACCTCATTGTTAATAATTATAAAAAATAATAAAAACATTTTCAATACTTCCATATAACCCTACATAAGTACTTACACCGCTATAAAGCAAAATACAAAGCTGTACTTATGTAGGGCCAAGTAAAGTACAAGTACAAGTACTACTAGTGGAAATGTACTTATATACGAGTACAAGTACCTTTAAACTTTAAAGGTACTTGTACTTGTACATAAGTACTTTAAAGTTTAAAGTACTTAAATACTTAAGTACAAGTACAAGTACAAGTACAAGTACAAATGCTTTGAGCTGAGAAGTACTGAAATCTAGCTTGGTATTTACATGTAGATGTTGCTCGTAACTGACAAAAGTCACATATCAAACTTTTAATTATCATTGTGAAAAATTACATCTAATGAACATTAACTTAATTATGATAAAATGACAATAATTACCACCTGCTTTGAGGAATAAGTTTGAAAGGACTTAAAAGTACTTCAAAGTATTTAAGTAATTGCAAATACTCAACTAAGGACTTGTACCAGCAGGGATGTGGAAACATTGAACCAACTACCGGACATTTTGACCTGCATGTGTTTTCATCACTCTTGTCATGCTCCCCATATACTTTGTATACAGCTCAGTTTCAATTTATCAGACAATGTTCTGCATAACTACATGTAGCTGTTTCCACACCACTGAGTACAAGTACTGAGGAAAGGACTTAAGTACAAGTACATGTATTTACATGTGTACTTATATTGTACTTATCAATGTACGTGCCCAGTCAGTGTGAAATTACCTTTTGTAAAATGATGACAACTTTAGGTATTGCATTAGCCCTTCGTCTCTCCAGTTCAGTAAGTGTTTGAGGACTTTTAATAAAAATCTTGGTTTTACCTAACTCCGTATCATATGATAGTTTGGTGTGATCGAGAATGGTTGCTGTAGCTTGTCTGTGTGAACCTGGGAAAGATGGCCAGGTTGAGGGACAAATCAGCTTGTAACTATGTGAGAGAAAAAGAGAAGGGGTAGAATGAGTGTGAGGTGTGAGAGGTGAGGAGGCGAGAGGTGTGGAGATGAGAGGTGTAGAGGTGGACAAGTTAGAAGATGAGAAGTGAGGAGATGAGAGATGTGGAGGTGGACAAATTAGGAGACGAGAGGTGTGGAGATGAGAAGTGTGGAAATGAGAGGTGTGGAGATGAAGTGGACAAGTTAGAAGATGAGAAGTGTGAAAGTGGACAAATTAGGAGATGAGAGGTATAGAGATGATAAGTGTGGAGATGAGAGGTGTGGAGATGAGAGGTGTTTAAATGAGGTGGACAAGTTAGAAGATGAAAAGTGAGGAGATGAAAGGTGTGGAGGTAAACAAATGAGATGAGAGGTGTGGAGGTGGACACATTAGAAGGTGAGTGGTATGGAGGTTGATAGGGTGTGGAAGATATTAGAATATTATTTACCGTCCAACAAATCTATCATAAGGTTGTCTGTTAGCAAAACCTGCTCTTCTAACTCGCACATTCTCTATTAATCCAAGATAAGCTACCTACATGTATAATCAGTAAAATGTGATTCATAATAATTATTACATGTACAAGTGTTGTAATACATATATTACACATGTACTTAGTCTACTTACATGTACATGTACACGAATATGTAATGTATATGTACATGTACTTGCATGTGTACAATGATATACATGTACATGCACATGTAATGTATGTGTACATGTACATGTATATGTACATGTACATATACATGTACTGTATGTGTGATGACAAAGAAGGGTAAGGATGATTAACACACAACAGTGTTTTTGATAAGCTTATATGGTGCACCATTGGTCCAAAGAGCTTCTTATTTGGCACTGCACAGTTCTCTCTTTGGGCCAGTGGTGCAGGTAATTATGATTATAATTTCACTAACAGTTAATTGGCTCAAAATGTATTGCCAATGGTACACACACTAACCATTGTTGAGCCAATTTGGCCCATGCTTCAAAACTTATCAAAAACTCTGACACACAACTACATGTACATGTGTGTATGATTTCATAGCACAATTCAACTACAATGAAAACCCCTCTTTCGAGGACACCCTGAAATGAGCTGTATTAAGGACACTTACAAATGTCCCAAACTGTGCTTTATAACCACACCTGAAATGAGGACACCTCAGTAATCAGGACACTTATATTTATCGCAAGGGTGTCTGGAATAGAGAGGTTCCACACTCAACAGTATAATCCAATGATCAAGATACAAGATTTAATAATTAAAAAGGACACTGGTGCAGGATTTTTATTATCCTCTTCTCTTACCTGATGAGAAACCCTTTCATCATTAATGGAGACAGGAGACTTGATTTCATTTGGTTTTATGCATCTAACATAGAATGGGTTCTGTGGGGAGAATAAATCCCATAAATACGATAAATATCTGCTATTTGAATGAGATAGTGGGCTTGAGCAAAAACAACATTGATATGAAACCATTTTCAAACATTTATAATAAAAATTCCCAATATACATGTATATGTGGTTTAACAGTGATAATATGAATTCCCAATATACATGTACATGTGGTTTAACAGTGAATTCCCAATATACATGTACATGTAGTTTAACAATAATAAGAATTCCCAATATACATGTACATGTACATGTAGTTTAACAGTATTCCCAATATACATGTACATGTACATGTGGTTTAACAGAATTCCCAATATACATGTACATGTAGTCTAACAATAATAAGAATTCCCAATATAGTCTAACAGTGATGTCGTAATTATGTAATATGAGAGTGAGGTGACTGCTGGTCTATTTTCAGCACTCTTGTCTTGCTCCCCATATACATGTATAATGCATAGCTTCAAATTTTTGAGATATGAAAATTTCGTGATTTCATAATTTTTGTAAGATTTGTTAAATTTCATTTCGTGATTTCTTTTGAAAAGTTAATTATTATACGGTAATGTGGGCGGGGATTTACGCCTACGTTTCTTCATCCAGGGATCCTTTTGCCAACAAGCACAACATGTGTATAACAACTAACTCTTTTTAGTTCTATAACGCTCCTGTTTTATAAGACTAGAGATTTCTTTGCTGGAAGAAAGAGTTATTAAGAAAGGCAATAGATGTTAAATTTATGCTTCACTATCAGCAAGAAAATAGTAAGACGAGTGCTTGCAAATATACATGTAGGTTCAAAGGGCAACGTCAACACTTTTATTTACCTGCATAACTTCCACATTCTACACAAAACAGACTTTTAACTTACTTAGTTAGACGGAGAACCTTCTACCAAAGTCATACATGTAGATACTAAAATCGTGCTTCGTTAGTTGGAAGAAAGCAGCAAGACGAGTGTTTGAAAGTGCAGTGGTCAATGCCAACACCCACACTTTGTGTCTTTGTCAATTCAATTGCTTATAATTTTGGATTGCTAACTCGTATAGCTTCATTTTTTTTGCACTATCTTAAAGCACATTTAGTAGACTACCTTGCGTGGAAATATATTTGAAAAATATCAAAGGACTTCAAAAATGCAACCTTTGTAAACATTTCGATTAAAGTCAGTAAGTCACCAGATCCCCCTTCTCACAGTGGAGCAAGTGGGAAGCCAGAGACAAGACTATTAAGTCACCAGATCCCCCTTCCCACAGTGGAGCAAGTGGGAAGCCAGAGACAAGACTATTAAGTCACCAGATCCCCCTTCTCACAGTGGAGCAAGTGGGAAACCAGAGACAAGACTATTAAGTCACCAGATCCCCCTTCTCACAGTGGAGCAAGTGGGAAGCCAGAGACAAGACTATTAAGTCACCAGATCCCCCTTCTCACAGTGGAGCAAGTGGGAAGCCAGAGACAAGACTATTAAGTCACCAGATCCCCCTTCTCACAGTAGAGCAAGTGGGAAGCCAGAGACAAGACTATTTAAGTCACCAGATCCCCCTTCTCACAGTAGAGCAAGTGGGAAGCCAGAGACAAGACTATTAAGTCACCAGATCCCCCTTCTCACAGTAGAGCAAGTGGGAAGCCAGAGACAAGACTATTAAGTCACCAGATCCCCCTTCTCACAGTGGAGCAAGTAGGAAACCAGAGACAAGACTATTAAGTCACCAGATTCCCCTTCTCACAGTGGAGCAAGTGGGAAGCCAGAGACAAGACTATTAAGTCACCAGATCCCCCTTCTCACAGTAGAGCAAGTGGGAAGCCAGAGACAAGACTATTTAAGTCACCAGATCCCCCTTCTCACAGTAGAGCAAGTGGGAAGCCAGAGACAAGACTATTAAGTCACCAGATCCCCCTTCTCACAGTAGAGCAAGTGGGAAGCCAGAGACAAGACTATTAAGTCACCAGATCCCCCTTCTCACAGTGAAATAGGTGGATAGCTGGAGACAAAACTAGTATTCATCATGCGTACCTTAGTTTTGAGATTATTTACAAGTGCAATCATGGATTCTTTGAATCTTGTTCCCGTTGACTTTGGTCTTTTGGTTACCTCAGTAACAGCCTGAGCTCCTTCTGGCCACATCTCTTTTAGTATGGTATGTTGACTACAGATTGAAATACATGTAGATGAGATGAATATATGGTCCTGGTACATACATACATACATACACAATTGTACATGTACATGTACATGAATAAGGTCATAAAGCTACATGTACATGCATGTACATGTACATCAGAGTTTTTGATAAGTTTTGAAGCACGGGCCAAATTGGCTTAACAATGGTTAGTGTGTGCGCCATTGGGGATACATTTTGAGGCAACAAAGAGTTAATGTTGTTAGTGACAATATAATCATAATTAACTGCGCTATCTGGCCCAAAGAGAGAACTGTGTAGTGGAAGCTCTTTAGGCCAATGGTGCACCATATGAGCTTATCAAAAACACTGATGCACATATACATGTACATAAATTATATACATGTACATGCAACATACATGTACATGCATACAAAAAATGACAAAACTCATTACAGGAAAGAAATGAAATTTGGTATCCAGCTTAGATACTGAATTTCATTGGATTTCTGGAAGTTCCTGTACAAATTGACGGCAAAATTTGAAATTAATCCATACCTTAAAATGGTCAATTTCCAAAATTCAGACATAAATAATTATATAAACTACACAATTACATGTAAAATATACATGTAATTATACACTGTATAAACTTCTGTACCTGTTATAAAGAAGTCTTTTAAAGTCTTGAAAAATCGGATCTTTGTTTTTATCAATAAAACCCAGAACAGAGTATCTAATGATGATAAGAAAAGATTAACAAATGATTGAGACAAAACATAACAGTAAAAGAAAGAGGGGGAAATATCCCTGTGACTCCATTAGTCTAGGTTATAGTTAACTAAAGTACATGTACATGTACATGTACATGTGATTCCATTAGTCTAGGTTGTACACTGTAGTTAACTAAACTACATGTACATGTACATGTACATGTATACACCAGTGTTTTAGCTAGCTATTCATCATGCCATCATGTGACATCTACTTTCAGCTGTTTATCGAATGTTATAAGCGTCTGGTCACCATTATTGACGACTGTTTCTAGACCCTCATCAAAGTAAGTCAAATGGCTACCTTATTGACTTACTTTGATAAGGGCCTAGAAACACAGCCAAGATAAAATGACTAGTGACGAAGAATATGAGAAAGAATTGGATGACACCCATTCGCCAAGTAAAAAGGTCTATAAGAGATCATTTTGTAAGTCACGATTATAGACGATTATATGGCTAAAATATGATGGAGCAGAAGACTGTAAACACTACCAAGAAACGCAGAAGAAGAGCAGCTACACTTCTGGGTGCACGTATTTTTGACTTTCAGACTTACAGTAACATAGTGATCACGGTGGAGCTGCTGAAGTTTGACTCCTAAGTTTTGATCCAAGTATTCAAATTGACTACTGATATTTTATAGCTGGCTAAATCACTGGTATACACCATGTACATGTACATGTGATTCCATTAGTCTAGGTTATAGTTAACTAAACTAATGTACATGTACATGTACAATGTATATACAATGTACATGTGATTCCATTAGTCAACTAAACCACATGTACATGTATACATGGCCTATCAAGGTTATACATGTAGTTACATGTACATGTACATGTACAATGTATATACAATGTACATGTGATTCCATTAGTCAACTAAACCACATGTACATGTATACATGGCCTATCAAGGTTATACATGTAGTTACATGTACATGTACATGTACAATGTATATACAATGTACATGTGATTCCATTAGTCAACTAAACCACATGTACATGTATACATGGCCTATCAAGGTTATACATGTAGTTACATGTACATGTACATGTACATGTACATGTATACATGGTCTATCAAGGTAATAGTTACATGAACATGTATACATGGTCTAGGTATAATCTTACACTACATCTCCTGCATAATGTCGTATTCTAAACTGTTCGTCTCTTTGAAGAGTTTTTTCAGAAAAGTCCAACTGTAAGGAAAAGAGCAAATGTAGTAGTATTATAATACAACATGTACATGAGTACCTGTACATGTATATACATGTACATGTAAATTGTACATGAAGATTTCTATTCCGCAAATAACCATACCTGTCTACTGCTATAGTGATCATGTCCTTTAAATTTCTCATCCATTGCATGAAGGAAATGCTGAATGGATAGAAAAATGAATGAATGGACGGATAGATGAATGGATGGATGAATGGATGGATGGATGGATGGATGGATGGATGGATGAATGGATGGATGGATGGATGAATGGATGGATGGATGGATGGATGGATGGATGGATGGACTGAACATACATGTATGAATGAATAGATGGATGGATATGTGATATTGTACATGTAGATAGATGAACGGATCAATAGATGGATAAGTGGATAAATAGATGTACATGTACATGTAGATGGATGAATGGATGGATGGATGGATGGATGGATGGATGGATGAATGGATGGATTGAACATATGAATGATGGATGAGTGGACGAATGAATGGATGGATATAAATAAACAGATTAGTGGAAACTTATTACTTTGTCAGTAACAGTTCCAACAAGAAAGCAAGCTTCATCAAGTAATGCTATAACTCCACTGTGCTGTTGTTCAACCAAATCACAAATTATCTTGTTATTGAAATACTTAATCTGTAATTAAAGAAACCAGCTGGTAAAATGAGTACTGTACATGTACATGTACATGTACATGTACAAGTAATAAGGGAAATACTGTCAGCTGTTATTAGGTATGGAGAATAGAACATACATGCAGCTACATGTATATACATGTACATGTACACTGTACATGTACATGTATTTTGTACTTCAATAAAGAACATCATGGTAAATCTGGATCGTGAACATATGTACGGCATTATATGTACATGTATTCAGGGTTTTATTTATGAAAGGAGGGGTTGGGCATTCGCTCATCCCTTGCTATAGTTTTGTCTCCCCTCAGAATTTGTTTTCCAATATGCATACTATGACAATCCTGTAAGTCGGCCCCCTCAAAATCTTTCAAATTCACATTTCGCTCCCCCTTGACAAATTTTCTAAATTAAACCCTGGTACAATGTATTTGAGTATTACAACAACAATTACATGCACATGAGAAATACAGAGTATAAAAGAGAGAACAGAGGTAGGTAGGGAGGGAGTAAGAGACAGAGTATGCTGTGTGTGTGTGTGTGTGTGTGTGTGTGTGTGTGTGTGTGTGTGTGTGAGACTGACCTGTACCCATTGAATCCCTTCTCTTTGGTACTCTTCTTGTTCCTGTTTCAACACTAACTCAATAAATAGTTGTTGTAGTTTCTCATTACAATAATTTATACACAACTGCTCAAATGAGTTGTTATCGAATATCTCAAATCCATATATATCGAGGACTCCAATTACTGTACTGTCCCCCTTCAGTGAATTTGTGGGACCTAATTTATCATTTATGAAGCGTACAATCCAGGTGAATAGTCTGTCATAAATGGCCTGGAAATACGAGGAGAAAGAGATGGAGAGATAAAGAGAGACAGACAGACAGACAGACAATTGTTAATATACAATGTACATGTACATTAGCTACACATTGATGTTTAGGTATTCAAAGATTGAGGTCACATGCATATACACTTCAAATGCTCTATACTACATATACAATGTACATGTACATGTACATGATGTTATCAGAGATGTAGAAAGAAAGAAAGAAAGAAAGACACCTGAGGCAAATGGAAAAACGAAAATGAGAGTTGCCTCAGGTGGGATTCCAACACACGACACTCTGTACTCCAGACAGATGCTCTACCAACTGAGCTACCAAGGCAGCCCAGCTGGCAGGGTCCGAATCAAACATCTCATACGTCTGTATGAACAGGCTGACTTAACATTAGTACATGTACAACTCATGCATACTTTATACATGTGTACAACATACAGTACAGTACATGCACTTCAAATGCTCTATATATGCACGTACATGTACATCTACAACTCTTGCATACTTTATACAATGTACAGTACATGTAGGTGTATACATACATGTACATGTACACTTTGAATGCTCTATATACACACCCCTATTGTGCATGTACAACTGATATGTTATACAATGTACAGTACAAGTACATGTACAGTACATGTAGTCGTGTACATACACATACATGTACTTCGGATTCTCTATATATACGTACTATTACAATGTATGATGTATTTATGAAGTACCATGCACATGTACCTTTGCAAATGCATTTCTACCATAGTATGCCTGATCAGCAGAATGTTTCTTCTGCACAACTTCCCTCTTGTTGGCTATAACTCTGGAACACAGGGCCTGTTCTAAAGTCTCCGGTTTGACTGCTAGGAGGTTGGATATGGTTTGTATTAGTTCAGGAGATTGTATGGCTGCTCCATCAGTTTGATCTGTTCCTTCTTCATCTGAAAATTGTACATTTCCCTGGAGAAAGGGAAGGAAGGAGAGAGGGAGAGAAGGAGAGAGGGAGGAGGGAGAGACAGAGGTAGAGACAAAAAGAGAGGGGGAGGGAGGGAGAGGGGGAGGGAGGGGAGGAGTGAGGGAAGGAGAGAGGGAGAGAGGGATACAGAGAGACAGAGAGATACAGAGAGATACAGAGAGAGAGATGGATGGAGGGAGGGAAGGAGAGAGAGATGGATGGAGGGAGGGAGGGAAGGAGAGAGAGGGAGAGACAGAGAGAGACAGAGAGAAAGAGGAATGGAAGGTGAGAGGGAGGGAGAGAGAGAGGGAGACAGATACAAGAGAACAGAATAAGAAATTAGATAAACATGATTTATGAACAGATATTCAGAGAGGAACAAATGTTTGTCAGCAGTTTCTATCTTGTAATGACATTATAAAATATACATTATTTCACATACCAGGTGAAGTATAGCTGCTATAAGTTTCCAAACAGTATCAATTTCTTGAGGTGTATAGCCAAGGACTTTCATTGCATTCCGAACATTGTCAAAATCTTTTCGGTCATTGAGGGAATCCACCTGACAAAGATAATGAACTAATAAATGTCTCAACAACCAGATTGTGTTTTGTATACACATAGCTCAGTACAATATGTTACTGTACTATAGTACATGTACTTGAGCTTCTTATTTGGCACTGCACAGTTCTCTCTTTGGGCCAGTGGCGCAGTTAATTATGATTATATTGTCACTAACAGCATTAACTCTTAGTTAATTGGCTCAAGATGTATTCCCAATGGCACACACACTAACCATTTTTGAACCAATTTGGACCATGCTTCAAAAACTCTGAATATGTATATGTACATGACTACATGTACATGCATTATGTATAATAGGTATATGTACATGTACATGTGTACATATACATGTATGTAGTGATATACAAGTATTACAAGTATAGTACATGTACATACAAGTGTTACAAGTTGTATATTCTTGTATTACCCTGTTAGAATCGCCTTGATTGACAAAATGATAAGCTTTAGGATCCTTTCGAAGTCCCAGATTAGATAATTGAGTTTCTGATGCACCCATTAGAAGTTGATAAAATATATGGAAATTCCTTTCCCCAAACTGTTGTTTAACCACTCGAGACTGCATATATAAATGAAACACAGTACACAATGTAACACACATGTACAGTACATATAGATTATAGAATAATATGAATATATAATTTACATTACAGTTATAAAATGAACAAATAGTCTTTTGGTGAAATCTAATGCTTAGCTCAAGGGAAGCATATCAAATTATATACACATGTAGTAATTTTATATTTCAGTAGAATAGACCCCGTGGAATCACAAAACATCAAACTAACATGTTAGACATACAGTACCTGACTTTATTAAGTTTACATACTATAATGGGAGCTAAACTTTATTAAGGTGATAGTCAACTGTACTTCTAAGTAGGACTATAGTACTACTTTGTACTGTAATTTTCTATAATCTTAGTAATGTGTGAATTACCTTCACATTTGTATGTAATAGCATAGTACTAAGGTGTAATACTGTGCAATAGATTTGAAGTACATGTACAGTATACTTCACTCACAAAGTACACTGTAGTCAATGGAAGTACAATGATAGTATGTAAACATAAATGTCAGGTACCTGTACATGTACATGTATGTAACTTGAGAACCTCAAGATGGACTGGAATCCCACCATCGACCTGGCCTTGTGTATACATAAATGTTTTATTATTATTATTATTATTATTATTATTATTATTATTATTAGGTTATATTGGTGATTCTCTATAGACAAGTAGATCCATTAATAACATACATGTACATACAGCTGTACATGTACAGTACACACAACATACATGTACCTTCTCTAATAAATAATTTTCTATATGGCCTCCAGTTGGTTCTCCAGTGAAATCAAAATTTATATCCATATATTTACCGAATCTTGACGAGTTGTCATTACGATTGGTTTTGGCATTACCAAATGCTTCCATGATCTGGTTTGACCTGATTAACATGTTTGTGACTCTAATATATCAATAGGAAAAAACAAATCAATAACTGACTGTAAGCAAAACCAAATAAGGTCAATCACAATTAATGTTATAACAGTTACACACAGCAACTTTCAAGTCCCGGTAAGCAAGTTGGTAGAAGTGATACTCCGCGTCTGAAAAGGAGCCAAGTTTGGGGTAGAGAAAGTGAATGGTGGCCAAAATATATGCAATAGAGTCGCCAGTGTTGGAAATGGGAAGAATTTTGAAAAACAAGCTCAGTCCTCTAAGGGTTAATTAAACAAAATGCAAGTAATTTATTGTCGCTTCTTATGAAAACAAGTTTTGAAAGTTAAGATCTGTTAGTCTACATGTACATCTATCCGACCTAAAAATATTTTAACTGGAAAAAATCAACAAAACTACTAATACACATAAAAGCTCCTGTAAAAACTTGTCCAAAAATATGCTTAACAAGCACATCCACAAAAAGTGCTCAACCGCAAGCACAAGTGCTTTAATTAATAAAATGCTTCCAAGTACGTTCAAGCACTTTTAAGCACAAGTACCAAAATGCTCGACCCATGGGTGTCCCTATGATTGTTTTGTGGGTGATGGATGACCAATAATCAATATTGATGACTTTCTAATGTCTAAAACACATCATACAATTTCCTGTTTGGTTCAGACACTTACATTTAATCACTCGTCATTCTGCCATTTTGTACAGAAAGTCAATGAAATTTGGTATCTAAGAAGCTTAATAACAGCTCTTCCTGGATACCAAATTTCATTTACTTCCTGTACAAAATAATGGAATAGCAAGCGACTGATGGTAAGTGTTTGATCAAAATCATTGTTTTGGGAAAGTGTCTGGTGACCAACAATCATCACCAATGACTTTCTCATGTCTGAAACTCAACAACATATTACAGTTATTTGTTTTCCATTCTTGTTGCTTTTTAACGGTTCAGTGGAAGTTCTGCAATGTATTTGAGCAACAGCAGCTAGTAATTGCAGTTTTCACAAGTGAATTCATCCTGCTGATCTGCTGCAATGAGCTTCAGCAAGGATTCATTTACATGCCACACCCATTAAATGAGCAAGCCCCCGGAATGACACAACTTCCTTAACTACATGTATGTATACAACGACTATACGATGTATATAGAATATATAATACATGTGTATATATATTTGAACCCATGGGAAAGCAATCATAGGGATGACCCTATGGGACATAAAAAAGACAATAGCTGTCATAGCAACACACATGTATATATATATATATATATATAATATATAATGTATATGTATACTATATATATATATATATATATATATATATATATAGTATGATGGTGACATCATCCCTTTGATGTGGTGAGTTCTATATATTGTATATAGACCTTCCATGTGCACACTATGCAGGAGATGTCACCATCATACAATATATTGTATATAGTATGCTAATAGCCTGTAATAGGTCCTATATACTGAATATAGGACTCTTGTTTTGTGTCCTCGGATGTGATATAGGACCTTAGTTTGTGTCCAAGGATGTGATATAGCCTGAGCCTGCGAGGGCTATATCACATCCTTGGACACAAACTAAGGTCCTATATTTTGTATATACATGTAGGACCTGTTAACATACTATATATATTACATATATAATAATTATATATATATATATATATATATATACGATTGTGACATATTCATGACTATGAATTGTATTCGTAGTTAAGGAATAAGGAATTTGCGTCATTCCGGGGGCCTGTGTCAACTAGTGGGAATGGCACGTAATAGAACACGTGCTTAAGCTCTACATAGAAACTGGAACTAATAGCTATTCTACAAGAAATAAACTCCTAAAGTTCTTTGAAATGTAAGGAGAGTAAAGAATCCAAATAATAACTATAATAGGCTGTTGTGTTTCAGCCATGAGAAAGTCAGCCATGATTAATGAATGTTGGACACCACAAAACAATCATAGGGATACTTTTTTCTCTATATACAGTTGTGTACATGTATCATTTTACTGCTTGTTCATTTTTTTGTGTTAAATTTCAATCCATTGCTTCATTTATTGTGTTACAATATACCCATATATACAATATTGTAACCTTATGTCTATCAAATAGTATAAAATCATTATAGTCTCTTTGTGAGTACTAAAATAGCTTATTCAGTTTATCTGACCATCTTTTGCTACCTTTCAATTTCAGCTCTCTGTGATCGATTAGTAATCTCTGCAATATATCTCATAATGATTTTACTAGCTTCTGTCTTACCAGAACCACTCTCACCTGTGTGTTAAGAGAAATAAAACAAGAGAGAATTAGAGGAGAGAGTTGAAGAGAAAGAAAGAGAAAAGAAGAAAGAGGAAGAAGAAGGCATGTGGCTTTAGTCATGAAAATCAAGTTAATCAACCATGGAGGATATAATGTCCAAAGTTGCCATCAAATTTCCATTAGGAGTTAAACCATTAGGATTAGGCTATTAGGGTTAGTGTTAAGCCATTAGGATTAGGCTATTAGGGTTAGTGTTACACCATTTGGATTAGGCTATTAGGGTTAGTGTTACACCATTAGGATTAGGCTATTAGGGTTAGCGTTAAACCATTAGGATTAGGCTATTAGGGTTAGTGTTAAACCATTAGGATTAGGCTATTAGGGTTAGTGTTAAACCATTAGGATTAGGCTATTAGGGTTAGTGTTACACCATTAGGATTAGGCTATTAGGGTTAGCGTTAAACCATTAGGATTAGGCTATTAGGGTTAGTGTTAAACCATTAGGATTAGGCTATTAGGGTTAGTGTTAAACCATTAGGGTTAGGGTTAAACCATTAGGATTAGTGTTAAACCATTAGGATTAGGCTATTATGGTTAGGGTTAAGCCATTAGGATTAGGCTATTAGGGTTAGTGTTACACCATTAGAATTAGGCTATTAGGGTTAGTGTTAAACCATTAGGGTTAGTGTTAAACCATTAGGATTAGGCTATTAGGGTTAGTGTTACACCATTAGGATTAGGCTATTAGGGTTAGTGTTAAACCATTAGGATTAGGCTATTATGGTTAGGGTTAAGCCATTAGGATTAGGCTATTAGGGTTAGTGTTACACCATTAGGATTAGGCTATTAGGGTTAGTGTTAAACCATTAGGGTTAGTGTTAAACCATTAGGATTAGGCTATTAGGGTTAGTGTTAAACCATTAGGATTAGGCTATTAGGGTTAGCATTAAACCATTAGGATTAGGCTATTAGGGTTAGTGTTAAACCATTAGGATTAGGCTATTAGGGTTAGGGTTAAGCCATTAGGGTTACTGTTAAACCGTTAGGATTAGGCTAATGGGATTTACTTTTTGGTGTGAAGGAAGCACTTATCAATTGTGTTTAATTTTTATGGCCCATAGGGCCATCCCTATGATTGCTTTTCAATGTATGTTTATATACATGTGTATATATATATAATATATATATATATATATATATATATATATAATTATATATATATATATAATATATATATATATAATATACATACATGTATATATATATATATATATATATATACATGTATATATATGTATATTATATAGTACACTTACAGTTCTTATATACAAAATATAGACCCGAGGTTTAGTGTCTGAGGATGTGATATAGCCCGAGCTTGCGAGGGCTATATCACATCCAAAGACACTAAACCAAGGGTTTATATTGTGGTATATAAGAACTGTAAGTGTACTATATACAATATATAGTATGCTGGTGGATTAAAGATTCACAGGTCTATATACAAAATATAAGACCTAACCACATCAAACAGTTGCCATGGTAGCATACTATATATATATATATATATATATATATATATATATACACTGTATATACAATGTATATACATGTATATTCTTGTGTCACTTACTTGAGTATGCATTGTATACATAGTTAAGTAAGTTGGGTTATTCCGAGGGGTTCGGTCGATTATTGGGCGTGTCACGTAATAGAATGCGCGCTCAAGGTCCACAGACCAGCAGGAAGAAAGCTGCATGCTCATAGCTTGTATAGAAACTGGAACTAATAGCAATTCCATCTGAAATAAAGTTCTACAAGATCATTTAAAAAGTACATAGAGTAGAAATAATAACTCATGTATAATAGGCTGTATTGTTGTGCTTGAGGCAAATCAGTCATGATTATTGAATTTTGGACACCATAAAGCAATCATAGGGATACTTTATTCTCTATATAGACTTGTTACTATTTTGATAGGGAGTTAATAAAATGAGGTGTTGAATTTCAGTGGTTTCCTGTCAGATAAGCACATAATCGTTTTGATTTAAAATCGTTTCTAACAATAAATCACTACATTCTATCACTCCATAAAGTAACTAATGATAATGAATATAAATTATTCATATCCAAGTTTGTATTAAATATTATTTTGCATATATACAAACAATAAAATGACACATGCACATGTACACAAGACTGAAGTAATCATGTACAAGACTACATGTACATGTATACAAGTAATCATGTACAAGACTACATGCACATGTACATAAGACTGAAGTAATCATGTACATGTATACAAGTAATCATGTACAAGACTACATGTACATGTATACAGGTGATTAATCATGTACAAGACTACATGTACATGTACATGTATACAAGTAATCATGTACAAGACTACATGTACATGCATACAAGTAATCATGTACAAGACTACATGCACATGTATACAAGTACATATATACATGTACAAGTAATCATGTACATGACTGAAAGTACATGTAAAAATATTCAAGTAGTAGTAGTAACATCTACATGTACATGTACATGCATTTACATGTACATGTATACATGCATACTTAGTCAATCCCTCAAAGAGGATTATACATTTGTACATCTACATGTATATGTACATGTATTAACAAAGAGCATGTACATTCCAATAATTCCAATGTATTAACATTTAATAATTCAAATTTCTAGAGTTACTACAATAACAATGTGTAGAGTATGACCATATATGGTAAAACCTTAAATGATTGAGAATGAGGTAATGTAGAATGGAAATACCACTAAAGGATATGTGTTCATCTACATGTATACCACTAAAGGATGTGTTCATCGAGAGGTTTATGACTGAACTTTATTTAGTAAAGTTTGTTCAAATTTACAATGGCCTCAAAATTAGGATGCAATGACTTTGTGATTACAATGTATGTACTATATATAGTGTACAGTTTAATGTCATAAGGTTAATACATGATTATATTGTAACTCAATATAGTATATAGTTTAATGTCATAAGGTTAATACATGATTATATTGTAACTCAATATAGTGTATAGTTTAATGTCATATACTGTAACTCATTTAAATTTGGCACATACAGAAAAGAATGCTAAAGATAATATGAAAATGTTGTTAGCAAAAGATTGTTGGTCATTTCAAACTACAGTGATGAAAACTTTTCTGTGTGTTTTGCTACTCCAAAACTGGCAAGCACATCAGCTTTGGAACTAATAGGTAATAGGAATGGATAGAAGCTCTACTAGCATAGTACACACGCATCAGAGTTTTTGATACATTTGATGTATGGGACAAATTGGCTCAACAATGGTTGGTGTGTGCGCCATTGGGAAGACATCTTGAGCAAATTAACAAAGAGTTACATGTAATGCTGTTAGTGATAATATAATCATAATTAACTGCGCTGTCTGGCCCAAAGAGAGAACTGTGCAGTGCCAAATAACAAGCTGTTTGGGCCAATGGTGCACCACATGAGCTTATCAAAAACACTGACATACATACACATGTACATGTACATATTAGTGATACATTGATAAGAGATTTTACTGATATGCTGATAATCCGATACCTACATGTAATTTTGATTACGTACCGATAACCGATATTATACATGTATCTACTTTCTGGTTTCTGAGCATCTTCTCAATCATTATGAGTATCATTAATGATGTTATAATCACAAGAAAATGACATTATTAGTATATACACTTAATACAATAACAGTTGCATCTTTCAGAAATACTAGAAATAATGAATAATGGCCAATAATGACCAATATCAAATACCAAACTAATTATCAGTATACTGCTATATACAGTGTACATATAGCAGTATATTATACATTATATATAGTATACAGTATATTATACAGTATATTATACAGTATATTATACAGTATATTATACAGTATATAGTATACAGTATATTATACAGTATATTATACAGTATATTATACAGTATATTATACATTATATATAGTATACAGTATATTATACAGTATATTATACAGTATATTATACAGTATATAGTATACAGTATATTATACAGTATATTATACAGTATATACAGTACCTACATGTATACCTCAGAAGCAGTCACAGCTTCCACTGTAGTGTTGTTTTAGTTATAATTACAATCCTTTTGTAGTTAGGCACTGTGAGTTTTTGAAATAAAAGTAACTACAGGTCTATTGCAATAACACAAAAGAAGATCCATGAACGTTTAGCAGTCACAGTTTCCATTCTAGTATTATTTTAGTTAAAATTACAATCTAATTTCGGAATAAAACTATTTACAGGTCTATTGCAATAACATAAAAATATTCTAATAAGGTATATTTTATATATATCAACACGGAGGTACTAAAACATCATTGGCATGGAAGAGTAGATATAATTGATACAGTACATATAAAGATAAATAATTCTAAATTTAATAATCATAAATGAGTCATTATCGAAATCATGATTTACAATGTACATGTATATTAGGGATGGGCAATATTTTGATTATCGTGATAATCGTGATTAAAATTTCCTGTGATAATCATATCGTCTAAATATTGCCATATCGTGGTCACAAAAATAACAATTATTGTGCTATAACTTCAGGTTTTCAGTACTATCACATCTAAATCAGTTTTTCAACACTGTTTACTCAACAAATAAAAGGTATCAATTTGATTGTTGAATGAAATCTACATACATATGTAAGGTAGCCAATAATTGCAATAATCGTGATACTTGCAAAAACAATAATCGTTGACTCATATTTTCATAATCGCCCATCCCTAATGTATATCCACATGCACAATATATACATGTATGAACTTGTACATGTACATGTACTTTCAGATGTACAAGTGTACATGTATAATATACACATGTATGTGAACATATATACATGTACATGTATGTACTTCCAGATGTACAATGTAAACATGTATATGAACATGTATATGAACATGTACATGTACTTTCAGATGTACAATGTAAACATGTATATGAACATGTACATGTACTTCCAGATGTACAACATACATGTACAACTAATTATTATGATAGTATAATTGTGGTTGTATCAAATGTTTCTTTGAATCAATTTTTGTACATGTACACGTAAGTGACGTAACTGCATCACTTTCATGTTTAATAATCCACTCTACATGTACATGTAATTTCCATTAGACGGTTTATAAATTTTGTTACTAGTATAAAAGAGCACTAGAATACCATATAGATATACATGTATACTGTATTGTGATTAATTATAACACAATGCTCCAGTGGTCTTGAAACACCAATATGCCAAAGAGCTCTAGATAGATATACATGTATTGTGGAAACAGTCAGTCATACAGGACATTGTCCGATAAGTCTAGTGAATGTCCGGTAAATTGAAACTGAACTGTTTACAAAATATATGGGGAGCAGGACAAGAGTGATGAAAATAGGCCAAAATGTATGGCAGTCAGCTCACTATTTCCACAACGCTGTGTATAGTACATGTATGTATAGAAATTGATTAATTATAGTGGTCTTGAAACACCAATGTGCCAAAGGAGCACTAGAATTTGCCATCAAAATGTATTATACATGTACATGTACTGTACAGTGGTGTGTACTGAGTTCCATACCAGATGTCGTAGGCTTATCTCCATTTCTGATAGAGATATAAATTATTTACATGTACATTAAACAAAACATCATGTTTATCACAACAAAGTATTTGTATATCAAGAAAATAATAATTATCAACATTCTGAAACTACATTCAATGGAAATGAAAAAATCTCACCAGTTGTAACAAGTGTATATAGAGAAAAAAACATCCCTATATTTGCTTTGTGATGACTATGTATTAAGCATTGCTGATGGCACTAGTGTTTCTACCTTTCTGTGTACTCGAAAGCTGGGGCCTGAAGAAGTAAGTGTAAGCCCAATTGCAGTCTAAATACACAGATCTTTGATGAACTGACTGAAGTACTCCTCAAGGTTCTAAATGACGACTTCCTCGTGTCTGAAACTCAACAACTTATCATACTTACTTGTTAAAGATTCTTGCATAATATTTATACTGTTTATACAACAGTTATTAGCAGTTTTACATCCTTTCTGAAGCTTCCTCAGCCTTCCTGGCTGCTCTGTAGCTCAAACGCGCATTCTTTTCGCGCCACGCCCATTAATACAACGCATAGTCGCGCAAGTGACACAAACATATATATATATATATACATACATTAAACCCGTGGAAAGCAATTATAGGGATGGCCCTACGGGCCATAAAAAGTCAGGGCCCAGGGCCGCCACCCAATTCCCAATCAGTGGGCAGAGAAGCAAAATACTAGGCTCAAAGTACAAATAACAGCTGGTAAATATTATTGCTTTAACTTCCTTAAGGCTAGCATTCGCTACTGAACCAAACTAAAAGTTTAAAACACGTTTCCCAAAATAGAAAGGTACTCTCTTTCCAGAAACCCAAAAAAAACAAAAACAAAGTAACCTTTTGAATTTACAGTAAACAAAGTTTTGCAGCCTAACAAGTTCCTAAAAAAAACATCTATATACTTACATATCAGGATTTAGTATGTGTGTTATCCAAACAGGAATACATGTATACCAACCATGACATGCTCTAACTAGTCATTGGTCTAATGTACACAGCTGTATATATTTCTTACATACACAGGCAAACAAACAAACAGACCTGATATTACAATACAACAATCGGACCCTGTTCTTTTCATGTTACGATAAGCAGCATCAGCTAGAGCAAAGATGTGTGGTTCTCTCTCGTACATTTCACGTCCTTTATAATCATTGATGTACGAACGCTCGTATATGTTCATAGGTCTGTATGGATTAACTGACACAACCACTTCCCCGATGTAGGTATATATCTTTCCCTTCTGAAATCGTTGCTTCAAGTTTGCCATGAAGGCATTCATACTGATATCCTCCAATAGGACAAAATCTGCTTTGCCTATCTCTTCTGTGGTGAAGTTAGCCATGATGGTACTATTGAGTACTGACTACCACAATGTATGTTTCTGTTGGGAGAGAAAATATCATTAATAAATACCACAGAAGAATGACATAAATAAGTGTGTTTCTTTAAAAAAAACACCAAACCCTTACAAATGACACCTTCTTTGTTCTTCTCTTTCAATGAAACAATAAATAATCTTAAAGATGTTGTCTCGAGTCCTCTAGCCTAACGCACATATGACACTTCGAGATAGCTATCAAACTATGAATATCATTAACCGCACAGCCACGTGTATATGACATGTCTACCTCCAGAGAGGTTTTAAAACTGTATAGAGCCATTTTAAGGCAGTCTGACAGCTTGGTATTCACTGACAAGCAGTATTTTAGGACTCGAGTGAAACAAGAGTTCTTGAAACCTAGAGAAACTGCTGATATTTATTTCCAAATCAAGGTAAATTAATTAATTAAAGTAAAATGTTTTATAATGATAATTAATTATTATGAATTATATTTTTTTTAGAAAGCACAATACTTTATTAACACAAAACTGGGAGGAATAATATAAACATATCAAACAACAGAACACAGTTCACAAAAAGGAATTGTCTTCGCTTTCTCCTTTACTCCTGTTAGCTGTTCGCTTTTCACAGCCTCTTTCCTATAAAGCTCTTAGTTCAGCTTCCATCGTCATGTGTCTTAAAAGTACTATAAAAATGTACTTGATGATTTTATAAAATTGATGTTTGTTTTTATTGAGATAATACGATTGTACTTTTATAACGTTAAATAATTTGCGTTTGTATCGTCTAATGTACTAGGTGTGGGCCTTTCATGTAATGTCTAATCGATGATTGGAATACATTTCACAAAGCCTGTTAGTATCAATGTTAGTATAGTTGTAGTAGAAGTAATTCTATCTTACAAAACTCCAGTGTATTCATAATTGTATTAAGACAACGACTGAAAATTTCCATATAAGGATAAATTTACATAATTACATACACACAGAATACACGTACAGAATATCAAGGAAGTACAATGATGAAGAGTAACCCTTTTTTTTACTATTGATGCACTTTAAATGATATGAAGACACTTGCATTGGCACATCCAGGGAAAATGTCAGACAAGAAAGACCGTAGACAGATCCAATCAAATGTCTTTGCTCATGTGACTTTTATACTACTATGTATAACTGCAGAGTGTCAAACGCTCACCTGATGTCTTTATACAACTAATGAAGAATTATGGTGTGCAAACTGCATGAACCGACTTGGAATTCAACCCAGGACCTTCTGATATATAGTCAGGCACTCTTACCATCTGAGCCACCGGACTCCTTGATGACACTGAAGTATAGGATTGTACTAATCCCAAAGCTAGCATCAAACTAAACTGTTTCTAACTCTCTCAAAGACCTAACTGGCTTAAGCTGACACTAACAGTATACTAACAGTTGAAGAAGGTGTCTATGGCTTTCTTAGAAGTTTTTCTCTCCAACTAAGTAATCACAAGATTCAAAAGATTAATAATTCAGAAATATAACTTGCAAATTCCGACTTGTGCACAAAAAATTGGTTATGTTATAAGAATAAAACAATTACACTTCTCTGTAATCTTTTGGTGAGTTGAATGTTTGGACGCTTGAGACTATATAATTTGTAACTTATAATTATGTAATAATACGAAGCAAAAATGATCAAACCTAATGAGCTATTTAGCAAATTAATAATGGAAGCCACTATTAAGATAACTGGTTTCCTATACAAATTTAAAGGTACATATAAGCAAAAGTAGGAAATGTTCCTTCTGTAAATTAGGTCATATTTAATTATTAATTTTCATAATTATAATGATTATTAATTTTGTGGTTTTTGCTTAATTTAATAAGCTACATGTCACAAATAACTGAATAATAAAAAAATTATGAAAACAATTATAATTATAAATTATATATAATTATATTAAGATTTGAGCTTAAAGTCAATCCATATACCAAGATGATCGCTAGGATAACAGTTGTATTTACTTAACTTTTCTCGACCAACCAAACAAAATTTGACTGGAATTAATGGACCATCTTTTGGTCCTAGATAAACTCTGTCTGGTCGAAAAACAGGAACATTAGTATTCCACGTCTGCTTCTTTCCTTTTTCTGCACCACAATATTCCCAGATATCAGTGACAGAAGGAGGAAGACCAATTTCCAGAATTTCAGAATCATATGTATTCATATCGCCACCAAATATACTAATAGTACCCATTTTATTTAATTCTTCCATTCTGTTAAAAGCAACTTTCAATTGGGATTTTCTCTCTGCAACATTATGCCCTTCATCCATGCTTTCAATGTGAGACGTTAGAAAATGAATCTTCACGCTATGAAGAGGAGGTGGCAATACCAGGCTAGTAGATACCTCAATTATATATCTCCCCTGTGTTGAAGTAGGAAAGTTTATTACATTTTCATCAGTGGGACATTTAATATCACTGTCGTTTCGAATTAATAAAGCATGGAAGTAATGTGCTCTTGGCCTTCCACAGTAGCAATGATACTGTGATCCTAAATGTGATGTTATGGTAGGCCACGTTTGCTGAACTACTTCTTGGAAGAAAACAACAGATGGAGAATGTTTAAGGACATAATCACATACAGCAGATGTTCTCTCTTGTAGTTCACCCGGATGTAGCCCGTATATATTCCATGTAAGGAGGGAGAGACCTGATTCACCAGTAGCCATTTGCCTTTAAAAAGTAGATCTAAGGGTGTGGTTTTTACTCCATGACCTGCTATTTGCATAATATGGCTATGGGCCAGAATCAAAGTGAAGAGTCCTATGATGGTCCAGGTATCAAACTAAGACTTCTTTCATGGAATATTGATGGTTTGGATGGAAAAGATGTTAGACAAAGAACAGAGTCCGTAATTCAACTTATTCAATCTCGTCGACCGCACATTATATTTCTTCAAGAGGTCATACCACCTACTCTAAGCCAAATAAGAAACAAATTGGGTTCTAACTACTCCATTCATATCAGCCCTAAAATATCGTTTCAGTATTTCCCCATTATATTGGTTACAAAGAAATGCCCCAAAATCACGATTGATGGAGAAGTAGGGATGTTTGACTTTCCTGGTTCTACAATGGGGAGACAACTACTACAATTATTTATTAAAATATGTGGAGTTCCATTTGCCTTGTACACAAGCCATCTGGAAAGCATGAAGGATTATTCACGAGAGCGAAAAGAACAACTGAGAAGTTGTTTCGAATTCGTTACTGAACAAACCAGTTTATTTAACAGGGTGTGTATACTAGGTGGAGATTTGAACATAAGAGATAATGAAGTTGCAGAAGTAGGTATGCCTCCATCAGTAGTTGATATCTGGGAGACTTGTGGAAGTGTTGAAGAACACAAATATACTTGGGATATTAGTAATAATGATAATCTCTTTTGGCGTTTTCCAAATAAGCCTCAATTGAGATTCGATCGTTTATATCTCTCTCCTGGTAGAGGTGAGTATGTAAAACCTCTAAGTTTTGAGTTGGTCGGAAAAGAAAGGATTTCTGGTTGTAACCGGTTTCCAAGTGACCATTGGGGATTGTGGACTGAACTTCAAGTATCTGAGTTGGTAGTCTTAGATTAACGATTGACTCCAACTATGTAACAGTTTTATATAATTTATAATTATATTCAATTTTTTGTTATTATAATATAATATAATATATAGCTGTTGCATTAGAAATTTCATATTACAAATGAATGGGTAATTTGTACTGAGCTATGTAGTGTAGTGTTGGTGAAACAGTGACTCGGTCAAGCTCCTTTTTCTCGTATAAATAATTATAGTGCTACATATATTTTAACTATTACTTGGCTAAATGTTGAGTATGTATGGCTGCTAATCGGCATTTGGCTAGACACTGCACTTTACCAGATGTTATACAAATAAATTATGACAAAGCATCCTTTAATTATAATTACTAGAAAGAGATCGAGGAGATGGAAGTGCCCCAAAGAAATAATGATGATGAAGAAGAAGAGGAATACACAGTCTCATGAGTAAAGACATTCAGAAACCTATTATTCCTGTTCAGTATATCATATGCTGTGACATATAACTATATATGCACAACATCATATCGTTTGCAACTTATATTGTGGAAGAGAAATAAAGGAATTGTATTCTTCAATTCATTGATAATAGAATGTTTCTACTGTTGTGTTCATAACAGTAATACAGTAAATATACATTTCTTATGTGGGTTATGTGACACCATACATGTATATATCACTTGATATTATGACATAACATGGAGATATTAATATTGTGGCAGCTTTAGTGTTCAAATTGGGGCTTATTATATTAGTAGTTATATGTCCTAGTTGTTGTCTTATTCTTGAGATTAAAACAACAAATTTGAATGATTTGAGTAATTTCATCAAAATTTGGATGATTTGAGTAAGTTACTCAAATTATCCTAATTTGGAAGATTTACATTACTTACTCAAATCATCCAAATTTGGATGATTTTTTACACTTACTCAAATCATCCAAATTTGGATGATTTACCTCACTTACTCAAATCATCCAAGTTTAGATGATTAAAGTAACTTACTCAAATCATCCTAATTTGGATGATTCTTTTGACTTACTCAAATCATCCAAATTTGGATGATTCTTTCCACTTATTCAAATCATCCAAATTTGAGATTTACATTACTTACTCAAATCATCCAAATTCGAATGATTTTAATAATTTTCATAAATCAAAAAAATCATCCAAAATTGGATGATTTTCATAAATCGAAGAAATCATCCAAATTTGGATGATTTTAATAATTTTGATAAATCATCCAAATTCGGATGATTTTAATAATTTTGATAAATCATCCAAATTTGGATGATTTTAATAATTTGAAAAAATCATCCAAAATTGGATGATTTTCATAAATCGAAGAAATCATCCAAATTTGGATGATTTTAATAATTTTGATAAATCATCCAAATTCGGATGATTTTAATAATTTTGATAAATCATCCAAATTTGGATGATTTTAATAATTTGAAAAAATCATCCAAAATTGGATGATTTTAATAATTTTGATAAATCATCCAATTTGGATGATTTTGGATGATTTTAATAATTCATCCAAAATTGGATGATTTTAATAATTTTTATAAATCATCCAAAATTGGATGATTTTCATAAATCGTAGAAATCATCCAAATTTGGATGATTTTAATAATTTTGAGAAATCATCCAAAATTGGATGATTTTAATAATTTTGATAAATCATCCAAATTTGGATGATTTTCATAAATCGTAGAAATCATCCAAAATTGGATGATTTTAATAATTTTGATAAATCATCCAAATTTGGATGATTTTAATAATTTTGATAAATCATCCAAATTTGGATGATTTTAATAATTTTGATAAATCATCCAAATTTGGATGATTTCAGATGATTTTGATAAATCATCCAAATTTGGATGATTTTCATAAATCGTAGAAATCATCCAAAATTGGATGATTTTAATAATTTTGAGAAATCATCCAAAATTGGATGATTTTAATAATTTTGATAAATCATCCAAATTTGGATGATTTTCATAAATCGTAGAAATCATCCAAAATTGGATGATTTTAATAATTTTGAGAAATCATCCAAAATTGGATGATTTTAATAATTTTGATAAATCATCCAAATTTGGATGATTTTCATAAATCGTAGAAATCATCCAAAATTGGATGATTTTAATAATTTTGATAAATCATCCAAATTTGGATGATTTTCACAAATCGTAGAAATCATCCAAAATTGGATGATTTTAATAATTTTGATAAATCATCCAAAATCGGATGATTTTAATAATTTTGGTAAATCATCCAAATTTGAATGATTTTAATAATTTGAATAAATCATCCAAATTTAGATGATTGAATAAATTATCCAAATTTAGATGATTTGAATAAGTGGAAAGAATCATCTAAATTTGGATGATTCATCCAAATTTGGATGGTTTATGGGTCTGAATTTAATTTTTTGGGTAAATACTATTGTGGGGTCTTGTTACTGATAACACAGAGAAATGGCAGCTATTAAGTTCCCACGAGTGAAAGAAGTTCGTGCATATGTTAAAGAGGAATCAAAAGATCAGGGTAACTTGAAAGAATTAGCAATACATGGCTGAGCCACACCCATAAATAAATGCCAGCTAGTAGCTGCACTAATACTGATGCATTCTTATATATATATATATTTAACATGTGTAATAAGTGTGTAAACATTTCAAGTCCTTATACTGATGTGTTGCATAAAGTTACTGATTGCTGAATAGTCTCATGTGGCCAGACGTTTGATAATCTTATTCCCTGACTTGCCAAGAATGGAAATGAGACTAATCGAACCCTCCTTTTGAAATATCTGGCCACATGAGATTAGTTGCTGGACTAAATATGCCAATTTTTTCCTAAATTAATTTATTAACATTTTTTAAGGTCAAAGTGAACATGAATAATGACCTTTAGTTGATGATGACATAAAGACAACACTGCTTCTAATTTTCAGGTTCTGATTGTCATGATGTGGATGATGATCACTGGATCAATGGTTACCCGACGCCTATAGCCAATCCCATGACGTTTCATCCACAGTATCGCCCTCAGAGAAAACTATGGGGTATTAATGCACTAGGAAGTGTAGTAGTTGAGATAGAAGCAGACAATGGTGAAATTGGAGTAGGTATGTATGTAATAATTGTAATGCAGTAGAATGCCTCTATTCCAACCTCCCTGAAATGAGGACACCCCTGTATTATGAACACTTACAGATGTCCTAAATATAAATTATAAATTCATCCCTGAAATAGAGGGATTGCACTGTGAAGTCTGTTCACTGTCGCGATGACCACTAAATTATGATGTGATGACTTTATATGTAGTATAGTGTATAGTTTAATGTCATAAGGTTAATACATGATTATACTGTAACTTAAAGCAATGGATTGAAATTTGACATACAGAAAAAAGAACAGGATGGATAATTGTATGAAATGGTAGTATGGTACAGGTGCATGTGTACATGTACATGTACATGTATGTGTACATGTACATGTACATGTATGTGTACATGTACATGTACATGTATGTGTTTATGTACATAATACATATGTAATAATAATAACATTTCATATTAACTTGACAAGCAAAGAATGAATTTCTTCCATTGTTTTCACAGGAGTATCGATAGGGGGACCACCAGCATGTTATATTATTGAAAATCATCTTAGCAGATTTGTTGAAGGACAGGTTTGTAATGTACCATTCACAACACACGTTTGGGTATTAGCTAAGAGTCATCACGTTCACCATGACCTCAGAAGAATGTTCATAACTTTAGTATATACATACATACATACATGCATACATACATAGAGGTACATAGATAGATAATTATGCAAACACATGGATGTATGAATAGATTTTTGGTTTTGTTAGGATCCTCGTAATGTGGAATTGATATGGGACCAAATGTTTCGGAGTACTTTGAACTATGGGAGAAAGGGACTTCCAATGTTAGTTACATTATATGTTTAGTACAAGTGAATAATTATAATGCATGAATATTATATTAGCCAAGCTATGAGTGCTGTTGACTTGGCGTTGTGGGATCTTCTTGGAAAGCTAAGGAAAGAACCAGTTTATGCTCTCCTGGGAGGGAAAACAAAAGTGAGTAGTGTATAGTTTAATCACTGTTGTGTGTATCTCATGATCTCTTTCTAATTGCTATATGTGTTACAGGAATATCTACCTGTATATTGTACAACTGCAAGAGCTGATATAGCTAAGGTATGTGAATGTATAATATGTATGTAGGGTTTTGTTTATAGTTACATGAAGCAAAAACGCAAATTTGGTGAGGGATCTTTTGAGATGCCCAATAAGCAAGACTGTGACTAAAGACTGAACAAGCTAGATTCATGGTCCATGGGAATATTTTGAAAAGTAGATGCACTTCTTGAGACTAAGGTTTTTTTTAAATACAGTAAAGTTATTTGTCAAGGAGTAGTGCGAAATTTCTAAGGGGATTATCATACATTTTTGGCCACTCCTTCTAAATACTATCAGTACAATAACATGGTAATGTTTATGTTTGTTACACATAAACACATGTAAATCAAATTACAGACATAGACTTAAGGCTGGTTCGCATAATATGCAAAGTGTTTCTTATAGTGTTGCACCTATATAGCAATTTGCCTATATGCCTATATGCCTATATTTCATAATCCATATTGCCTATATGCAGATCCAATCCCATATTGTCTGTGATATAGTTGTATTTATCTAGTTCACAACTGTTCACACATGGTACAGTGTTAATTATTCTATTGTTCGTTCAGCCTTGGTTGCACATATCTTCAGATTGTACTTGTGCAGTTTGACAATAATGTAATCTGCAAAGCCTGAAAAATATTGTGTAAGTTGTATAGGCAGTGTATATGCAATGCAGTTCCCTATACAGATACTCTGCCTAGATCTTCAACATAGGCATCTATTCAGATCCCTATACTAGTATAGGTGCAACCCTAGTTTCTTAACTTTCTTTGTGTTACACCAATGCGTTGTATTGTAAATACAATTCACTTCCTTCCAGATTGTCAGACACAACGTAACACGAGGATAGGAGCTGATTCTATCTTTGTGTCAGCAATTTTCAGAATTTTATCACAACAACAGATGTAATGCAATGCTTTGTGTCATATTGTTAATTATTCTATTGTTCGTGTGGTATACATTCAGCCCAAAGTACATTGTACATGTACATGTAGTTAGTTACAGGCATATTCAGCCTGGGTTGCGCACATCTTCAGATTGTACTTGTACAGTTTGACAATAATGTAATCTGCAGAGCCTGAAAAATATTGTGTAAGCTGTATAGGCAATGTATAGGCAATGCAGTTGCCTATACAGATACTCTGCCTAGATCTTCAACATAGGCACATATTCAGATCCCTATACTAGTATAGGTGCAACCCAAGTTTCTTTGTGTCACATCGATGTGTTGTATTGTAAATACAATTCACTTCCTTCAACATTGTCAGACACAACGTAACACGAGGATAGGATCTAATTCTATCTTTGTGTCAGCAATTTTCAGAATTTTATCACAACAACAGATAATGCAATGCTTCATATTGTGAACCAACCTTTAGTTACTATATAGCATAAAAGAGATCAATTACTTTTGAAATATGAATATGCAAAATAATGTCAATAAAATTTTGAATCAATTTTCTTGTTTGTTTGGGGATAATGTTTTTATCTTCAGAAATATGGTTTCGTTGGTGCAAAGATACCATGTGCTCATGGACCAAGTGAAGGAGGAGAAGGATTCACTAAAAATGTTGATATCTTCAGAGAAACTCGTGAAACAGTTGGACCTGATTTTCCTTTGATGTACGTATGTGGTGATAATTTTTAAAAAGGACCTAGTCTTGCATAATAAACGCTTACCTTCAGTTGCTACCTATTCTGTCTTTTTGTATGGGAAGTCAATGAAATTTGGTATTTAGGAAGTGGTTATGTCATATGTCATGCCATGAAGTGCTATAGCACATGACACGAGTATCATGGCAGCAATAGTCCATCTGTGCTAACAATACATGCAACCTCAACAGATAACACTATACTTAAAATAATTATCAGTGGTGGTAAATCTGATGACATCAAATTAATGTACATATATGTGCCTAATTATCTGTCATGTGGGCAGGCAATGAGGTGATCTGCCTAATTATCAGTCCTGTAGGCAATGAGGTGATCTGTGCCTAAAAGACTAAATACTAACTAACTAAGGTCACCAAATAGTTATATTTATTATATTCACAAGTTCGCCTGCCTTCAGCTGGAAAATAAACATGATATTATATTATATACAAAGGAATGTGAAGAGCTGGTAGTTGTCAGGTTGTCAGAGCACTGGGTGGCTAAAGCTAAAGGTCATTCATGTTCACCTTGTTCTCAGAAAAAGCTAAAGGTCATTCACGTTCACCTTGTTCTCAGAAAAAGCTAAAGGTCATTCACGTTCACCTTGTCCTCAGAAAAATGTTCATAACTTTAGTTTACAATGACTAACAATCTTTTTACCTGTACCATTTGCATATAATTATCCTTCCGATTCTTTTTTGTGTATGTCAAATTTCAATCCATTGCTTTGTTATTGAGTTACAGTATAATCATGTATTAACCTTATGACATTAAACTATACACTATATTACATATAAAGTCATCACATCCTAATTTTGAGGACATCATGAATGTGAACAGACTTTAGTGGCCCTGATCAGTGACTGCCAGCTTTTCACTTTCCTCTTTAGCATTGTAACATCAGAATTAAAGTGGTTATCATGGCTAATAAAACTATGCAGGGATCTACGTTGTCAGTTCATTGGTATTTTTATTATTTAGGTTAGATTGTTATATGGCTCTCTCTGTTTCCTATGCAATTGAGGTACTAAAATATACATTTATGTATGTACATATACATGTATGTGACTATATGTATGCATGTAATCATTGAGGCCCATAGGATTGGACTACCTTGTTATGTAGTTAAGATAGATTTGGAGAGAAGATGCTGAATTCCCAGGCGGGAGTTGAACCCATGACCCTGGCTTAAGCTTACTAGGCTATTGCTCTACCAACTAAGCCGCTGGAACTCAACTGACAGAGACTACAACATGGTGCACCTATATATGTAATTATTACTTAGTGCATTATCATATGACATTAAGCCAATCACATTTTCATATACTAGTCACCTGATTGTGTTTTAAACAGCATATGACCAAAGTCAGTAAAGTGATATGCACTATAGCTATACAGTGCACCTAAAAGACTGTTATAAATATTACTTAGTGATAATGGCTACAATGCTGTCTATTATTCAATTTTCACTGGCTCAGTGGTTGAAAACAGCCAGTCATACAGGACATTGTCTGATAAATCTAGTGAATGTCTAGTAAATTGAAACTGAGCTCTATACAAAATATATGGGGAGTAGGACAAGAGTATTGAAAATAGGCCAAAATGTCCGGCAGTTGGCTCACTATTTCCACACCCTTTCTTTCATTTGAATTAATTTGACAATAATAACTACTTTTAATTATAGTTATATGTATGTTACCTGGACTCTCAAATGTTTAGTTTAGTTATATTAACATTAGGCTTACTAAAAGGGGTTTAGTTTGGTGATTTTCATTTAGTTAGTACAAAAGACTTGTAATTTAGTTATAGTTTAGTTAACTAAAAGTCTCAATGCCTCACTAAAAGAGGTTTTAGTTACAGTTAACACACTAGTTTGAATACATATTTCCTATAGTTAGGTAAAGCTTTGCAACCTTATGGAATAAAATGGATTGAAGAATGTCTACCACCTGATGATTATGCAGGGTACACAGAGCTTCACTCCGCTCTGAGGGGAACTACTCTTGTATCAACTGGAGAACATGAATATACAAGGTAATTGTGTGATTCTTCACCTATATTCTTCATTAATCTATCTATCTATCTGTCCATCTATCTATCTTTCCATTATCTTTTGAGCTAGTGTTTTTGATAAGATTGACCCAAAAAACATCTAACTGAGGCTACATAGTTTTACTTTCAGAGACAGAAGATAGATAGTGCATTTAGCTATGATTATTTTCATTAACAGTACCAAATCTCATTATTCCTAACGACACAGACACTACTCATTATTGAGACAATTTGGCAAAATCTTATCACAAACTCTCAAAAAGTATAATTATAAATATATATATTTCAACAATGAGGATCAGAGATCTTTAGTTTGTGCAACACAATCTGCAGGTTGTTGACCATTCTGTATGCAGGTCTGCAGATTGTCTACCATTCTGTAGATCTGCGATTTGTCTACTATTCTGTAGATCTGCGATTTGTCTACCATTCTGTAGATCTGCAGATTGACTACCATTCTGTAGATCTGCAGATTGACTACCATTCTGTAGATCTGTGATTTGTCTACCATTCTGTAGATCTGCAGATTGACTACCATTCTGTAGATCTGCGATTTGTCTACCATTCTGTAGATCTGCAGATAATCGACCATTCTGTACATAGATCTGCAGATTGTCTATATACCATTCTATAGATCTGCAATTTGCGCAACACAATCTGCAGATTATCTACCATTCTGTGGATCTGGAGATTATCTAGCATTCTGTGAATCTGCAGATTGTCTACCATTCTGTGGATCTAGAGATTATCTAGCATTCTGTGAATCTGCAGATTGTCTACCATTCTGTGGATCTGCAGATTATCTACCATTCTGTGGATCTGCAGATTATCTACCATTCTGTGGATCTGGAGATTATCTACCATTCTGTAGATCTGCGATTTGTCTAGCATTCTGTGAATCTGCGATTTGTCTAGCATTCTGTGAATCTGCAGATAATCGACCATTCTGTGGATCTGCAGATTATCTACCATTCTGTGGATCTGCAGATTGTCTACCAATCTGTAGATCTTCAATTTTAACAATGATACGTATTCATCATTTTGCTACATCACTAACTCCACAGATATGGCTTTCGTTTACTAATTGATGGTAAATGTGCTGACATTTTACAACCAGATATTACCTGGCTTGGAGGAATAACAGAGGTGTGTTTATTTTTATCATTTCACAGCTTTTACAAGCCTCTATTACCACTTTCATTTTATAGGCCAGACGTGTGGTTGCTATGGCATCATCACATGACTTGCATGTGATTCCTCATGGGTCAAGTATCTATTCCTATCACTTGCAGTATGCTTTTCCTAACTGTCCTCTAGCAGAGTATATTAATCTTAGTCCTAAGGTCAGTACATGCATAGGGGTAGAACAGATTTGAAATTGGGGGGGGGGGGGGGGGGGCTGAACATATTGATAAGTAATATACATATATAAGTGTTAATGAAATGTACCAAATGTGTGCATCCGTCTTTCATTAAAAGAAATAAACTGTATCAGTAATATTCAGTTCATCTGTTCAACCTTTGTGAATGTGCAAAGTCATTGTATGATTAAGCCTTTCTTGAGTCACAGTTGACCTTAAGTATGTCTTGATTTTCCTCATTGTAGAAAATGTTCTTTCTGTTGTAGCCATTTTTCACTTGCTACTGTATCATGTGCTTAATTTACACTTCAGTGAGCAATGACATCATGTGAATGATTGCATGATTGAGTATGAATGAAAAGCTCTATCTGCAGATTGCAACTTTGGGGGGCTGAGCTCCCTATTCTACAAGGTTGGGGGGGGGGGGGGGCTGAGCCTCCTATTCTACAAAGTTGGGGGGGCCATAGCCCCCCAGCCCCCCCCTGTTCCTACCCCTATGAGTACATGTGATGTAAATACAAAAAAAGAAAAACAATTTTGAACAAATGTTCTACGTACCTTTTAGCACACACTATATCCCCATTAATACTTTTATCTGGGGAAATAAGAAGATTGTATAGGGGAGTGTGGGAGTATGCCCCCCACAAAAATGTTTAAATCTAGTGTCTCTGAGGTTGCTTCTGAGACCTGCAGCTGATGATATTATTAAACTTTGGGAACTCCCTCTCTCTTTGTATGAATTGACAACATAAGGTATTAATCATTCATAACAGCTGCTGCACCATAATCACCTTGCCATTGGCAAGAATGAGTCTGAGTGACTGACCTGGTCATGCAAAGTAGTAATTAACTATAACTATATTTTGTGTATGGCAAATTTCAATCCATACATTTATTATTAAGTTACAGTATAATGTATTAACCTTATGACATTAAACTATACACTATATTAAATATAAAGTCATTTTGAGGTCATTGTGAATGTGAACAGCCTATAATTGTTTTAGTTAATAAATAACTATAACTATAACTAACATGAGTCATATTATAACTAAGAGAGTACTACATGTACTGTAATATTCTCTTAAATTTAATAATATATTTTATCAGAGGAAGTGAATAAATAATATATTTTATAAGAGTAGTTGAGTACAAAACTACAAATAGGGTATATATACTAAATATAGGACAATAGGGCAGACAGACATACATATAGAAAATGAATGTTAGACTCCAGGGCTCCATTATCTCTGATAATGTCATTATTGTCATAATTATACTACAATAACAATATTGTGATATGGTGATCCAAGTGTTGTGCTCTGCTAACTGAAAGTGGTAATTATTGTCATAATTATACTACAACATCACTTATGTATTTAGAGACAGAGTAATCCAAGTGTTGTGCTCTGCTAACTGAAAGTGGTAATTATTGTCATAATTATACTACAACATCACTTATGTATTTAGAGACAGAGTAATCCAGGTGTTGTCTCTGCTAACTGAAAGTGGTAATTATTGTCATAATTATACTACAATAACACATGTTCATTACTAATTAAAGGTCATTCATGTTCACCTTGACCTCAGAAAAATATTCATAACTTTAGTTTGGAATGTTCAACAATCTTTTTAACTTTCGCCATTTTCATGTAATCATCTGTAATATAGTGGAATGGTTAATAGTATAATGTATAATTAGGCCGATGTTAAACTCTATTCCTTACTTCCTGTGCTAATTTAGTTGTCATCTGTTTCTTTATTGTACTTATCAGTTAGCCTATTCATTCTTATCCTTGTGTATATACCATCTTACCACCTGTATGCAAGCAGGTATCACCTGCTGTATATAATTATATATAATATATATATATACTATATATTATATATATATGTAATATATATATAGTATACTAACAGGTCCTATATACAAAGGGATGATGTCACCATCATACTATATGTATATTATATAGTATGCTAATACGTCCTATATAGTGTCCGAGGATGTGATATAGCCCGAGCTTGCAAGGACTATATCACATCCGAGGACACAAACAATGGTCCTATATTCAGTATATAGGACCTATTAGCATACTATATACAATATATTGTATGATGGTGACATCTCCTGCATAGTGTGCACATGGAAGGTCTATATACAATATATAGAACTCACCACATCAAAAGGATGATGTCACCATCATACTATATATATATATATATATATATATATATATATATGTATGTTTTTGTCTTTCATGGAAATTTTAATAAGATATTTAATTGTGAAAATAAAATGAAGTTGATTCACTCACGATATATGATATCGTTATCCTTCCCATTCTTTTTTGTGTACATGTATGTCAAATTTCAATCCATTTGATTTACAGTATAGTCATGTATTAACCTTATGACACTAAACTATACAGTATAGTACATATAGACTATAAAGTCATTACATCCTAATTAGTAAATGGAGTTCACATGGTAATACCATAACAACCAATTATTTGAAATCATACTGTGTTATGACTAGTCAATTGAAGTATAATTATAGTTGTATATAATTGTAAACCACAAGTCATTTTGCGGTTCATTGATTTGTTATATACTGGTATAGGTAAATTAGGTAATGTATATATCTATGGTATAGGTAATGTATATATCTATGGTATAGGTATATATAGGTATAGGCAAGTAGTATAGGACAGATACAGATACTTTACAGACCAAGGTTTTAAACTTATAGTACTATTTTATTAAGGAAAAGATTGATACAATACTTGGAATATCGTATTTGTCCAGTAGTTTGTGAGTTTTATTTTCTAATAGGAATGACTAGAGCATGCAGTGCTATGATGCACATGAACATATACTAGAAAAAAATAGTGAACACAGGTATAGGTATAGATATAGATATGGGTATAGGTATGGGTACAGGTATAGGCATGGTATAGGTATGGTATAGGTACATATATGTTGGTATCGGTATAGGTATGGGTACAGGTATAGGTATAGGTATAGGTATAGATGTTGGTATCGGTATCGGTAAAGGTATTGGTATGGGTATGGGTATGGGTACAGGTAGTACAGGTATCGGTATACGTATAAGTATAGATGTAATTTTAGTTGGCTATAATATCTGGTATCTGAATAATAGCCAAAACCTAATCAATACTATTATAATCCACTAACCAATTAATTACAAGTGCACAAAACTATTATTATTTTGTATTAATCTTAATGAAGAGTGAAAAATTAAAAAATTTGAATGCCATTGATGTTGGATCAACCATAATTATATGAAATTAATATTAATTTTTCAGGAATAGAAGTAGCAGTGAAATGTTTTTAGCAGTGAAAATTCTTATTATACAGTATATTTCATTAATTATCCACAGAAATAAGGATTAAAAGCACTATATACATGTACTATATAGCTATTAGGAGTTTATATTTAATAAGGTTTCTTGGTTACCATTAGCCTGGCCTCTAATTAGATCATGGGACCTAGGGAATATTTTCACTATTAAAAGTGTCTTAATATGAAACCATATCACTGAGAGCTGTTTACTAATTGAATAGAAGGAATACAAAAAGTGTATATACTAGGGCTGGGATGATTAATCAATCGATATTGCAAATTCTTCTGATTATCGATTATAAGTCTGTGATATCGATTATGCTAATTATTCCAGAAGACATACTTTTCATGCATGTTACGGCAAGTAATGTACGATATGGAAGTGACAGGAAGCATTTTTGATCATCAAATGGGAGGAGTTTCCTTTATTAATTGACTTAATTGGCCTAATTACTTCCGCTAATTTTAATCGATTATCGAAGTTAGTGATAATCGATTTCAGAATCTCAACTGATTCCCAACCCTAGTATATACATGTATATTTATATAACATTTAATTAAGTGCGGTACTTTATCAATGATGTTATATAGTATATCAAACAGAAAATATTATATATATATATCCCATATAAATAATGAATTATACATGTATGTATTTGTGTGCATGTCAGAGTTTTTGATATGTTTTGAAGCATGGGCCAAATTGGATCAACAATGGTTAATGAGTGTGTCAATACATCTTGACTCTTCTTGAGCCAATTATAATGCTGTTAGTGACAATAAATTATAACTAACCCAAAGAGAGAACTGTGCTGTGCCAAATGAAGCTCTTTGGGCCAATTTAAACACTGGTAAATGTCTACTATAGTTAGTTGCTCTTCCTACATAATTATTATAGCTTGTGTGGCGGATGTACAGTATGTATGTAACAGTATGTATGCGTAGGTATGTATGTTATACATGTACATAATAATTATGAGTATATGGATGTATATGTATTCACTAATCATGTGATGTTAGCTTGTCTGCTTTGAGCTTCGATTATGTACATACAAATTTGTTTATTATTGAATGCTATACTTACAATGTACAACATATAGCCCTCTATAATTAGTATTTATATGGATATATGTGCATGAGTGTAGGTGTGTTGTACATGATATGTACATATGTGTGTGATGTTAGCATATCTAATTCGATTACATACATACTAATATGTACATTTTCATTATATGTATAGGCTGATAAGATAGTACCATATTTTGGAGGATTATTTCCAGATGAACCCTTGCCTGAAAATGGAGTAATCCAGTTGCCAGACAGGTAGGAATAATTACTCATGCATGTACATATACTGTATACAGTTCACCTTTCAGTTGCACGCAGAAAAATAATGTATTTGACCACTCCTGTCTCTAGCCAGTAACCAATCAATTTAGTTGACCTTACTGACAGTAGACCCAGTATCATAGACCTTACTTGTCCATTAGACCAATAACCTACCTATTCATGTACTTGAATGACCTTCACCAAACAACTAGTGTTGTATACATGGTTGACCTTCCTGCATCAGACCATATTATACTAATCTATTAATTAGTTGTGTATACACAAGTGGTCATTAGAATTATTTATCTTTGGTATTTAATTATTGTTTTTTAGGCCAGTAACTCTAAGGAATAGCCACCACTTATAATCATATATATATACATTAGTAATTATTTATTAATTATTTGTCTTTTAGGCCTGGTTTTGGAGTAACTCTAAACAAGACAAATTTAAAAAGGCCTTATGAAAGAAATCCAGATCAGGTGATTCATTATAATTAACTTGTTGGAGTCTTGTTCCATGGTTTCTATGGAAACATGCAAAAGCAGGTGGTATATATGAGATGGAGAAAGAAAGACACCTGAGGCAAATGAAAAAATGAAAATGAGTTGCCTCAGGTGGGATTTGAACCCACGACACTCTGCACTCCAGACAGATGCTCTTACCAACTGAGCTACCAAGGCAGCGCATATGTAATTATTAAATACATATATAGTAATTATATACCAGCTTCTTTTGCACATTAATGTATGTTTCCATAGAAACCATGGAATAAGTTTATATCTCTTTGTATAGGTGAAAGCACAGTATAGCAGAAACTATTCAGAACACAAAATGCTTAAACCAATTATGCCATTTTAAGTAAATGTGGCAATTTTATAATTAACATTGATAACCAAATTTTTGTTGTTGGCAAAAAATAAATTATACAAAAAAATGTTTTTCATTAATGAACAATTGACAGATTCATTATAGTAATGATAGGGGCATGCATGTATTATTGGGAAAGACTGATATGATTAGCAAGAAAAAAAATGACCGACCAAAAAAATGAATTACAAAGATTAAACAATGGAATTTTAATTAATTGCAGCAGGTTTGTGGTTTTACAGGAAACCTTTGTCAACATTAGAAGACAACCTCATTATCGAAGGTTGTTTAGTAAGCATAGGTACTATCGAAGTTGACCTTGTACATGTACCAGCATTAGTGTCACACGTATATCCGTGTGGGCAACAGTGCTCATGATCACTACAACATACTGCTTTTACCTGAGGACAGCAACCATAGTCTCCAGAAGATAGTTTACAACACGTGTTTTTGTCAGGACATTCACTTTCACTATCAGGACAAATGACATCTCCAATCTCTTTCGTTATTGAAGGTTGTTTAGTAAGCATAGGTACTATCGAAGTCGACCTTGTACATGTACCAGCATTAGTGTTACACGTATATCCGTGTGGGCAACAGTGCTCATGATCACTACAACATACTGCTTTTACCTGTGGACAGCAACCATAGTCTCCAGAAGATAGTTTACAACACGTGTTTTTGTCAGGACATTCACTTTCACTATCAGGACAAATGACATCTCCAATCTCTTTCGTTATTGAAGGTTGTTTAGTAAGCATAGGTACTATCGAAGTCGACCTTGTACATGTACCAGCATTAGTGTTACACGTATATCCATGTGGGCAACAGTGCTCATGATCACTACAACATACTGCATCTACCTGAGGACAGCAACCATAGTCTCCAGAAGATAGTTTACAACACGTGTTTTTGTCAGGACATCGACTTTGACTATCAGGACAAATGACATCTCCAATCTCTTTCGTTATTGAAGGTTGTTTAGTAAGCATAGGTACTATCGAAGTCAACCTTGTACATGTACCTTTACTAGTGTCACATGTATACCCACTAGGACAGCAGTGATGTCCGTCATTACAACATGCTGCATTAGGTAGAGGACAGCAACCATACTCTCCAGAAGGAAGTTTACAACACGTATTACCATCAGGGCATTCACTCGTACCATCGTCACACTCTACATTTCCAACTTGTTTTGTTATTGAAGGTTGTTTAGTAAGCATAGGCACTATTGAAGTTGACTTTATACATGTACCATCACTAGTGTCACACGTATACCCACTAGGACAACAGTGCTTACCATCACTACAACATACTGCATTTACCTCAGGACAGCAACCCCATTGACCAGAAGAAAGCGTACAACACGTGTTTTTGTCAGGACATTCACTTTGACCATCAGGACAAACGATATTTCGAACTTGTTTTTTTATTGAAGGCTGTTTGGTAACCATAGGAACAATGGAATCTAATTTGGTACATGTACTTTCGGAAGTGTCACATGTATACCCCTCAGGACAGCAATGTTCACCATCATTGCAACAAACTGCACTTTTCAAAGGACAGCAACCCCATTCACCAGAAGAAAGTTTACAACACGTGTTTTCGTCAGGACATTCACTTTTACCATCAGGACAAATGACATTTCCAATCTCTTTCATTATCGAAGGTTGTTTAGTAAGCATAGGTACTATCGAAGTTGACCTTGTACATGTACCAGCATTAGTGTCACACGTATACCCCTCAGGACAACAGTGCTCATGATCACTACAACATACTGCATTTACCTGAGGACAGCAACCCCATTCACCAGAAGCAAGTTTACAACATGTATTACCACTAGGACACATGCTCGATCCGCCAGGACAAACGACATTTTCAACTCGTTTCGTTATCGAAGGTTGTTTAGTAAGCATAGGTACTATCGAAGTTGACCTTGTACATGTACCAGCATTAGTGTCACACGTATACCCCTCAGGACAACAGTGCTCATGATCACTACAACATACTGCATTTACCTGAGGACAGCAACCCCATTCACCAGAAGCAAGTTTACAACATGTATTACCACTAGGACACATGCTCGATCCGCCAGGACAAACGACATTTTCAACTCGTTTCGTTATCGAAGGTTGTTTAGTAAGCATAGGTACTATCGAAGTTGACCTTGTACATGTACCAGCATTAGTGTCACACGTATACCCCTCAGGACAACAGTGCTCATGATCACTACAACATACTGCATTTACCTGAGGACAGCAACCCCATTCACCAGAAGCAAGTTTACAACATGTATTACCACTAGGACACATGCTCGATCCGCCAGGACAAACGACATTTTCAACTCGTTTCGTTATCGAAGGTTGTTTAGTAAGCATAGGTACTATCGAAGTTGACCTTGTACATGTACCAGCATTAGTGTCACACGTATACCCCTCAGGACAACAGTGCTCATGATCACTACAACATACTGCATTTACCTGAGGACAGCAACCCCATTCACCAGAAGCAAGTTTACAACATGTATTACCACTAGGACACATGCTCGATCCGCCAGGACAAACGACATTTTCAACTCGTTTCGTTATCGAAGGTTGTTTAGTAAGCATAGGTACTATCGAAGTTGACTTTGTACATGTACCACCACTAGTGTCACACATATACCCCTCAGGACAACAGTGCTTACCATCAGAACAGCACACTGCATGAGTGACTGGACAACAGCCCCAGCTACCAGAAGGAAGTTTACAACACGTATTACCATCAGGGCATTCACTCGTACCATCGTCACACTCTACATTTCCAACTTGTTTCGTTATCGAAGGTTGTTTAGTAAGCATAGGCACTATTGAAGTTGACTTTATACATGTACCAGCACCAGTGTCACATGTATACCCCTCAGGACAGCAATGTTCACCATCATTGCAACAAACTGCACTTTTCATAGGACAGCAACCCCATTCACCAGAAGAAAGTTTACAACACGTATTACCATCAGGGCATTCACTCGTACCATCGTCACACTCTACATTTCCAACTTGTTTCGTTATCGAAGGTTGTTTAGTAAGCATAGGCACTATTGAAGTTGACTTTATACATGTACCAGCACCAGTGTCACATGTATACCCCTCAGGACAGCAATGTTCACCATCATTGCAACAAACTGCACTTTTCATAGGACAGCAACCCCATTCACCAGAAGAAAGTTTACAACACGTATTACCATCAGGGCATTCACTCGTACTACCAGGACAAACGACTTTTCCAACAAGTGCAACCATAGGGTGATATGGACGACTGATCACGGCTTGGACTGCACACAGTAGTAAAATGATATTGCAGACACCCATGACTGAGGCTTCTAGTCCGAGACTAGTCGTAGAGCAGTGCACGAGTGCAGGTTTGCAGATTCAGATGCGGTTTATATGCGTATAATTAATGTCATATGACTAACCAATATCATGTGACAAGGTTATTTATTGCGCATGCTCAGTAGATACGAAGTGAGTCAAGAGACGACTGACGAAGTCCGCCATGATAAAAGATCAGTAATGGTGGCTTTATTCAGATTCAGGTTTCATATAATTAATGTTCAAAATGAGGGTAATAATTATTACGTAATAATATAAAAATTAAATCGTAACATTTTGTATAATACACATAATTATGATAAGAATATATTCTAAAAAAACGCTAAATCTACATCTCAAATGTACGTTAACTTAACTATAAACACAAAAACAGATGGAAGAGTATAAGATGATTTCACAAATAATAATTACATTATTTACTGTCAGATACTACAAAAATTTGTGCATATCCATATAGTTTTTTGTCATCTAGCTGTCCTGGAGAGACATTACCCTATTGTGTGTGTGTGTGTGTGTGTGTGTACATACATTTGAAAGTAATAATTATGACCTAATTTTTGAAAAGGGACACTTCCCCACAAAATAAATGCACTGTTCCACCATTTTGTACAAGATTAGGTTACACTGTAGGAAGTTGTAAACTTATAAAACTCAAAGTAACAATTAATTATGAATTTAAAAAGGTGAATCTTTTGATTTTTTGGGGTTCTCAGATGAACCAAGAGTGGTATACAACCACAAATAAAAGGTGATGTACTTATGTCAGAACTAAATCAATTAATGACCTTTCATAGATACCAAATTATACGTATACGAAATGGCAGATTGGTGAAAGATTGAAGGTAAGCATTCGATCAAAATTATTTTGTGGTGAAGTGACCCTTTTCGAAAATTAGGTCACATATATTAAATTGTGATCATGTACTCACCAGTTGAAATGTAATTTTTTGGGTGGGATTATCAACTAATTTTTGAATATTAGCTGCAACTAAGGAACCAGTAAAGCAAAGTGAAATTAAAAAAAATTATATGAGGAGATCACATACCAACTACAAGTTCTCTTCCTTCAACTAAACCTGCCGATAACAGATCTTTTGCTATGGCATCAGCACCATCTGTGAGGTACAAATTTTTTAATCACATGACTATCACATGTACATGGTTATTATACCTTTCCCGACAACATATTCAAATTTTATGTCTTTTAGCTGGTTAGTGTCTGTTCTATAGTTAATAGACAGAGCAATTAATAATAATTATAATTATGCATACATAACATGATAGTTAATTATAACTAAACTATAACTAAATTACAAGTCTACTGTAATAACTATAACTAACTAAAATGAAAATTGGCCAATAATGGGCACTTTTAGTTAGCTAAATAAAACTAAAACCCTTTTAGTAAGCCTAAACGTATTTTAGTCAAACTAAAATTGTGATAAACTAGGCATACCATAACTATAACTAAAAGTAGTCATACTAAAACAACACTAATATTAAATAATACTTATAGTTATATAATAAGTTATAGAATGTGAATATGGTTAGTGTTGATATATAATCCTAAGCAATGAGGGTGGCATGATGGATGGATTATGTTCCAATATAATAGACAGGGTATACATGTATAGTCTGAGTACTATTACTATCGTTAAAGTGAAAGTGGGTGTGGTAGTGGGCATGTCTCGAGATTGCACTAAAACAACACTACAAATATAACTAAAAAATGTGTTCACCATACCCATACTAAAACAACACTAATGTATGTACAACTGTGAGGAGTAGGAGGTACCTTTTCCTCAATGCTATTTTCATAACTTTGGGTTCTATCAATTTTAGTTCTTCTATTTTTGATTCGATTCTTTGTTGAGGAGGTGTTTCTTGACCTGGTAGGTGGTTTTGTAGTTGTTGTAGTTTTAATGCAATTTGTTGTTGTTGAAATTGTAATTGTTGCTGTTTCCTCTCTAACTCTTGACGCTGTATGTATGTATGTATGTATGTATGGATGTATGTACATGTGTGTATGTATGTATGTATGTATGTTTGTATAGATGTATGTACATGTATGTATGTATGTATGTATGTATGTATGTATGTATGTATGTATGTATGTATGTATGTATGTATGTATGTATGTATGTATGTATGTATGTAGGTATGCATGTTGTATTTATTTATGTATTTAGATACGTAAATGCAAGTAGGGATGTGCGATACAATAAAAAAATAGTATTATTGCTGCCAAAAATATCATGATACGATACAGTATCATGATATTTGAAATAATAAGCTTATAAAATGTAAATACAAATGGGAAAAAACAGGTTTACTAAACTACCCACACCACGACACTAGTGTATCAAAACACTCAAAAGCCAATATTGAATGAAAATTTCGATATTTTGATATATCGATATGTATCGCACATCACTAATTGTAAGTGTGTTATGAAATGACATACATATGTACATGTACATGTAATTATAGTTATATACCTGATGTAGTAAATCCACTGCTTTTTGCTGATGTTCTGGAGTCGTTAATAATGCTAAAAGGAGGTGGAGAGGACAAAGAAATGAAGTGAGAAAAAGAGGTTTAAACTGACTACATGTAAACTAGTTCTGTGTCAATAATTCAATTACTTGTGATTTTAATTCTCAAATGAACAGTTCAAAAAATGTCACATAATTAATATTTGTACGGTTGCCACAGAACATTCATTAACATAAGAATATTGACCACACCTTGTGAATAATTAAAATATACAATACGCATAAATGTTTCACTTGTGCCCATATTAGCTGTTAACATGTCCCTCCCCTCACAAAACCCTGCCTATGGATTTGATTAATCCTAAACTCCAAACACTAGATGATATGGTTTTAAAATACCTCAAAAGCATAATCATTGCTCGAAATAGTTTTTGAATGTGTCCAGCAGAAACATCTGGACAAGACAATATTTAACAAGCAAGTTATGGATTTAACTGTCATGAACTGACACTGTACCCATTTATAAATTATGAGATAGATATATACAGAGCTCTTGACTAATAATTAACTTCACTGTGAGGTTACTGTTCTTAATTTGTATTATTCTTAATCAGACAATTTGTCCAGTCAAATGCAATTTAGTCCAGAAAATGAATGTTATTTAGAGTACTGTATAATGTACCTGGGTTCTGTATTTGCTGAGTCATCAATGCTTGTTCTTGATCTCTAATATCTGATATTTGTTTCTGAGTGTCTAAAACATGTATGCTGAGTTGCTGTGACTGGCTGAGCAAACCAGCAATTTCTTCAGTGTGTTGATGTGTGGATGAAGGAAGTGTAGAGGGAGAGGAAGAAGATGGAGCCAAAGAAGAATTAGATACAGATGATAGAGAAATGTTTGATGGTTCAGGAGGTTTAAGTGTATCCTGTATGAATATACAATACATGTATACATGTATCTATATGTACATGTGTATAGAGAAATTATTAACTTATTATAATTTTGACTAGATGTAGAGACATAATTAGAAAGGTGATCCATGTACATACATACATACACATTGATCAAACATGGATATATGCAGATAGTGAGATTAATAACTTATTATAATTATACTCGAGAGAAATAAAATTGATATTACATACATGTACATGTATATGTCAATACATGTACATGTACATGTACATGTATATAAATGTATGTAAATTTAGAAACATGTAGACAGATGGATGGATGGATGGATTGATGGCAGATGCATGGGTGATATACATGCACATGTATGTACATGTATACACATACATTTAAGGATAGGTGGATGAACAAGTACATGTACGTATGGATGAATGGATTGATGATGGATAGATGGATGTACATGTTTGTGTATGAATAGGTGGATGTAAAAGTACATGTACATATGGATGAATGGATTGATGATGGATGTATATACACTGTACATGTTTGTGTATGAATAGGTGGATGTAAAAGTACATGTACATATGGATGAATGGATTGATGATGGATGTATATACACTGTACATGTACAAAAGGTACAGGTGGATGTGCATGTACATGTAGATGTACATGTATATATACAGGGTTTCATTTAGGAGGAGGGTAGTCTTTCAAATTCATGTTTCACCCCTCACCCCAATCAATGAAGTTTCTAAATGTATATGTATATATACAAACATGAATGGATACATGTATTATACCTCATGTCTAGTCACTAATTTAACGCTGTCTTTATTCTTATCATCTTCATCATTATACACTTCTGTCAGTTCTTCATCTGACCACACCCATCCTCCTTCCTCTGTCCGACGTAGACGTCCACTTGTACCTGGCACTCTTTTTACCTGCATGTACATTTTATGTTAATAAAATACTCATAGATGATGTATAAGTAATTTACATGGAAATTAATGTGCTCAGTGAGCTAGCACAAAGGAAATAACACATGTACATCCACACACAAAATATACATACATGTATAATATACATGTACATGTATATACATGTACATGTATATACATGTATATATATATATATATATATATAATTCAGTGTTCTGGCCTGACTGGTCGGCACTGGTCAGGAATAACCACCACTCAGATGAATTAATGACAACTCAGATGTTTTAACTACCTCTCAGATAATACATATATAGGCTATTGAGACAGTATTAAGTATATACTGGATAAACAGCACTAAATGCAAGTTAGAATCCAACCATCACTCTAAATATCCTGGGCAGAACACTGATGATTATATATATTTATAAATAATTTTAATAACCACAAAGACTTAGAAATAGCCACAGAAGATTTAAAAACTACAGCAGTTTATAAAATTTACGGCTGAGATGGCTTAGAAAATTTAACAGCTACATGTACATGTATATAAAGCAATCTGTCAAACTGGTCAAACCAGAATGTCAGTACATGTATATCACCTACATTAGTACATTGTATACATGTAACATGTACAAGTACCTTCTTGGCTCTTGCTGCCAAAGATGGAGCGTCACCTAATACAACCTCTTTTATGAATTCTTTGTTCTGAAAAGAAAAGGATTCAAATGAGATGTTACGTATTTCATGTTACTATTTATACCTTTGCTTTCTTAAAGAATGGATGTCTCAACAATTCAGTAGCTGATGGCCTAATGGAGTAAATGATATTTCTTCACCCATAATTAGAATATTTCACTACTTTGCAAATTGATCAATATACACTAATTCAATGTACGTACATACTAATAGTACATGTACATACATGTACATGTACAACTATACTTCAATACTGATACATTATGTACATGTATGTACATCCATACTTCATTCTATACATGTACATGTATACTTCTTCCAGTAACTACACATATACATGTACATACACATGTAGCTACATGTACATCTATACTTTATTACTTGTATACACATACAATGTACATGTACATGTACACACTGTACATGTATCTCCATTATTCCTCAGTTCAACTATATCTAAACGGTTTAATAATTATCGACACTCATGTACATGTACATCTACATGCATCTGTACATACACATGTAACTACACCTGTACATGTACATGTATACTTCAACCTGTACATGCACATGTACCATTATTGATTATACTTATATGGTTTAATACATTCATTTATCATCTGTTTAACTTCCTTATTTAAACAGCCACATACATGTACATGTGTGTGTACATGTATACATTTATCAGCTCCTTCATTCTTCCATCTATCTTAACCCTTACAGGACTGAGCTTGTTTTTCAAATTTCTTCCCATTTCCAACACTGGCGACTCTATTGCATATACGTATTTTGGCCACCGTTCACTTTCTCTGCCCCAAACTTGGCTCCTTTTCCGACATGGAGTACTACTTCTACCACCTTGCTTACTGGGACTCAAAAGTCCCCAAGCGCTTAGTAGGATTAAATCAAATGCAGTGCTCTCCCTCTTTTGACTGGAACTGTGGCAAACAAAATGACCCCACTGCATGTTGGTACCAGCTACACCCACGATTTCAGGTTTTACAGCAAGGGAAATGCCTCAGGTACCCACCAGAGCATGTGGGCAGCGAGGGGGCACAGCCCCCTTCAAACCCCAGTTAACGGGGTGACACCCCCCTTAAAAATCCCCCTGTAGTCGTTATTTAGGCCAAAGGGCGGCCGAAAAACCATCAACTGTTTTAGCCATTTTCATGGGCTTGTGCCTGACGCCAATTACAAGCATTTGGAGAGCTTTGTAAAGCTAGGAACACACTCCGAACCACGTAGGGGTGAAATGTCACATATACAGTACATGTATGTGACATTAGGGTTAAAAGCTATATACCACGTTACCAACTATCTCAAGCTGTCTACCAGCTGCATGTGTATCCACTGATTTCAATTACCTCTTACTAGGGTCTTTCTGCAAACACTTTTCAACCATCTTTTGAAATTGTTTAGAGTAATTCTTTCGGTAATCTTCACCGTTGAGTTCCCCACAAGTCTCCAAAGTGGGCGGAGGGTTTTCTAATGTTAACATTATTACCTAATCACAATAGAAAGGCCAAAGGATGATTTTGTTATCAAAATGAATTGACAGACTAATTAGAGATTGACAGACTAAGAGAGAGAGAGTGAGTGAGAGAGAAGGAGGGACAGAGAGAAAGGGAGGGACAGAGAGAGAGAGAGAGAGAGAGAGAGAGAGAGAGAGAGAGAGAGAGAGAGAGAGGAAGATAGAGAGAGAGAAAGGGAGGGAGAAGGGGAAAGGGAGGGAGAAAGGGACAGAGAGAGAAAGAGAGAGAGAGAGAGACTATAGACCTTCATTGGAGGAAATTTAGCATAGGGTGCAGTACCAGTGGCCAGTTCTAATGCCATAATACCAAAACTCCAAATGTCCACCTTAGCATCATAACCAACAGCTTGATCCATTACCTCAGGAGCCATCCAGCAAGGTGTACCAACAAATGTGAATCTAGGATTTCTTTTCTTGTGAGCACCGGCTTCGCCATACAGCCAATTACTGACACCAAAATCTATTTAAAATAAAAGATCAGTGAAACGTGTTGGGATCACTTATTTCTTTAGAGGAGAAGTGGTTTGATACATGTACGTACGTGTAATAGATATTTGAGATAATTCATGGAACATTTCAAATGAACATACAGACATACACATATAGACCACATGCAGACAACAAGACACGTAAACATAGACACACACACACACAGATACATGTGTGGACACAGACACACACACACATCTGCTACATGTATTTTAATAGATCCATCATCTACTATATAATACATTACATACAGACAGACAGATACATACATACACACACCTGCTATTCCATCATCTCCCATTATATATAGACAGACAGGCAGACAGACAGATACATACATACACACGCCTGCTATTTTAATAGAACCATCATCTCCTACTAATACATTACATACAGACAGACAGATACATACATACACACACAAGATATTTTAATAGATGTAGATCCATCATCTCTATTACATGTACATGTACATACACAAACAACACACACACACACACACACACACCTGCTATTTTATCATGTACTAATACAGTAGTAACATTACATACACATTGATAAACACAAACACACACCTGATAGACACATATACATGTACACACCTGCTATTTTAATGGATCCATCATCTCCTACTAATACATTACATACAGACAGACAGATACATACATGTACATACATACACACACCTGCTATTTTAATGGATCCATCATCTCCTACTAATACATTACATACAGACAGACAGATACATACATGTACATACATACACACACCTGCTATTTTAATAGATCCATCATCTCCTACTAATACATTACATACAGACAGACAGATACACACATGTACATACACACACCTGCTATTTTAATGGATCCATCATCTCCTACTAATACATTACATACAGACAGACAGATACATACATGTACATACATACACACACCTGCTATTTTAATAGATCCATCATCTCCTACTAATACATTACCAGCTTTAATATCTCTATAATAAAAATAATAAAACACTAAAAGACATACATGTACATGTACATTACAAATCAATTAAATAAACTCATTAATAACTCAAACATTATTCAAATAAGCATTACTGGTATTTAATGGTATCCAGGAAGTGATTAGAATCAATGTTTGCAAATGTTTATAACATGTTTTCAACATATTTGGAAGTCACTCCAATTTTTCATAATAAATAGTGAAGGATTTACAAATGTGACTGGCATTGTGAAAATATGTTTTTATGATTATAATAATCATTTAACAAACGCTAACATTTCAATGATCACTGTTCTGCAATTTTATACTGGAAAAAAACTAAATTTTGTATTCAGGAAGACTATCTATAGCTCCTCGTAAATAACAAATTTTGGTTGCTTTCTGTACGTACAGCAAACAGTAAAAGGTACCTACAATATTTCATAAGATTAGTTCTGTAATTAATTTGCTCACCTGTGTATTTGTCTATTACCATGGAAATATTCTAACCCTTGACCAACCTCTCGAAGCACAGTTGCTATGACAACCTCATCAATAACACCACCTTTTGTACCTTTAGCCTTCACATGTTTGATAATATCCAATAACGATCCTACAAATATTAGTGATAAAAGTGCCAATTTCTAATACAATGTACATATATACATATTAAAGGTTGTTCATGTTCACCATGACCTCAGAAAAATATTCATAACTGTAGTTTGTAATATTTTTACCCACATCATTTTCATATAATTATCCTTCCCGTTCTTTTTTGTGTATGTCAAATTTCAATCCATTGCTTCATTATTGAGTTACAGTATAATCATGTATTAACCTTATGATATTAAACTATACACTATAGTACATATAAAGTCATTACATCCTAATTTTGAGGTCATCGTGAATGTGAACAGACTTTAGTGTTGTTTTAGTTAACTATAACAGTAAGGCATTATGACATTTAGTTAATTAAACTATAAATAAATTGAAAGTCTTACCGTAATAACTACAGTGAAACAGGACACCCTGAAATGAGGACACCCCTGTATTAAGGACACTTACAAATGTCTCAATGATGTCCACAATAGCCCCTCTATTGCGGACAGCATTGGGACAATTATAAGTTTCCTGTATAACTCACTAAAACGAAAATTGGCCAATAATGGGAACTTTCTAAAACTCGTAAGCCTAATATTAGTTATCTATACTATAACTAAAAGCGGTCATTATTGTCATACTAAAACAACACTAATACATACATGTCTCTTTATTGATCAAACTACATTGTATAAGTCTACTGGTCATTTCGTATAGGATAGTATCACTATGTACATGTAGGTAGAGCTATGTCCAGTATAAAACAAACAGTCGGCCATTGGCCATTTCCAGACAAAATATCACTTTGGTTAGTTAAATTATGGTCTGAGAATAGTCCAATGAAATTTTCACATTTCCATTACAAGAAGCCGTTAAACTCAATGACTTGGCAGAGAGAAGGCCTCATTTCTCATTGTAATAATTATAGTACTACATGTATATATATTCTGCATGAGGTAACCATTGAGCAGCTAAAGTTTGATCATATCCAGCCAAATTGCAGCTGGCTGGACAATGACCATTGAATATTTAGTTTGCATGGATACCAACTTTCATTACCTTATTTGATCAACAGCAAGTTAAAAGTAAATGCTAAAATAGTCAGATAATCCCTGTCATATGTATATGTATCTATATTACCTTACAAATTACTTAAAGTCTGTTGCACCAAACTATGCACGATATATATGTGTATAGTACATCATTACAACGTAATAGTTGAAACTATGCACGATATATATGTGTATAGTACATCATTACAGCGTAATAGTTGAAACTATGCACGATATATATGTGTATAGTACATCATTACAACGTAATAGTTGAAACTATGCACGATATATATGTGTATAGTACATCATTACAACGTAATAGTTGAAACTATGCACGATATATATGTGTATAGTACATCATTACAACGTAATAGTTGAAACTATGCACGATATATATGTGTATAGTACATCATTACAGCGTAATAGTTGAGGTCATGTGAACATCAATACAGGATTATTGTATAACTTCATAACAAAGCAATACTTAACATTACATTGATGGATACAGACAAGAATGGGAGGATAATAATGGCACAAACAAAGCATTCAATTACCTCCTGCCATTAGTTTCATAACCAGCCAAAGTTCATCTCGAACAACAAAAGAAGTGTAACTATTGCTAACATTTGGATGATTACAAAGAGACATCAGGTTAATCTCTTTCTGGAGATATGAGAGTAGAGGAAGTTTGAGGATGGAGGAGAGGGGGATAGAGAGGAAAGAGAAGAGATCAGCAGTTAACTGTACAACATATACACATGTATTTATATGAATTCAGTGTTACCCACAAAGGGTGGTACCAAGGCGCTCCCTCGCCCTTTAGTCTTGCTCCTCTACCTTTAATTTTAAAGTTTATGCTGCAAAACACTGTTTTACAACAGCAATCGAACATTACTGACCAAACATCATGTGCCCCTGACGCACTACATCATCCCTGGGGGAAGCACTGTGAATTGGCCCACCCTCCTATCCAAAATTGGGATACAATTAGTGCTGGGAATCGATAGAGACTAATATTGATTATTAGTGCACCCAATATTGATTGATTATCGATAATATCAGAGGAAGTAATTAATTACTTGACAGGAAAGACCCCCTACTAATTGGCATGAAAATATATAATTTGGGTATAATGTATCAAATACAAAACTAGTTGTAAGTTAAGTTACTAGGATGTTTAAAAAAAAAACAAATGGCTTGTACTGAATATGCATGCGCATAAGTACAAATCGATATCTGGTTACGAAATCGATTATCGCTAAATGTGGTATATCGATAACGATTATTGATACATGTATTTTGATTATCGAGTCCCCAGCACTAGATAAAGTATAAAAATTATACAACTTCTAAAATGGCTATGTCAATGAATTATACTATAATTATGTACAATATCTTAAAAACCATACTCATGAATATCATTATCTTTTCAGTTGTAATTCTACCAGATGTATCATAATCTCAATATTCTGGGAGGTACTGTAGAAATATTTTTCCCTTTTAGACACTTACTTGTTCTCTTTGCAAACAATACAAACTGCTTTACTTTCGTCAACAACATTGATGCCCTATCAAGCTCCTTCTAGAAGTACCAGAGTAACCAGAGAGCATGGAATTTTTTTTAGCTCAAACAGGTAATGAATATTATTTATAATTTTATTAATTATTACTTAACAATTTAATTTTGTGGGTGTGGTAGTAACGTCAGGTTCGTTAGATACTCAAATTTTAAGTATTGGTATTGAGTATACTACTTACCATCCCCTTTGATTAATATATATATCACTTTACCAGACATTATAATTATATACATGTACATGTAGTATGTATACATATAGCTCATCACACACACACACACACACATTGTCACCATTACCTGAAGTTCTTCAATTGATGACCGATATTGTTCCAAGTCGATCCGTTTAATAGCCACTTTCTCTTGTCTGGGTAGGCACATAGCTACTTGTACCACTGCTGTAGCTCCACTACCTATCACAAAAAATATAATAATAATTATTGATGCATGGATTAGTACTAGTATCAGTTATTAGCGGCCATTATTTTAGTATCGGTATCAGATAGTTTTGACTGATATAATGATGTAATAAGTGTACCAATAACGTCATTTCTTGATTATAAATTCCTTTGTGATATCCACTCATTTTCACTGAAATGATCAGATATTTGACGGCAGATGTAATATTGGGTCAGTATCAGATCGGCTTATTGGATTATCATATATATAATCAATTTATGTATAAATTAGTCTAACATATAACGTATTGTAAGTTCTTACCAATAACTTCCAGAAGCTCATAATCTTCTCTCCTGTTAGGCCACGGTTTGAGAGGTGATGGCTTGGAAGTTACTTCTTCCAGATCTGTTTCGTCGGACATTATGAGGTGAGTGAATCACAGAAATATCATCAAGGGTCCTCCCACAGACACGTGTTGATTTGATACTTAACCACACCCACAACCACGCCCACTGTAAATTATAGCCTAGCGAGATTATTCATGATTATTAATTGACATGATTATAATTAAAATAATTATTTACAATATGGTATTTGATGCTTGAATCAGTCTGAATCATCTGAATCGCTAAGTTCTAGGTCTTTCATAAGGTCTCGCTGTGTAGATTGAGGTCTTGAATCCACAAGTAAAGTCTATAATAATGATCATGTTGAAAAATATAAAAATAAACGTACATAAGGTTTTGTCATAATTATATAATATATATATAATTATAAACTCTCAGATTAAGTCAATGCATTCAGAATACTTGTAAAGGGGGTGGGGGCAAAGGGGGTGAACTCCCCCTCCTCTAAATGATCAATGTATATATACACGTATATAGCATGCAGTAGTTTGTCTAAACATAGTGCTGTTGCTATATACTCCATACAATATATGTCTTACATAATGTGCTTATGTTTTTTTGTTGTGTTTGTTTGTTATTCATTTCTACGCCTATTGCTAGCATGCTAGGCACATGAATTTTCATGTACACTGTATACAACACTGATGTGATTAGAATACTATATACATGATATTCTCAGGAAAGAAAGAAAGACAGAAAGAAAGAAAGAAAGACACCTGAAGCAATGGAAAAATGAAAAAATGAGAGTTGCCTCAGGTGGGATTCGAACCCACGACACACTGTAACATGTACATGTACTAATAACTGTATTTGTAGATCTGAAAGAGCATTAACTGCAATCTACAGTGAACTAACTTGAATGTTCTCTCTCCCAGCTTTTTTATCACCAGATGAATCTGATCCACTACTATCACCATCTTCTTCTTCATCACTACTGTCACTATCACTACTCGAACTGCTACTGGAATCACTTAAATTTTCAGCACCTGCAACGTTTCCTCCAAAGTTATCATCAATTTGAATTTGTCCAGATATTCTTGGAATCACATGACTACCAATGTGACTTACGTTAGTAAAAGTTGGAGTTGTAGCGGTAATAGGTGGAGCAGTTGTAAATTGAAGCATGCTTTGAGGCTGTGGATTGGAGGGCAAAATGGAGGGATTTGATTGGTCCATATCAGAATCACTATCACTGTCTGATGAACTACTACTAGAACCAGATAAACTGGAATCACTTGACAAACTAGTTTTTGATTTCTTGGAAAGAGGAAGGGTCTGGGGCTCTGGAGTTGGGTTGTTTGAGCGAATAGGAGATATTGATTGCAATGTAGGCATAGATAATAAAGCTGAGCTATGTTGTGAGATAGCAGGAGATGGTGAATTTGATTTATTGACAGTTAAAGAGGGTGCAGTCTTCTCTGTAGTGTTAGTAGGCGCTTTCTTTCCTGTTTCCGCTTTCATCCTTCTCTTTGGTGGTCTGTTACTGACCTTTTTATTCTCACCCACACTCAGCAAACCAGAAGTAGCATTTGATGATTTTGTAGGTAGTGTCTGAGTCAATGGTGTAGTATTTATGGATGGTTTTGAAGATTTTGATGGAAGTGGAGAAATTGAACGAAATTTCTTTTTCTTGTTAAGATCTCTAATTATGAATAATTGAGAGAAAAGAACTAGTAGTGTTTTAGTATGACAATAATAACCACTTTTAGTTATAGTATGCGGTATTCTCAAAATTTAGTTGTAGTTGATTAACTAAAACTGACTAAAAATGGTTTTAGTTTTAGTTATTCTAAATACAATAGACTTGTAATTTAATTATAATTTAGTTAGCCAAAAGTTGTAACACCTTACTAAAAGGGGTTTTAGTTATAGTTAAAACTAAAACGAAACTAAATGAACAATACTATTAATATATTATATCATTCTCAGCACAAGGAACAAATTATGCATGAAAACAAAATTCGCTCATTAAATAAACAAATATTTGAATCCTAAAATCCACTACTCATTGGAGCCTCTTAATAGTAATTATATGTGACATAATGTATAAAGAGGGACACTTTCCCTCAAAATAATTTTGATGCAACACCAATTACCCTTTAATCACTTGCCATTCCACATTTTTATAAAGAAAGTCAATGAAATTCGTATCCAGCTATTATTAGATTCAAAATACCATCGTACATATGGAGGAATGATAAGCGATTAAAGTTATTCATTTGATCAAAATTATTTTGTGTGTCCTTTTTTTAAAATTAGGGAAGACAGATTATGTCTATCATACCTGACTCCTTTCAGCTGTACTGTATTACTTATTTTTTCCAGAACAGCCTCCTGAAGTACCATATAAAATTCTAATTATAAGTACACCATTTAATTATATTTTAACTTACTCCTGTCTCTGTATTGATAATTAGAATACATTCTTTTGTACAAGATCGTTTAGCTCCTTTGAAAATAGCTACATCATCTACAGATTCAGCCTAAGCAGAAGATAAAAAACATGGTCTGTGAAACTGAATGTGCATGTTGTATCCTCAAACCAATAAACTGATTCTCAGTCTCAAACCCATTCTCATGACTTCCTGTAATAAGAGGCTCAGACACGCTATAATACGAGTTAGTTTTGCGGGCAGACTGAAAATAAAATTCTGGTGACTCGCATCGACTTTCTGTGACTACTCCAGGAATATACATGTATGCAGCACCTGCACCTGGAGGCCTGATTAAATGTTAATAATAATAATTATTATTGTCATTATCATCAATTCATTGCTAGACTAGATATAATTATACATAACCTCTGAAAATTTAGAGCTTTAAAGAACTGTGGCCTAAACAAGAATAGACCTTTCTACGAAGAAAATTTGTTTATGTTAGTCTCCCTACTGGTATTGAACAATCGTCTTCATTCCACTGAATACTGCCACCCCGCCAGGAACCTCATTAACATTTAATTGCCACCAACGTTTCCCACAAGTCCTTTCTAATTATTGTATTCCACCTTGTCATGGAAGGTCAACGAGAGTCACCAGGCTGGTTGGCGACTGGTGAGACTAAACCAAAGTATGGCCCCCGAGTGTGGAAACTGATTCTCACCTGAATAACAGGCATTGACACAGACACTTCCTCTCCATTGACTTTTAATCTCCCAGGTTGTGTTGAATCAACTGATTTTGGTTTGAAGTCATCTGTGATAAAAATAAAATGAAATACGGTATCAAACAGATCTTCTCTCCATTACACTTGATAGTATGGAAGGAGTTTTCTTTAGGGAAGGTAAAGCTTCTTCCTAACTTTACACGGTATTCTTGGTTCAGTATCACTGGCAACTGCCCAGCAGCCATTAGACATGACACACTCAAAGCCACACCCACAACATAATCACATGTGTACGTATATACACATTTGTACTACAGTACGTGGGTGTATCAAAGGCGCCGACACGCCTCTAAAACTTATAAACATACCACAAGCAGTTAGATGGCATCATCTAACTACCAATTATGGTAGTTAGAATACACTTAACCCAAATTTTTTTAACTACGCTTCACCAGGTTTTTTTTTACTTTGTGAATAAATGACAAACAATGCATAACATGTCCAGGTTTTTTTTACTTTGTGAATAAATGAAAAACAATGCATAACATGTCCAGTTACTGTGACAATTCATTTTGCTCTGAGCCATTTACGTTACATGTAATTGTGGCTGGTCCATAATTGATGTTAACTGTGCAGTTTTGTAAAGCACCAAGTGGTAGGAATGATGGTAAAGTAGAAGTAACAGAAACTTCAGACCTTGCAGACAAAACTTCAGACGAGCCATGTTCAGTATAAATGTATCTGTCAGGATTTGACAGGCGTTGTAGTTGAGACAACTTCAGTCGCCTATGTTCAGCACCTCCACGTAAACAGAAATTTTTACCATTACAATAAAATACAGCAAAAAGTAAAGATTTGGGATTTTCCACACCTAAAACTCCAGCTTCCCACAAATAATTTTCTTCCCTAGGTGATATAATACTGCCATGTTTCACTTCAGTACCTATTCCTTCCAAACGAAGCTGTCTTCCAAAGTTATCAATGGCAGCATGAAGCTGTTTAAAAGAAAAATTTGTTTTGTCTAAAAAATTGGGACATTGAGAGTCAACAGATCTCATGTGACGTAAGATCCCCAGTCAGCAGCTGGTAAACTGTTGAAATTGGATACCTTTTTCCATCTGTCCGTCGTGTTTCTAACACGTAAAGGCATAGCCAGTGATTGAGCTCTGCGACATTCCAAGGAGTACTATCAAAAATATCCGGTCTGCACCTTTCTTCTGGATAATCCTTCTCCCTTTGTTGCCTCCATTCCATGAAATTCCTTATGGCCCATTCAGTATTCTTGGCAGTGTTCTTAGGAACATGTGGTGTCGTTAATGTGACCAGTTCACTTGATACAGAATCACCAAACCTTTTCTTTTTCAAAGAGAGACTTAGCTTTGCCTTTTTTGATGGTGGTTGGTCTTTTTCTACTAGCTTTTGCTGAGATGGAGGAAGATTCTCTTTATCCATGGTACCGGTACACTGTGAATTGACTCGTGTTAGACGAGCATGCGCAGTTACTGATACACCCACATGTACTATAGTACAAACCACATAAAGTACAGAGCGTACGGTATATTGAATATACACTCGGCAGTTATTAAAATTAGAAGCTTTGGCTTCTAATTAATAACTGCCTCGTGTATATTCAATATACCGTACGCTCTGTACTTTATCTATAACACGAGCTACACCCTCAAAAAGTGAACAAGATCATTTTGTAAAAATGGCTTATCCAGGCTACGGCGCACCCTTCGGTTCACAACCACCACCAGTGAGTTTAAACATAGATCTATCGTGATTCATCACTTCATACACACACACATTATAACAGGATCCATTATGGCCCTTTTTCTCTGCTGTTGCTGGTCAAGACGGACAAATTGATGCCTTGGAACTTCAGACATGTTTGACACGATCAGGAATAGGTGGAACTTACGAACGTACGTAAGAGTGTTGCAAACTAAACAGATTTTTTTTCCCTTCTTGTCTTGACTGACTGCTTGTGACTCTGACTGGTACTGGTAGTATTATAAACTGCTAGCTAATATAATTATATATAATGAGTATATGGGTCAACTGGACAGGACACTGCAATATTGTTTACCAGGGCCCCTAGAGTGGTCATACATCCCAAGCACCCTACAGTGGTCATACATTCCAAGGGCCCCTAGAGTGGTCGTACACCCCTAGAGTGGTCATATGTTCTAAGGGCCCCTAGAGTGGTCATACATCCCAAGCACCCTACAGTGGTCATACATTCCAAGGGCCCCTAGAGTGGTCGTACACCCCTAGAGTGGTCATATGTTCCAAGGCCCCCTAGAGTGGTCATACATCCCAAGCACCCTACAGTGGTCATACATTCCAAGGGCCCCTAGAGTGGTCGTACACCCCTAGAGTGGTCATATGTTCCAAGGGCCCCTAGAGTGGTCATATAGCCCCTAGAGTGGTCATACATCCCAAGCAGGGCAAGCACCCTATAGAGTGGTGATATGTTCCAAGCACCCCTGGAGTGGTTAAGTGGCTGCAAATAAACATTCGTTTTTCAGCCATCTCCCCAATTCCTTACAGTACCTTGTCTGTATATTACAGTTAATCCCTAATATATACATGAGTATACTTATATATCACAACTGGTTAATGAATACGTTTACAAAAGGAATGCAACTACTGGACACATATCACACACAGGGCTGGTTTGGTGGTTGGAGGTTGCGTTTTTATACCCTATAGATCAATGATCTGGGAATTTAAGTCAATACTACTGGTTTCGGTTGGTTAACTTGGTTTGCCACAGTGTATTAAAATATGTATACAGACCATAGCATAAACATGTGTGTATTTTAATCATTTCTTGTCCTTTTAGAGTTCAGCAAAGAAACTTGTCGCATCATGATTGCAATGTTGGACAGAGACAGAAGTGGGAAGATGGGTTTTAATGAATTTAAGGAACTATGGACTGCATTGAATCAATGGAAGGTATTTAGGAGGGGGATGCACACATGTATGTAACATATACATAGTACTATAGTACATGTACTTGTATATACAACTATGCACTATATTACATGATGTTATCAGAGATGTAGAAAGAAAGAGAGAGAGAGAGAGAGAGAGAGAGAGAGAGAGAGAGAGAGAGAGAGAGAGAGAGAGAGAGAGAGAAAGAAAGAAAGACACCTGAGGCAATGGAAAAATGAAAAATGAGAGTTGCCTCAGGTGGGATTCGAACCCACGACACTCTGTATGTAATTCATAATGAATGTGAAATGGACATTTAGTTTACACTACACAATACTTGATAGTTGATATACCAGTAACTGTAATTACATTATTTACTTAATTTGACTTTACATCTAATATAGTGTATAGTGTATAGTGTATAGTTTAAGGTCATAGGATTAATACATAATTATGCTGTAACTTATCCTTCATTAGCAAAACAGTGGTATTCACTATAATATTATAATTAAGTGATGACTATGTGGATATCATATCTGCATATTCATTCATATTTTTATTAATATATATCCTCTAGACCACATTCATGACATATGATGCTGATCGTAGTGGTACAATAGATCCTCGTGAATTTCAGCAAGCACTTGGCAGTTTTGGTTTCAGACTGCAACCTGCAACCCTACATGTGTTGGTTGGACGATACTCTGACAATGGTCATATTAAATTTGATGATTTTGTTGCTTGTTGTGTGAAGATTAGAGCACTGACAGGTGAGAGAGTAGTACTGTTACATAGACTCATTCTCAAGTCGGTCATTCCTAATACTAGTAGTTCTGTTACATAGACTCATTCCCAAGTCATTCATTCCTAGTAGTAGTAGTACCGTTACATAGACTCATTCCCAGTCATCCATCCCATTCCTAGTAGTAGTATATTATAGTATTGTTACATAGACTCATTCCCAGTCATCCATCCATTCCTAGTAGTAGTATTTAGTATTGTCACATAGACTCATTCCCAGTCATCCATTCCTACCAGTCATCCATCCATTCCTAGTAGTACTGTAGTAGTATGTAGTATTGTTACATAGACTCATTCCCAGTCATCCATTCCTACCAGTCATCCATCCATTCCTAGTAGTACTGTAGTAGTATGTAGTATTGTTACATAGACTCATTCCCAGTCATCCATTCCTAATAGTAGTAGTAGGACTGTCACGGATCACTTTCTTTTTGATTTTTAAGGTCATTTTCAAGCCAGAGACACCCAAAGGAATGGAACTGCTACTTTCACTTTTGATGATGTAAGATAGCAATATAATTATAGTACTGTCATGATATGACATATTGAACATGTATTATTTTACAAAATTATGCATGATAATTTTAGTGAAATGTTTCTCAATCATTGTGGATTAACCAAAAAAAATTGGGAATACCACACTATCAAATGGAGTTTTTGATAAGTTTTGAAGCATGGGCCAAATTTGCTCAACAATGGTTAGTGTTTGAGCCATTGGGAATACATTTTAACAATTGGTTAATACTGTTTGTGACAAATTAACTGTACGATCTGGCCCAAAGAGAGAACTGTGCAGCAGTGCCAAATTAGAAGCTCTTTGGGCCAATGGTGTACCATATAAGCTTATGAAAAACACTGCTATCAAATATGAAACATTTTTTTCGATTTCTTTAATTTTTATCCGCTCCTGAAACACATCTCAAGAGTATTTCATGTTAACCTGCTGTTTTGTGGGTTTACATTATATGGTTCTCTGCCCTTCAAATGATGACACCACAAAGCTATCATAGGGATACTTTTTTCTCTATGTCTTCATGGTTTACGTTCTCCTAAATTTGAATTCCTTGAGTGAAAACTGAAATAATATTGTGGGAATTTTTCACTTGTAGAACGTGAAAATATGTATAATGTGATATTTGGATATGCAAATAATTTAATACATTATCTTGTATTCAAAATTTTCATGTCCTAAAAAATAACCAGCTATACGATACCTACTTGTTGATTATAAATAAGTTCATATTTCAAATGTACATTTATTCTCATATTAGTTTATTCAAGTGGCAATGGGAATTTGAGGGAAGAGAAGTTGTACACTCACAAAATAAGAATTTAATTAATTAATTATGTTAATTGATTTTTTGACATTTCATATTAAAGTGCATACTATCAATAAAATTATTATAATATAAATATTGTTATTGATATTATTCAAAAACATAAATGAGGTAGTGATTGAAGAATGTGTATTGAAGAGACTTTTAACAGGTTTCATTAACTGGATTTACATTGTCGTTTGTGCTCTCTTCTGTTGTCTTGTAATATAGATATCATTTGTAGGACGTGTTTGTCCCTCCTCTATAATTTCATCAACCTCTTCTCTTCGTCTCTTTTGACCTAGTCCGCCGCCCAGTCCAAGAGGTGTTGAAGGGAGATCAGGAATTGAGCTCCTTGTAATTAATTCAGTTAATTCATCTAAATTAACAAAAGGTCCCTAAAGAAATGAAATACTTTATAATTACACGTAATAATAATCAACCCAGTATATATGAAATCATTAAATTTTGAATTAATGATGTGGATATGTAGAATTCAAGCGAGGCGGGTTTTGCACTTTAGTGCCCTTCATTATAATATAAGGCTAGTAGTGGCTACTATAAATAAAACGTTCATTGTTTCTTCATGTAGTCATTTGCTACTGTAAATAAAACCACAACAAAACCTAACAATGATACTGCCTAGAATAGTTAACAATATATATAATGATGACGTAATCCCGCTTGGGATATGTAAAGAAACTGTCCAACTAAAGGAGTATTTGAGAATAGGATAAAAATCAGCTTGGGAGTAAGTCCCTGATCTGAATCAAGTCCAGCGTTTGCTTAATATGATGTAGTATAGTACCTCTTCATCTGTTATTGCACTATCTTTCAAATGGTTTGTCCACTCACCTTTCAACTTAATAAGCCATTGATGTACACCTCAAACTGAATTGTATCAATGTACAAATACTATATCTATTAAAACAATGAATATTATTAATCTTTCTATAATAATTTCTGAGGAAACAACTGATCAATTAATCTAAAAAGAGTATTATAAACTGACTCTGAAGAGAACTGTACTTTATATGTGAAGTCATGTACATAGGCTAAGGTAATAATCATTTGGACTAAATTAATCTACTTACATGAAAACACTCTGGAGGCGGTAGAAGAGACATGAGGTGTGCCACAGCAGAGGGAAGAGGAAAATGACCTCCTGCTACTGCATTCATACCAACACCTGTATCAATTACATAATTTATTATAACACTGTACTATCAAATAATTCTATCTGTGCCTATGTCAATCCAACCCAACTATTATAATATTCAATCTACATGTATGTCTAATTATCCATCCACATGTCCATTCCTCCATCCACATGTCCATTCCTTCATTCACATATCCATTTCTCCATCCTAATGTCTGTCCACCTGTCTATTCATCCATCATCATGTTCACATTCATCTGTCCATTGACATGTCCACTTTCATCCATCCTAATGTTCACTCATCCATCAGTCCATCCATCCACATATAGTACATTCATAAATCTAAAGGTTCATCAATCTACATTTCCATTTCACCTGATGAACAGCTAGGTTTAAAATGAAGCATTTGCTTAACATCTGGTTTCACATAGAGAGTCTCTTTCGTTCGTTCATTATTAGTTCCACTCACTGTCCCACCTCCTCCTCCTCCTCCTCCTCCTACTCCCGCTCTTCCTCCTCCTCCAGTAGTGAGAGGAAGTAAGTTTGTTACAGCATTCCCAGAGGTAACTGACTATATTCAATAACACATATTTATTACATAGTTTTAGTATGATTAAAATGACTACTTTATTTTATTATGATCTAGTTTCTCAATTTTTTAGCGATTTAACTCGGGCTTACTAAAAGTGTTTTAGTTTCAGTTAACAATAAACTAAAAGTATTATAATTAGTTTGTTTAATTTTTTTGCAATTTTACAGATTAACTAACAACACTTTAGTTTAGTTTAACTACATACCCACACCCACACACACACACTTACGGGATATCCCATAACTTTTAATTCAGTTGCTGTACAAGGAAACATGTTTAAATACTTGTATCTGTCAACTAACAGAATAGAGTCTAAACTACTTGTGTCTCCTTCCTGAATATAAATAAAAATTAATTATCATATACACACAAACACACAGACATAGACACACAGACATATACATACACTGTACACAGACACAGACACAGACACATACACAGACACATACAACACATACACTGTACACAGACACACAGATACATACACTGTACACAGATACAGACACTGTACACAGATACATACACTGTACACAGATACATACACTGTACACAGACACATACACTGTACACAGATACATACACTGTACACAGATACATACACTGTACACAGATACAGACACTGTACACAGATACATACACTGTGCACAGATACATACACATACACTGTACACAGATACAGACACTGTACACAGATACATACACTGTACACAGATACAGACACTGTACACAGATACATACACTGTACACAGATACATACACTGTACACAGATACAGACACACACCATTTGATGATTTCTCATTGCAGTGCCTCTTCTTCTTTCTACTTTCAAAATACTTGACAAATCACCTACTCTAGATTCAAATGCAGTGAACTTTTCCCATACTTCACTAGAAATAGAACATGAAGTGTATCAATAGACAGACAACTGTCAAATAGACTAACGTACCTAGCTTGGTCACTATGAATATTGGAAAGAGCTTTTTCAAACAGAACTCTTGTATTATTATCTTCTACCATATAAAACAAACACATCATCATGTACGTGTACAGTGTACTGTCTACATATACAGTGTATTGTGTACATGTACAGTATACTGTATACATTGTGTACATGTACATTGTACTGTATATATCGTGTACATGTACAATGTACTGTGTACATGTACAGTGTACTGTATACATTGTGTACATATACAGTGTACTGTATATATATTGTGTACATGTACAGTGTACTGTATACATTGTGTACATGTACAGTGTACTGTATATATTGTGTACATGTACAGTGTACATGTACATTGTACTGTATATATATTGTGTACATGTACAGTGTACTGTATATATATTGTGTACATGTACAGTGTACTGTGTACATGTACAGTGTACTGTATATATATTGTGTACATGTACAGTGTACTGTGTACATGTACAGTGTACTGTATATATATTGTGTACATGTACAGTGTACTGTGTACATATACAGTGTACTGTATATATATTGTGTACATGGGCGTGATCAATATATTCATAACTCGTTTCGCTGATTTCGTTTTTAATTATTACATAGGAGTTGCATGCTCCTATCCTCCATTGATGTGCTCTTGATACAGTGTACTATACAACTGAACTAACCATTCAGATGAGATAGATAATCAATATACGCTAATAAAAAACCAAGATTGTTCGAAAATTTTTTCATCCCAAGTTCAAAAATTCTGCATGCTATATCTCTGTCCTAATTGAAGGAAGGTCATGTGACTAGTCATGTGACTAAACATGATTCATTAATGTAATGTACATACTTTGGTAATGTAGTATTCCATCAGAGCAGCTGCAACATAGGCCTGAAGTGATAATAAATAATAAATAATTAATTAAATGAACGATGAAGAAAGACACACTTGATATCCACAGAAATTGTCTTCTCTTGCTCGTTTAAATATAATACGAGATTTTTTAATTCCTCCAGTACGACGTGCAAAATTCATGTACTGAATATATACCTGAGATTTGAAAGAGTGAAGAAGGGATAGAGGAGTTGAGAGAGGGAGGAACAAAGGAGGTGAAGATGTGAAATAAGGAGGATGAGGGAGGAAGGAAGGAGGAGGTGAGGATGTGTAAATAGGGAGAGAAGGAGGGAGGGAGGAGGAGGAGGTGAGGATGTGTAAATAGGGAGAGAGGGAGGGAGGGAGGAACAAAGGAGGTGAAGATGTGAGATAGGGAGGATGAGGAAGGGAGGAAGGAGGGGATGAGGATGTGTAAATAGGGAGGGAGGAAAGGAGGAGGTGAGGATGTGAAATAGTGAGGGAGGGAGAGAGGGAGGAGGGAGGAGGTGATCATGTGAAATAGGGAGGGAGGAAGGAGGAGTGAGGATGCAAAATAGGGAGGGAGGGAGGGAGGAAGGAGGAGGTGAGGATGTCAAATAGTGAGGGAGGGAGGGAGGAGGAGGTGAGGATGTCAAATAGGGAGGGAGGGAGGAAGAAGGAGGTTAGGATGTCAAATAGGGAGGGAGGAAAGGAGGGAGAGAGGAAGGGAGAAGGTAAAGATGAAAACAGAGGTATGAGAGATGAACATAAAGACAAAAAGAGGGAGGAAGGGTAGAGGGAGGTAGGAAAGAGGGTCAAATGAGCTGGGCTTGGCAGACTAGAACCATACCATAATAGTGAATAACTCACTAGAGTAGAATCTAAGTCCCTATTGTCCAGTAGTCGAGTGTACACACTCTCTGCTTTGTCATTTTGATGTCGTGATTCTTCAAAATCAGCATAAGCAAAGTTTAGCATTAAATTGTTTTTAAGAGGACCGCCAATTGCACGTGAATATAGTTCTATGGTTTCCTCTACCCATTGATGAGAATAAGGAGAATCCTATGTATGTATGTATGTATGTATGTATGCATGTGCATACATACATATGTACATATGTATGAACTACCACATAATTATATGGACATGTAATAAGTGTATGTACTGTGTATCTATGTATTATGATACACATGTATCAATGTACATGTACAGGTGTACTAGTGGCCTATTGGTTAAAGTGCTGGCCTGCAATCAAAAGGTTGCAGGTTCAAGCCCCCCACTAGGTGCAGGCTTTTTCATTCACCCATGAATATACTCAGCTCCACCCTCAGAATGAGGAGGTATTTGTCACCACAACCTTTGGAGGGGATGTAAAGTGGTCACTCCCAGCAAGCTGGCTAATATTACCAACTTGTGCTTCCTCATTAGCCACATTTGTAAAACACTTGTAAAATAAATAAATGTTTATAAAATTATAAATGTATATACATACACAAGTTTCACAGGCTTTTTGAAGATATAACGCAGCCTCATACCAGATATCAGGACAGAATCCAAAACACAAGAGACATTGGTTATATGCATATAACACTGTAATATAAAGAACGATAATATCACAGACATACACACAAACAGAACATACATATACATGTTGTATCAAGTGTACTTGACACAGAGTTTTTGATAAACACATATGGTGCAACGTTGGCCCAAAGATGGCACTGCACAGTTCTCTCTTTGGGCCAGATGGTGCAGTTAATTATGATTATATTGTCACTAACAGCATTAACTTTCAGCAGTTGACCATGGCAACCAAAGTAACTATATTTATCCTATAATTGTACAGGAATAGTAGCTACCTATTGCACTCTGTCAAAGTGTCCTGGAACACTAGTCGGTAATATGTAACATTCTGGGATATCCAGTGTTACACTGGTGTTCTGGGGTACTCTGACAGAGAGGGTGAGTACCCATTATACACTGTAACATTCTGGGATAACCAGTGTTACACTGGTATTCTGGGGTACTCTGACAGAGAGGGTGAGTACCCATTATACACTGTAACATCCTGGGATAACCAGTGTTACACTGGTATTCTGGGGTACTCTGACAGAGAGGGTGAGTACCCATTATACACTGTAACATCCTGGGATAACCAGTGTTACACTGGTATTCTGGGATACTCTGACAAAGAGGGTGAGTACCCATTATATACTGTAACATCCTGGGATATCCAGTGTTACACTGGTGTTTCAGGATTTGCATGAATAAATACAGTTGCATGTACATATAATCACCACAGTGAACTGCTGACTGACTGTGGCACCATTGGATATTTATGTGTTTGTAAATGTGTTCATATACCTCTTTTCACAACTAAAGATTGATCATCAGTTCTAAGAGGATTTCCTTTCTCCCAATTGAAATATCGGTGCCATATCTGTAACTATTGATTAAATTATATCATACGATTGACTTATGAAGGACTGAGAACCATGAAGTGGACTAACCCACAAAACAGTAATATACTCAGGTTAACATGCAAATACTCTCAAAATGTGTTTCAGGAGTAGATAAAAATTCAAGAGATCATCATATTTGGTAGTGGGGCATATTTGACCCTCCCCCTTCTGGGGGGTTACTGTAAATGGTTTGGAAAAAATGTCTGTCTGTGTGACCCCGCTGTACCTCAAGAACTGAACACTCCTGGACTTCCATACTTGGCATGTATACACTCCTTTGAAGTGGCAAGAACAAGCACTCGGTAATATTTTCTCTACCATACTAGAAGCTATCAAAAAAGGGTAAGAACTACGCTAGTTGTGGCTTCTTTCAGTCTTCCTACATCTAACAAAGCATGAGTTTTACATCACTGGCTGTCTTAACGACTCCTCTTTCCAACAAAGCAAGTTAGAATATTTGAACAAGTATACTTTGAAAGTTATAAAGTTTCATGAAACATTATTATAACTTGTATATTATAAATGAGTATAACAATTAGGGGACGGAGGGTCATGCAACAATCAGTTGGTCTATATTTCTGTCCAGTAGTTGATTTTGTGTTAGACCACTAGCTATGATTCTGAGATCTTTAATTGTATAGTATTTATATATCATATGGTACCTGTTGAGATTCCTGTAGGGTACCTTGTGGAGGTACAGAGGTCCCTCCTCTCACTAATCCACGTGTTATTGCGTCATATTCATGTGAGGCACGTTTAGCACAAATATATGGTCTACTCTGAGATTCAATTAGTTTTTTAGCAGCCATTTTGTTGACATTCTACACGGATTGAAATAATTACATAGGCACATATCTCTCTATATAAACAAAATTGGCTTTCTGTCTGTCCCCTGATTTTCTAGCTCTCAAAATACTTTATACTCATACTTTAATGAGATTCACGAGGAAGACTCTTACAGATCACTGCAATATTGAATACCATTACACCAATAGTTCAGTGCCTAAAATACAGTATATGTCAATAACATTCACCATACAGTAATAGTAATTACCTTAGTTTTACTGTCAGTATAGTATAGTAATTACTGTCTCACTACTGTGGTATTTCTACTGTTGAACTACTGTGGTGTGGAAATCAAACTACTGAGTAATTACTATACTGTATGGTGACATTTTATTGACATATACTGTAGTATGTTAATACTACCCAAAAGCTAGCATTTAATTATTATGGCTAGTATAGAGTGGCCAATATCTGACCTATTCATAGCGAAGGTTTCTTGAGCTTTATAGTAACACAATAAATTCATTCTTGAAAAGAATGTTCCAGCTTATCTGAACTATGTACCACACAGACTGACTGACATGTACAAACTATACATACATACATATATACCTAGTATGTATGGCTAATGTTACTGGGTCTGTATTTTGATTGTATGCATTTTCTACTTGTTAATGTTTCTATGTTGCGGACATTTTATAGGACATTACTTAGGTTTCAATATAGTCTGTAGTTATAGATATATCAATATCATTGCTACCATTGCTATGGAGATGGGCTAATGTATTTCATTAATGTGTATAATGACTGTACAAAAATTATAATACTTCTGTGTTCAAGTACATGTAATATTTCATTGTTGAACATGTAATATACATGTAATATACATGTAATATTTCATTGTTGAGCATGTAAAATACATACATGTACATGTTTAATATTTACCTGTTCAAAACTATTGTAGTCTTTCCATAATTGTTCGATATTGATTTTAGGAGATGTAACAGCTTGCTTTAATATGAAATAGTATAAATTGTAAGGTCAAAGGTCACATTTACATACGTACCTGATAAGCTTTTCTAATTGACTGAATTTTCAAATTTTCAGCATAGGAACCTTGAGGATTTCTGTAATCAATGGTGATTTTAAAATGCTTGAGTGTACAAGTCTGGCGAACCAGCCCCTCCCCATTTTGACAATCGAACTTGTTAAAAAGGGGAGAGAGAGACCGGTTCACTAGACTATGTGACAGTGAAGAACATTTGCAAGGCTCATTAAACTATTGAATATAGATGTAATGAATTGTACTGGAATAGACTTCAGACAATGTTTCAAGATGTATGTAAACACTGGTGTAGTGATCAGTGTTCATTTCAGGCCGTTTAGAGGGGTGGGTGGGTGGTTGGCTAATTCTCCAAAATATTTATGCATTTGTCTACTTTTGTCAATTTTCTTCCCTACATTACATCTCTAGAATAAACCCTGCTAGTGATACATAGAGGTGTGGAAATAGTTAGGCTGAATACTGGACATATTGATCACCACTCTTGTCCTGTTCCCCATGCACATACTTTGTATACAACTCAGTTTTAATTTTACCAGAGATTCATCAGACAATATCTGTACGGATTATTCCCAGAATGTCTAACCCAAAACCCTAAACCATATATGGTTTGCACAGCAAATGGGATTATATACACATTCTGGGAACCACCCATCTGTACGACCAGCTGCTTCCACACCACTGGTCACATGACCCAGACCCTACCTCCTCCAAGCAAAGAGGTTGATAACTCTAATAATAAAAATTTCCAACAATTTATTACTCAGAGACTACAATGGCCAATAATTATAACTATATGCGATTCTACATTATTGATCCCCTTTCTTTTGCTCATATCCAAATATTGCTTCATTATTGAGGTACAGTATAATCATACATTCACTTTAAACTGTACACTAGAGCAGTGTCTCCCCAAAAGGATGGTAGAATGGCACTCCTCCATCCTTCAATTTTAAAGTTTATGCTGAAAAACATTGTTTATAACACCAGGAGCCCATCTTTTTTTTTATGGGCTCCTGATAACACTAATTGAACATTGTTGATCAAACGTCATGTACCACTGATGCACTCCCCCACCCTTAATATTTATCCTGGGGGAAACACTGCCGGAGTAAATATGAACAGCTCAGAACATATTGGTCTAATCCAGGATCAAACATAAATTAAAATTTGTTCATAACTCCATATTTTTTCTAGAGTCTCCTGAAACAGTTTGGGAAAGTTTTCATTTATTTACAGTTTTATATATTTAGATAATTACTGATTCTCGGCCTTTCATATTAATTAAGTATATCTAATTTAGACTGAGGTAATTGTGAAATTTTCTCTCTTCTAGTAATATAGTGTTCCCCTGTTCATCTTACATACTCTTGTTGCAGGAATTCAATATACTCCACCCACAAAGGTGTTGAGTGAAAATCCAGCCCAATATGATCTAAAGTGAATTCATAAGCTTGTCGGAGTTTGTCCCTGTGTGTGATAAAGATCTAGATTATTTAAATCTTTGTCGACAATGAATCACATCATTACCCACTGTGACCTAAAAGGTCATCTTGTTTCTCAAGTGATGTTTGAATGTAGAATCATTGACAATTATATATCCACAATTTCAAAATTCGTTTTTTATTTTCCTCTGCTTCTGAAACACATTTTGGTAGGATGTACCTAGCCTCGTTCCCAGATTTTCTTCAAGTCTGGGAACAAGACTAGGAAATATTGCATAAGGGATGCTACGTAGGTTCAATCACTAGTCACACTCATGATTATTTTCAGTTTTCCTTTGTTTATAATTATCTCATGCCTGTGTATCACAATATCTTTTGTGAGTTATTTAGTAGGGCTGGGATGATTAATCAATTAATGATACTGAAAATTCTTCTGATTATCGGATTGTAAGTCTGTGATATCGATTATGCAAATTATTTCCAGAAGACATACTTTTCGAGCATGCAACAGCAAATAATGTGACAGGAAGCCTTTTTGATCATAATTGGCCTAATTACTTCCACTGATTTTAATAGATTATCAATTGATTGAAGTTTGATTTCCTAATTGCAGCCAATTCCCAGCACCTAGTCTTTAGTCAAACATTGTCCTCCCACTATAGTACAAAATTTTTATCTGTTACAATTTTAACCCCCCAAAATAATATTTTCACAATTATCCCATTTGTCTGTTTCAAGAACAGCGGAAAATTGTACACATCAAATTTACCCACTAAAGATCTTTATAATTGGTTTCTCCATTTTTATTTACCCTGTAAACAGGGTGGTGTTTCATGCATGTCATTGCACTACATCATGCATTCTAGGCAGTCAACAGTTTTATGCTATTTTGTTACTATAAATAGTGGATGAATTGTGGTTTTGTTAATATTTATAAATTATAGTTGTGAAAGTTACATGACCTGAAACTGACCAGAAACATTTACACACAGTTCAAGCCCAAGAAGCATTCTATTTCCAGTAAACAGAAAGTAGATTTATGGCTGGAATTGAAGTACTAACAAGGTACTAACTAAGTCCTATATAGCATCTAACTACCAGACAGTAGCTCCATCCCTGCTATTGACCTACATTCTGCCTTCTAGAAAACACACTAGTTAGAATTGAACTACAATAAACAGTTCCTCCTTCGTGCATAACTCCAGAAACAACCAGTGGGTAATGATGTTTGAATCACTAACAGTCTGTCGTTACATTATAAAAACCTCTACTCCTTTAAATTCCCTCAAGACTACTCCCCAAGTCATTCAGCAGTGTATGTTAGTCTACAGTTGGTATAACCTATACACTTACCTGTAGTTTGGTAACGGAGCCTTGGTTTCTCTAATGTACGTAATGTAACATCGCCATAGATCAATATGAAGAATATCCATTAGACATCTTTGGAAGAGCTGAACTCGAGAAGTAGGAGGAGGAGATGAATGTCAGGAACACAAGTTAATAATTAAATTTTTTTTCCTAATCATTTTCTTCCTAAACATGCACATGCACTTCATGAATCAAAAAGGTTTTTCTTACAAACCTTTTCCACTTGTTCGTAGTTCCGATGTTTGATCTAATAACAGTCAGTTGACCAGTGTAAGGGAAGGAGAAAGAACACATGATGTGCATGTGATAGACACATGACCAAAGTACCGAATTATAAGAATATTCAGAAGATACAGTAGTTTTTTAAATTGTAATCTACGATGCTGTTTTTAGATTTCATGACATTTTGCAGTTCTTTATCAACCCTCACCCATGTAGGTGGTTATGTAATTGGTGTGTATTAGTGTATTCCCTATTTTTTTAATGGGTTTAATGCATGCAATATATGTATACTTATATGTATATAATTATATAATTTTAATATATGTTTGTGTCATTTATGCGAGTATGCGTTGTATATGTAGTTTAGGAAGTTGATGGTCTGAGTCAATTAATGGGCGTGATGCATAAAAGAACGTGTACTCGAGCTACAGACCAGCAGGAAGAAGGCTGCATGCTTGTAGCTTGCGTAGAAACTGAAACTAATAGCAATCTATTCTACCTGAAATATATTCCTAAAGTTCTACAAGATCCTTTAAAAAGTAAGAAGAGTAGATAATAACAGACACAGTTACCACATCACCACTTTCAGGAGACTTCTGGTAGCAAAAGAATATTTGGAAAAGTTAGAAACACAACTCCTCTTGTTTAAAGGCTATTGCTGTCAAAGCATTGCTTGAATTCAAGTACAATTCTACTACAACATTTCATGCACGTGATTGAAGCCAAGAGACTGTTTTTCTACATGTTGTACATGAACTTCTTAGCTATATAGCACTCTTACAAGGGCAGGTTGTAAAACACACATAATTATTATGTATTATTATATATCTTCTTATCTTTTATCATTATTATTGTCTGAGCTCAATAATATTTGAGTTTTGCGAGCCCATTTGTGGCAAGGGTTCTGAACTGCAAGTGCATTCATTAATCAAAAATGTTCAGAGAAGACAACCAACAAATTGATGTAATGTATTAGTATCCATACAAGTGATTACTATAATTCTCATGTACATAAATACGTGTCAATTTTTGTTCGAATGTTTTTATAAAATGTAATGCGACATAAAACATAAAAATTTCAATTCAATTTCATTTTTTTTTCATCACTCCCCAATTACATGTATTTCATGTTTTCCCTTTTTGCCCATCTTGTTTTTGTTAACTATATTCACGGCTTTTATTTGTATAATACAAGTACCATTTAAAATACATACCCATGCAAGACATAAAGGGTTAAAATTAATAAAAGCCACACCCACTAGTAACTCAAACAGAGTAAATAGAATATACTTATAATATAAAACTTGCATATACCAAATATGGAAATACCATCTGAATGTATCCAGTACCTCTTGTTCAATATATAAACGCCAGTAGCGAGCTGAATTTGGAAACTGTTTAACAAGACGTTCGTACAAAATTCTTGCTCTCACTGTAGCGGTACCCTATAGAGAAAGATGTAATTATTTTATGTGGCCTACGTTTTGAGAAGAAACACTTGCTTTCAATTGCACACTATTCCACCATTTTTGTACAGGAAGTCAATGAAATTTGGTATCCAGGAAGAGCTATTATTAAGCTTCTTAGGTACACAATGGTAGAACAATACAAGCTAAGCGTTTTGACAAAATTATTTTGTGATAAAATGTCCCTTCTCGGAAATAAAAAAATGTTGCTCTATTATTAGAAGAAACTTTGAATAGGTTTTTAGCATCTCTTAAGGCTCTATAAACAAACATAGGACTATTGTAAAGTGTAAATGAAGTGACAGTTTAATCAGTGTTTCCCTCAGGATAAATATGAAGGCATCAATGGTACATGACATTCGATCAATGTTGTTAAAACAGTGCATTCCAGCATAAATATTGAAGAGGGAGTGTGATGATACCACCCTTTTAGGCTTTGCTAGTGCTGGAGAAGTTAAATATTCAACCCTACCTATAAACCCAATGTTGGTTATCCCATCAAACTACTGATCAATTCGGTATGGCAATCAATACATTGGTATGTAGTTCTTGTAATGTATTACATACTAATTTAATAACTTATTTATATTTGTCTCAGAGTTGGACCCCTTGGCTCATAGGCACATATGGGTGTGGTTCAGTGAGACAGTTCGTCTTGCCTGTGCTTCTCTTAGCAAAATAGCCCACAACTCTAAATCATACAAGTTGTTACTAAGCTTCATTTCAGCTCGTTTACCATGGTCAGTGAGAGACCAAGGGCTTGACATGTCCTCCTAAATAAACAATAAGTACATACATACACATACATATGATCATAATCTGTAAGGTAGTCAATACTAACCGTCTTTCTACCCTCTGCTGCTGCCGCCATCTTAATTAACTTACAACACGTGCGTGAATCACGTGATGTTGATATCAACGAGAGAAGGGGTGTGGCTAGTAGAATTACAGCCCTCGCATGCAGCAACAAATAACTGCCATTCCAGCCAGAGCTACAAGAATGGATGATCATAAAATCATAGCAGTTTATAATACAAAGGATACAAGTGCAGACGCTACTCACTTGTTGTGCAATCTCAAGATATCCTCAGAAAATGATCCGGGTAATAAGCTTAGAGAATCCTTGATAGATTCCTTATCTCACGTATCCGAGGAAGATTTGCAGCTATTCGTCTTTGTCACCCCTAATGGGTGGGAGATAAATCCAGCCCTGGAGCATACGGTGAGAATAAAGTACCTCCTTTGGGAAGGAGATGTGATCAAGGTTCGTTTCAAAGATAAACTACCTCGTTTAGGTATAGTACTGAGCAATGGAAAAGATGAGCATCCCATCGGATTCATTCATGTTACAAGTGATGCATGCAAAGTAACCAATTTACGACAGCAATTGCAGCAACAACATCCGGCTCTTTATGAAAGTCTTAGCAAACATGGATTCCACTTCTTAGATAACAATGGCTGGCCTATTAGTAGCAGTCAAGAGGCATTAGTTTCATCATTACGTACTGTTACGAACAATGTCATCAAGCTACAAGGAACCCATATTCTCAGACCTCCTCAGTCAATAGTAATTTCCAAAGATCTTGCGCCAGTATCAGATGAACCAGTATCTAACGAACAGTCAAAATTTAGACCCTCTATTTCTCCACAACCATCACCTCTTCCTCACCGTCATTCGTTACCACGGCAAACATTAAAACCGTTTGATATCATGATTAGTTACGTACACAAAGAAACAAGCAGGTTTGCTAGTTTATTGTGCGACGAGCTTGGTCGACTTGGGTTTTCGGTATTTATAGATGTACGCTACATTAAACCTGGAACAGATTGGCAAGATGTGCTAAACGAAGCAGTTTACAATTGTGCTCTATTTGTACCTCTAGTCAGTACCCTATATGGTCTCACAGAATGGACCAACAAAGAAGTAAAGCTGGCCGACACACTTGAGAAAAATATAGTTCCTATTACTTTCATATCAGAGTGGCCTCCGATGTGTTTAGCAATACAGTTTGCTACTACACAGTATATTCGTTGGGGAAAGAATGCGTCAATTGAAGTTGATCCTCGTACAATTGCTTCAAAAGTTGCTGCAGAGATTTCAGAGCGATATAAAACCATGAAAGAATTCAAGGAACAGATGGAGAGAGAAGAGGAACAAAAAGAAAAAATTGAGGAAAAACAGACACAGGAGATAACGTCCGAGTCAACCAAACAAGCCGTAAAAGCATCTCCTCAGAAAGGTTGGGGTTTACAAAAATCTCTATCAGAAATGATTCGAAAAACTATCATGAAACCAAAAGGAACATCTTTGTTGGTAGTGGTCAGTTATCATCCTGCACAAATGGAATTCATCGAAGGAATTCAGACCCATTTGGAAGGGCGTGGATATGAGGTATGGGCAAGTACAGCTGGAACAGACCCACAAAAACGACAACTTTTCAAGACAAAGGTTAACGAAGCAGGAGCAATTGTCTTTGTTTTGTCTCAGGAGTTTGCTAGCACTCAGTGGTGTGAGCAGGAAGTGTACTACTGCGAAGGCAGAAAGAGAATTATTCCAGTGATCGTGGATTCAATTGATATGCCAGGCTGGATGTCGACACTTATTGGTACGGAAACATTCCTAGATTCTCGAACGAGTAGTTTCCATGACAATCTTTTAGAGGAGGTAGAGTGTGCTACACAACCAGGCAAAGCTGAAGGTAGACTTCGTAAACTCGTTGAACAGAAAACTCAGCTCCACAGAATGTGCACAGACCTTACAAAAAATCTACCTAGTGGGCGGTTAGTATACATAGCTGGAGGGACCAAGATATATTCTCCTAAAGGCAAGGAAATCTGTTCTGAGCTTGGTAAATTTCTTGCCAGAGAAAAAGATGTGGTTATTGTTACCGGTGGCTTCTTTGGTGTTGGGGAGGAAGTAGGATTTAGTTTTTATAATGAACGAAAACGTCTCGGCTGGGATGAAGGGGTAATACATATTCAAGCCATCAGAGATGAACAGGATCGTACATTGCAGACTCGTCAAAACAGTGATGGTACCTTTCAGACATTGCCTTACGGAAAAACCCTTTTCTATTGTTCCTGTATTCGACAGAGAGAAATGTTGACCCCAAAAGTTATTGACTTGTGTGTGCTGATTGAAGGAGGGCCTGGAGCAGCTTTTGAAGCTCATCAATTCACCTGGAGTGGTCATACAGTGATTCCTATTAAAGTCACTGGTGGGGCAGCTGGAGGGAAATTTAGTGTTCCAGCTACAATATTCATTAAGCCAGACCTAGTGGAAGAATCTGATTGGTTGATGCTGGAGAATGAACAAGCCTCGCCATCCGATATTGCTGTTTCAGTTGTGAACATTATCAAAGTTTTGAATAATACATGTACTAGAATGCAGACATAAAAACATGTGATACTATTTACAAATTATGATTAAATTTTATAATATAGTGATAGAAATTTCTTTTTTTTAAATAAATTTTTAATTAGTAGAGTCCCAAAGTGTAAGAGTAGATATCTGGATAGTCCAGTACACAGTGCATAGCCTCATCCCCAGGTCATAATCTTTGTTATGATACAAAGTCTTGGAAAGATTACTTAGTCCATTTTATCATAAATGAATGTATCAGTATCATGGGGTATCAGTATCATGGCAAGAAATAAGCCTACAACATCTGGTGAGCAATTCCCTCACCAGTGCTCACCACAGAACAACTAGCTATAGCATGCATTGTCATGTCAAAATCTGGTGCTCAAATGAGCACTGGAGCACTGTTATTCCCCACTCTGATCGGTATAGGTGTAGTGATGCAGCTCCAGGTATAAGGACAGTATATTAATGTTATGTATATCACTGAACATACAATACTCATACTGTTGTAGTCCACATACATACCTGACATTATTATGTTTACATACTATCTCTGTACTTCCATTAACTATAGTGTACATTGTGAGTGAAGTACACTGTACTTCAAATGTACTACACCTTAGTACTATGCTATCACATACAAATGCAAAAGGAATTAACACATTACTATGATTACAGTACAAAGTAGTACTATAGTACTATATAGAAGTACAGTTGATTATCACTGTAGCTACCATCACAGTATGTAAACTTAAAGTCAGGTATTGTACATATCATACCGGTTATACATACCAGTCATGAACCTAATAACAACACTAAACTTACAGTGTATGCATACAATTTATCAGTATACCAAACTTTAGTACAGCACTTACATGAAGGCTCATGCCTAAACTACAGTATGTGAAATGGAAATGAGTCCGTTAGCTACATACATGTACATATAATTAGCCCAAAATTTCTAATTATCAGTGAACTCCAAATTCCTCACACCCATGCAAAGTCTCATGTCTATACTACTGAGAATGAGTCCTTGTGTTGTAAAATTTGGAAAACATTTTCTGGTGGTAAAGTCAACATTACGTAATGTTGTGGAAGATACTGGATAATAATAATGATAATAATAATAATAATAATAATAATAATAATAATAATGGGGTGATATACATGTACATACGAATATATAATAGAACTTGTCATTCGATAGCAATACATATACAAATAATATAATATGAAAAAATAAGTATACTAATATTACATAAAAAAAACAAATGACAAACGCAACACAAGAGACTGAAAATATAATACTAAATATAATTATAATTATATAATTATAATTATACACATGTACATACATACCTCAGTATTGATTTAAATCTTAGACGATTTCGTTCTGTTCGGTTTCTTTGATACAGATACTGAAAATGGATGTAAGCTATCTGAAGGGTTCATACCAGATTGTATCAAAGCTAAAGGTGTTTCAATGTGTTTCTGAAATAACCTGAAAATAAAGGTATAAATTTAAACATACATTCTTTTATATGCCACGCCCATTAATTTATTGAGCCCTCAGGATTGATACACATGTACAATGCATATGTGTGTCACAAGCATAATCGCTGTGGAAAGCAATCACAGGATGGACCTGCAGGCCATGCAATTGGTAATAGAAAGAAGATATCTTTAAATGATGATCTTTTCAGACTGGTTGTGTAGATGCGTACAGACTGAGTATGTAGATGGACATAGTATGTGGATTGACTGGTTGTGTAGATAAACTGAGTATGAGGATTGAGTACAGACTGAGTATGTGGATTGAGTACAGTCAGAGTATGTGGATTGAGTACAGACTGGTTGCAATATAGAGTATGTACATGTGGATGGAATAAAGATGTAGATAGAATACAGACTGAGTATGTGAATTGAGTACAGATTCTGAGCATTATTCATGCACCACAACCAGTCAATGTAGTTGGAATGTTGAAGTAGCAAACTTCTCTACGATGTTATGTACATACATAAACAATTAACATGTACAAGTACATGTATGTATTTAGGGGAGTATAAAATTCCAAGTAAAGCCTCTAATTTCACTCTCACACCCACATGCTATCACTAATTAACTGTTTAAGAATCTAAAATATTTCCTGATTAAAACAAGGTGGTATATTGTGTATATGCATTTCAGTCACACCCTGATACCAAAGAGAATAGGAACCTGGCTATTAATTTCTTGTATGCAAATATTGCCAAACCCTGAAATACAAACCATGTACAGGAAATCACCAAACAGGTATTCTTATAATACATGTAGCATGGGGGAGTACAAGAGTATGTATTGTACTTATCTTGTATTCTCTTTACTACTTACTTTTGGTTGTCATTATGTACAAGAAATGAGGTTTCAGTAATGGAATTTTGTAGTCCAGAGAGTTCGTAAGATCTTGTCCCTTGAGATTGTAACTAATACAAATGTAATAATCATATACATGTATAAAGTAATGTGTGTGTGTGTGTGTGTGTGCGTGTGCGTGTGCATGTACATCATGTTATCAGAGATGTAGAAGGAAAGAAAGAAAGAAAGAAAGAAAGAAAGAAAGAAAGAAAGAAAGAAAGAAAGAAAGACACCTGAGGCAATGGAAAAATGAAAATGAGAGTTGCCTCAGGTGGGATTTGAACCCATGACACTCTGTACTCATAGGTCGACCATATACAGTTAATTGAAAATTATGGACTACACAAAAAATAAATCACACCACAATTTCCAGTATACTGTACATGTACATGTACATGTACATGTATATGTACATGTACATGTATATGTACATGTACATGTATATGTATATGTACATGTACATGTATATGTACTGTTAACAGACATGGGGTCAATTACAATGTAATGTAATATATTACTATTACTATTACCTTAAAAATCAGTATATTACTATTACTAATGATATTACTTGACCATCTATTACTATTACCTCAGTTTTTCCAATTACCTATTACTATTACTATTACCCCATATCTGGTACTGTACATGTACAATTATACCATAATGATCAGTTTATAAACCACATGGGACAAATCATGGGGCATTGCCAGATGATTAATGGTAAAAAGTTTAGTGACATGTACATGTTCATGTATATGCATAATATTATTATAACTATTATTTTTTTTACCTCTATTTGTAGTAAAATACTAGTTAGTTTGGAAATTAATGTTAAAATACTTTCATCTTTCACTTCACTGTAGAAAAAAAGACAAAATTAATATTAATTATAATTATATTATAATTATATAATAATATTCACTCACTTTACACATATACATGTACATGTATTATGTATATATAATAGTTATTACAAATGTACTTATGAACAACTCATACAGTTGTTATGATTTGTATACAAGTACATATACATATACATGTACATATACAGGTATATCCACTAGTTATTACAAATGTACGAACAACTCATACATTTGTTATGACTAGTATACACATGTACATGTAGTCATGTACTCTCTTATTACAAATATGTACTTTTGTGTATTTCAGTACATGTACATGTACATGTAGCATACAAAGGAGGTTGCACATTATCATGGAATTTAATTAAGGCTATCAAAAACACTAATATATACAAAATACCCTATAACATTGACACACAGTGACACGTGTACAACATCCTCTGTAGTAATGTAAAACATATATTCTTACCTTCCTGTTGCTTTTAATCTAACATTAGAATCATGTGTGATTTCCAGAGCATGTTGCATACACTCTTGTGTGCTTGCTAGTTGGTGAGGTTCATCCTCATACCCAAGCTAAGTTTGAAAATGGGCATGAGTCTCTGGGATACTAATACCAAACATTTCTTACCTCACTGCAGTACTTCTTAACTGCTTCTGATCTCATATTCAATTGCTATTGATGGAAGTTTTGAAAGAGAAAGTAAATACTATTTCAAATATTAAGTGTTGTTTCAGTTTGATAATAATGAATGTTATTAAATAACATTGCTCAATATTGGCTAAAAGGGACTTAGTTTTAGTTATAGTTAACTATGTACATGAAATACAATATAAGTCATATACATGTATGTATGCGTAAGTAAAGATTGCTGTAAGTGGTCATGTGACTTGGTTTCTCTATTTAATGCACACATACACATACACATGTACACTCCAATGGTGACTTGGACGTGAAGGGACTTGTACATGTAAATGATAATAGATGTGAAAAGGAGACATTTGGAGAATATTCAGATGATTAAACTACTGCTCACTCTTCGACCATTTGTATATGAAGACAACTAAGCAGGTATCTACATGTAGGTAGATTCTGTGCAGCCTATGTTAGTCTTTATGGATAAATTGGGTTTCTGAACAAAATGGCCGATTAGCAAGTGTTTAAAGGTAAGTGTTTGATCAAAATTATAATTATGTATTTTGCATCCACACTTCCACAGTCACATACCGACATACAGTATCTGACTTTATTAAGTATAGTATGATGGGAGCTACACTTTAATAAGGCGATAATCAACTGTACTTCTAAGTAGTACTATAGTACTACTTTGTACTGTAATCATAGTAATGTGTGAATTCCTTTTACATTTGTATGTGATAGCATAGTGTTCAAGTTTGGCTAACTATAACACTGAACTTACTCTATTAATATCATCTAAGTCTATTACTATGGTAGCATAATGTTTCTGAAACTCTGGTGAGAGAGGAATGTGTCTAGCATGCTAAATGTATGGAGTAGGGTGAGAAAGAGAAAGAGAGAGAGTCAATAAATAATACACTGAACATGTACATGTGTATATATAAAACTTCTCTTACCATTTTTTCTGCATCTTTGTTCAAAAATGACATTCTTCGAACTCTATCTTGTTTCAAACTTAACAACTTTGACATCTGCACCTGTATATTAAGAATAGATTAAGACAATCCATGATTATATTATAACAACTTACAAGATACAATTTACAATCCACACTATCAATCATTCCATACAATTACCAGTATTATTAAATTCACATGTACAAGGTATGGACTAAATTAGCTCAAGAACAGATTGGGAAAACACCTTCAGCGATTATGTTATATAATATGCATTACATCATCAGTTACTCAAAACAAACAATACAGTGCCAAATTAGAAATTCATTTGGCTTTAATACATGTACAATGTAACATGCATATGTGTACAATTACATGTATTTGTACATGTAATTATGTATAATTTATTGTTTCCCCTCAGGGTCAGGAGTGTATCAGTGGTACATTATTGTTTCCCCTCAGGGTGAGGAGTGCATCAGTGGTACATGATGTTTAGTCAACAATGTTCAATCAATGTTGACAGAGTTTTTAAACTTTAAAATTAAAGGAAGGAGGCCAGACTAAAGGATGGGGGAGTGCGATGATACCATCATTTAGGGAAAACACTGTGTATATCATAATTAGAGTTCCAACAGATATATCTGGATTCGCCATGAAGAAATCTATATCACATGTATTTGTTACAGATAATTACATAGGTGGGGCCAAATCCAATGTAATTTGATAATAATGGGAAGAAGTCTAGTATGACATGTTTAATAAGCCACTGCAATATAACAGAGTGCAAATAGCAGTAAGGTAGCAATGAATATATAATGTAAGCTAAACAACTGTAGGTGACTCTTTGCTGGAGTATGCACATCACAATCTGATGAACGATATATAGAAGAACAGTGTTTACCTATAGGGTGGTACCATGGCGCTCCCACACCATTTAGTATTGCACCCCCCACCCTTTAGTTTCAACTTTATGCTGAAAAACACTGTTTTATAACACTGATTGAACATTGTTGACCAAACATCATGTACCACTTAATATTTATCCTATGGGAAACACTGGATGAACAGTACTGTATAGTGTATTGCTAACAGCTTGCCATCAGTAATGGCACTAATAACAAGCAATTGCGAATAATGTTTATTGGGTATAGCACAGTGGTGTGGAAACAGCCAGTCATACAGGATATTGTCTCATGAATGTCTGGTAAATTGACTGTATACAAGGTATATGTATATGGTGAGGATGACAATAGTGATGAAAATAGGTCAAAATGTCCAGTAGTCGGCTCAATGTTTCCACATCACTGGTATAGTGGCTATCTGCAACAGGATATCCAAATACTGAATAACACCATCCATCGAAACTCTAATCGTGATAATTGTTACTTACCACTTGTCTTAACAAATCGGTAGGAAATCCCCCAAGACTGTGTTGTTGATCGTTACTACTTATCCTACCTCTGGATACTGATGGAGAAGAGGCCAACAGTGGATCTAATACCTGCAACACATTGTATCAATATAATAAATACAGTGTATATAGATAGTCTTCACAGACTTCACTCCTAGGGTTGAGCGATATTGAATATTAAGTTTTGTGATTATTCCCTAAAAGTGAACTCGTGATTATTGCAACTACTCATTGATACTGTCTATGTGTGATATATTGAATTATTGCCCAGCCCTGCTCCCTCCATCCCACTATCTAGTTGTCCGTCTGTCTATCATCCATCAATAAATATTATAGTTGTTCATGTACACCACATGTACATGTGTATATATATATATACTTACGGAAGTATTTGTGGAGATTTGTGAACTACTTGAGAGAACAGGAGCAGCTCTTGGTCTGTAGAATAAATACATAGTCCAGCGTGTACATAATTACACATATCACAAGCCTATTATTAATTGCGTCTACTAAATTTAATGATTTTTAAATGCTAGGATTTAGCATTTATTAATTTTAGTGAATTTCAGAGCCACGCCTAATACATGTATACAGGTACCTGACCATAAAATATATATATTTTTCAGCACATACATGTACATGTACTAATTTTAGCAATTATTACATTAGTCGCTAAAATCAGTACATGATCAGACTTAAAGTAATAATAATTACATGTATATATAATAAGGAACTCAAGAGTGGCCAGAGCATATGATATAACATATATTTCTTACGGGGTAGAAGGTGGTAGAGCTACCAGATGTCTGTTAGTATGTACAGCTTCTAATGAAGAAAGGCTAATCATTTCACAAGGTGTGACACTCTGTGGGAATAAAAGTAAAAAAATGGTGATTCAAATATGATTACAATTACATTAGTATGTTATTTTAGTGTGAGTATAGCGACCACTTTTAGTTATAGTACATGTATGCCTGACTTCTCAAACTTTGGCCAATTTTCATTTCAGTTATAGTTATTGCAGTAGACTTGCAATTTAGTATCAGAGTTTTTGAAGCATGGGCCAAATTGGCTCAACAATGGTTAGTGTGTGTGCCATTGGCAATACATTTTGAGCCAATTAACAAAGAGTTAATGCTGTTAGTGACAATATAATCTTAATTAACTGCACCATCTGGCCCAAAGAGAGGACTGTGCAGTGCCAAATAAGCTCTTGGGCCAATGGTGCACCATATGAGTTTATCAAAAACAATGTTTAGTATAGTTTAGTCTAAGTCATACTGGCTTACTAAAAGATGGTTTTAGGTATACATATAGTTACAGTATAATTAACTAAAACAACACTTTTTAGTATAGACTCAACTACATTATGTTCATGTGATTTATGACGTCATATTTTATGTATTGTTCCCTTTTATATCACTACTGAAGATTTTATGTAATTGAAACATCTGGTTTCTTTATTAGTAATAAAAGTGGTGTCCTGACTAGTGAGTTTACATTGATTGTACATTATTCAAACATACCTTTATGTCTGTGTCAGGAATAGAATGTTTACCAATATCTGAAAGAGAAAATGAAAAGATATTTACAAATATACAAACATGATGCAAAAATTATATCTTTGTATATGTGCCTCATGTTATACATAATTACAAATGTATACTAGGGCTGGGAAAAGGTTGGAAGGTTCAAATCTTCGTTTATTTGCTGTGCATTCGAAGCTTCACTGCCACGCCCACTTTAATGTTTGTGTATGTACACTGTACAATCTAAACGAGTGGTTAATAATGTGGGTGTGTTCCAGAAAGATCGAGGCTATGTTGCTGGCTGCTTCTATCTCATTTCTTAGTCCAGTGATACTAAATCTGAATGACAGGAACAAGACTAAAGTCTGTTCACATTCACTATGACCTCAGAAAAACGTTCATAACTTTAGTTTGGAATGTCCAACAATGTTTTTTCCTCCACCAATTTCATATAATACCGTATAGCAGGAAATTTTTGACGTTCTAATTAATTAAGTTTATAATTTTTGCTGGATTTTAAATTCGCTTAACTCTATGTGCGTGAAATTAAATTCCTGTTATATAAAATTCCTAATAAAAAAAGTATTGCGGTATTTTTTTTAAACACGTGTTAAAAAATGGCCACTGAAGCTGAGCTAGAAATCGTTAGCTGTGTTAGAGGGTTCCATGTTTATCGTTTCTTGTGGAATCCTGTACTTGGAGAAGAGCTAATTTGTAGAAGAGAAATACAGAGGTACAAATTTTATAACCATTAATATTATGTGGATTTTAATTTCGCGCACTTGTGGAAGCGCAAAATATAATTCCTCGCGAACAAAAACTGCTATACGGTAGTCCTTCTTGTTCTTTTTTGTGTATGTCAAATTTCAATCCATTGCTTCATTATTGAGTTACAGTATAATCATGTATTAACCTTATGACATTAAACTATACACTATATTACATATAAAGTGAACACATCATATTTTCGAGGACAAGGTGAATGTGAACAGACTATAGTAGTCGTTATAAAGCAGTTTGGGATGCTTCCTGTCAATCAAAGTACATGTACATGTAAGAGCAATATTGATAAAAACACTCAAAGCCTTCAATATTTTTCTTAACGAACGAATACAAATTGTATATGCAAAGGACAAATGTGATTGAACTACAGTATAGTACATGTACATGTATATCAAAACCCACATGTATAACATGTACATCAAAATCTATATTCACAAGTACTTGTAGATATTCTCCTTACCCTGTTTATCAAATGTTACCCAATATTTATTTTCATCTCGATCTACAGCCTCTATGGTACCAGCATGGAAACCTTTATCCTTCTCTATATTCAACCAAGCTATAGTAAACATACAATACACATGTACATGTATTTAAGTACAATATACATGTACAATAGTCAAGTACAATGTACATGTACAAGTAGTCAAGTGCAATGTACATGTACAAGTAGTCAAGTGCAATGTACATGTACATGTACAAGTAGTCAAGTACAATGTACATGTACATGTACAAGTAGTCAAGTACATGTATGTAGTATGCACATGTACACTTGTATAGTACAGCATGACTGGCCATTTCCACTTCCCTAATTACTGCTCATACCCCACACTATACAAAGTTGTGTGCATTACAACAAGTAGTAATGTTATTATACATGTACGTTTACATGTATAATTTCATCATGAACATATGTACATAGTTATACATACCTATTACTTTGGTTCCTACAGTTAACATCGCTGGAATATTTTCAGGAAGATCACGAAAATGATTGAAATCAGCTAATGATAGTTGCTGTATGAGAAAGAAAAGGTACAACATGAGATCTTAATACAATAAATTGCGACCCAATTTGGAAAAACAAAACTTGTGGTGTATAATAATTTTGAACAAGTGCTTACCTTTAAACACTAACTATTTGGTATCTAAGAAGACCAGTTAATGCTCCTCTTAGATACTAAATTTAGTTTGCTTCCTGTGCAAAATGGCTGAATGGCGAGTGTCGGAAGATAAGCGTTTGTTCAAAATTATTATGCGCCACAAGTGTGGTTTTTCTATATTAGGTCACGATTAATACATGGAATATAATGGTTCTACATTAGAGCTTGTGTTTCATATACACAAGGAGAACCTGGGGCCCAATTAAAGTGAATGTTTAATTTTTTAACCTCAAATGTTTTGATCACAAGAATCTCAAAGCGCACCGGGAACAATTTAAGAAAACCTTTATATGTAGACTTCTGTAACTGGGTGGGGATGCTTGAACCTTGCTTGCAGGTAAATAAATACATGTAGGTACCAATTGAAAGCTGTGTGTACATGCATGACAACAGGGGAGGCTCTACTAGAAACTATACAGAAGACTGACTTGTCAAACTCACTGTTCCTTGATGGACCTTTCTTTGCAGTTCTCTGAGTCTTCTTCTTTTCTCTGTCAAAACTGTTCTCTCCTCGGCAAAGAAAGTTGACGAACATCTTCTTGGTTTTCCTATCATTCGTCTTATAATACGCCACTGCATTATAGATAGGTTTCTTGTCTTGAGTCGAGGAAACATCTCATTTAAACAATGACAAAAATCATTTTCTCCTCCTAGAAATGGCCTGATGGATGATGAGAATAAAGGGATAGATAGAAGAAAGAATGAAGAATACATGTAGTGATCATCACAATGGGAAGTACAGTACACTGTATACTACATGTACATATACATGAGTTTTTCACTTGAGGTGGACATTTCACATTTATTTGGATATGGTATGTGAAGCATACCTTCCTATGGGCCTTGAAAATTAACTGTCCTGAGACTTCAGGTGTAATCTGGTACTCAGAAGTTTTGGGGGTCTTCCTAGGGTATTTCCCCCATATACATGTACATGTAATCCTGTACATACATGTACATGTACAATGTATCATGATGCATGTACATGTATCATGACGTATGTACACGTACCTGTATCATGATGTATATACATTGTACATGTACATGTAGATCACTCACTTATCAATATCTGAACAAAACCATTCATATCTACACCAGGTAAGAGCCTTTGGTAAACGTAAGAAAGTCTTTATCTGTTTGGTCCATGGTACCTTTGATAAGGAGTCATTAGTCTGTAATAATAATTATTATAATAATTACTAATCATCAAAAATTCACATACATTGTATAATAATTATACACATGTACATGTAGAGAATTATACATGTACATGTATATGTAAATTGCATGTATAATAATTAAGCTAAGTACATGAATCTACATGTACATGAACATGTACATATAACTTACATGGGTTTGGTTTTGATGAAAACTCCTTTTACTATAAAAAATATAATTGTGATAATTAATTTGATAAATACATACAACTGACTATCATAATGAAATGCTTTTAACATGACACAATTATTTATTTTTACATGTACATATATATACTTGTTTTATTTTAGCTTTATTAAACATAATAACTGACATACTGTCACATACATGTACAGGTATACATGTTTCAAAAGCAACCAAGATACATGATGTACATGTACATGTAATTATACACATATGCATGTAATAGTAGTGACACAAGTACATCAGAGTTTTTGATACGTTTCAAACTATGTAGCAAATTGGCTCAACAATGGTTAGTGTGTGCGCCATTGGGAATACATCTTGAACCAATTAATGCTGTTTGCAACAGTACAATCATAATTAACTGAGCGATCAGGCCCAAAGAGAGAACTGTGCTGTGCCAAATATAAGCTCTTTGGGCCATATAAGCTTATTAAAAACACTGAAGTACGTACATGTACAGGTATACATGTTTCAAAAGCAACCAAGATACATGATGTACATGTAATTATACACATATGCAATGTAATAGTAGTGACACAAGTACATCAGAGTTTTTGATACGTTTCAAACTATGTAGCAAATTGGCTCAACAATGGTTAGTGTGTGCGCCATTGGGAATACATCTTGAACCAATTAATGCTGTTTGCAACAGTACAATCATAATTAACTGAGCGATCAGGCCCAAAGAGAGAACTGTGCTGTGCCAAATATAAGCTCTTTGGGCCAACGGGCTTTGGGCCATATAAGCTTATTAAAAACACTGAAGTACATGTAGGTGTTCATGCAACATACATGTACATGTATTATGTGCATTATTAATGCATACATGTACATGTACAAGACTATAAGCAAGTCTCATTCATACCTTCTTTTTGATACTGGCGGTGCTTCAAAGGTCTAAATGGTATAGAAATCATGTACATACTATGTGTGTTAAAAATGCATTGTTAATGTATATAATAAGTCAAATTGTAGTGAGTGACTGTGATAAGATGTATGTACTGCAACAAAATACTTTGTATTCTGTTTATGAATTTGCAGCGATTTTTTCAGAATTAACTAATAGCAAGCTACACTGTATTATACCTGAAATATATTCCAAAAGTTCTAAAAGATCCTTTAAAAGGTAAGGAGAGTAGATAATAACTATAATAGGCTGTCATGCATGATAAAGTCAGTCATGATTACTGAATGCTGGACACCACAAAGCAATCAAAGGGATACGTTTTTCTCTACAATTTTACTCTCTCTTGTTTTTTCTTATTAAAGTATCCAGGGGGGGGGGGGGGGGGGGGGGGGGGGCAAATGAGTATGACTTACCTCTTCTTCATCACTTTCATAACTCACAATGTCATTAGAATATCTCCATAAGGTCTATTTAAAATAATAAATTACTAAACACACATTGTCAGGGTATCATACATTATTATTTTATCTTTTTGTTTAGGAGGTAACAATTGATTACCTGAGCTCCTGTGGGTGTGTGGGTAGTATGCTCCCCTAGGAAATGTTTAAAATTTAGGCCTTCTGAAGTTGCTTTTATTTAAGACTAATGAGGACCACAAAGCTTGAAGTTAAAGTAAATTTGGGCTGCTGTAAGAAATCTTGATTGTAAGCACATGTACATGTCAGGGTTTCATACAGAGGGAGGGGGCACCATGAAATCCCCTGTGATTAATGGAAATAGCACACAAATATCAATCAAAGCACTTGGGCACTAATACATCATCCCTGTAATTGATTGAGCTATCTGCAATCCAATTAGTATTCCAGCATTCCGGAATGAAACGTCACCCTGCCACAACATATTGGCCACTGTTGACAGACACTCTCCTGAGTTTAGAGGGGATGTGGCTGGGGACAAGACTAAGGAAATTGTGTACATTATAGTCAGCATAGTTATCAGGGGTGGAGTGTAGTTTTGTATAATATTATATATACTCAAAGTACATACATAGTGGTTGCCTGGAGCACGACTGAAAAATTCAGTACCACTCATGCAGCGTATATGAAGGATTGTGAAGAGCTGATGGTTGTCTGATTGCCATAGCTCAGTGGTGAGAGCACTGGTGGCTGAAATCGGTGGCCTTGGGTTCGATTCCCAGTGACTACCAGTATTTTTAATTTTCCTCTTTCAGACTTTAATTAGAATTTTTCGTTTACAATCAAACTATAATTACCAGTATTATAACTTGATCCTGGGATTGGTAGATTAGCTATAGATAATTAAAACCTAACCTTTTGTTCTCTACGTGTTGTATCTTTATGATTATTATAATTCTTATGCTTTCGAGGAGAGATATACGAAGTGGCATTATGATGACGAGTTGATCCTAAAATTACAGAAAAAGAAATAACAGGTGAGATTAGTTTTGCAGCAATTCAATATTAACACACTTTTAAGATCGACGAGGACCTCAGCAGCTGGAATTGGTGTATCTAATGAGAAATAAATGATTAAATATATCTGTTACTTTAGTAAGTCATGTGACACATTTTATACAACCACAACACTCCAATAGGAGATGTAAGTGATTGAACAGATCCACCCTTTGTTCAGCACTCAGTCTATGTCAGGTTTTGTGATTAGTTATCATCATATCTTGACAGTTGAAACAAATTCTATATACATTATCTAATATCATACAGTGATATATGTCCCTTCCTGAGTAGTACACATACCTCCATCCATATCAAACAGAAGCTGCCGATTGACAACAGAACTGCTCTCCGCCATTTTTCATATTCTCCCGGAATGTCAAGGAAACTACTGCGCATGCGTAATAACAAACAAACAATAATTATTATTGTATTTACCCACGTGGTGGTATGCAATGGCTGAGGCTAGTGAAGAAGTACATATACAAGCATCTTTTTACACTGAAATAGAAAGGTGAGGAAGTAATAATTATATTAACCAAACATTTAGGATTCATATATTTATTAACACAGAATTTCAGTACAAAATACACCTTTTTCTCTTCCGTTCTCTGCCACTCGTGAAGATCTTACTCAACTAATTAATCAACTGTTAACAGGTATCTTTCTAAAATGGCAATAGTAGTAACATTATGTGATTTGTGCCATATACATTATTACATGTACATATAGTCCTTATATGGATGTATTAATGAGATAATGGGAGCAATTAATTAAAGGGGTATTTGATAGCAGTGACATAGACTCTAGGCCATTCTGTTCTGAGTCTAAACAGAATTGATTACTGTGTATGTGTCTCTTAAATGTTTATGCGGCAGACTTCTTTAACCATACCATGTTACATGTACATCAAATCTGATATTAATTAATGACCATGCTGTCACACCCTGTTGTACCAACAACTGCAGCAGGTCTCCATTATGTGAACAGCCTCTAGGATTATGTAACTGTACATTATTTTGTGTATTAAAATAATTACCAGTGAAACCTGTCCACTAACCTGGAGCTTAGTGTTTTCATATGAGCTCATGTATTGATCATATGTAGTGCCATTTGATCAAAAGATGTCACCTAGTTTGCTTTCAGAGAAATATGGTGCATTTAAGTATTACCCCTTTGTTAATTGGCTCAAATGGTATGCATACTAACTATAATTAAGATGATTAGCTGATACACATGTACTTCAAAATTATATCAAAAACTGATAATTTGATAACATGTCCAGCCACCTAGTAAAGCCATGGTCACTGGTCATGGCATTATACATGTACATGTTTCATTGTATGTACATGTATACATACAGTGTATATGATGTGTGATCTTATACAGGTGATGAGAATGAACATGGTACTAAATTAGATTTTGATTTCTTAATTAACGGAACACTATTGAACAAGACCTTAGGACAATTGATTGAGAGTTTACAAATATTAACAGTGAGTAAATGAAGTACATGTACATGTACATGTGTGTTTGTAGATTAAATTAAGTTAGCAGAGAGTTTTATTTCCATGACTGGGTTTCATGCAGGATGTTTAGTTAGAGAAGGGAAAAGCATTCATAAAGCACACACCCACTCCATTGTTATCATCTTTGAGGCTGAGCCCTTTTTTGTTCTGTATGGGAAACACATTTGTACAATGAGATATAATCAGTCCTTATGTGATCACTGGTCTCCACCCCCTTTCATATGATACCCTACATGGACACATGGACTTCCAAGTTTTATGTGTTAAACATGAAGTAATTTAAAGATGATATCAAAAGATGTATCGAGACTTACATGTTGCTTTTCTTCAACAAAGCCTATCTTTTACCATTCAAATTTTCAATAATAATTCCAACATAAGAATCTTCTATTTTAATTTTTATGAAATTAATCTCATCATCGTATTTATTAACATATTTTCTGTAGGAAACTGTAGTTCAGATTGAGTATATTGAGCGTAGTCCACCACCCTCGTTAGATAATGAGTTTCCTCACAATGACTGGGTATCTGCTGTACATTGTAATGATAAATAGTATGTTGAATAATATCATTTGTGACAAGTCAAGGTATATCATACAACAGAGGAAGGGAGGATTTAACCCACCCACCATCAAATTTACTTCAATGTGTAACACATCTCAGCTACAATCCTTCTGGGACCTTAGATGCAATTTCAAGGGCTTAAATTTTAAACATTCCTGTGGGAGTATACTACCTACACACCCCCTGTCCCAGGAGCAGTGTGTTTCACATCATCCCTTCCCTAACAGAAATGTCCTGTGTAAATCGTTAATTGAGAGAGTTATAGTGTGGGTATATGTACAATTTGTAGGAATGGATCCTGTCTTTTACTATCCATTCACAATAACACTCAAGTACACAAATAATTGTTTCAATCTCAGACATTCATTAAATATTACCTCACCCTTTCGCTGTGTTGAACTGCAATCAATGTCTATACATGCAACCTTCATGTTTTTGCAGACTGTTCTGCAGAACCTGAAAAGCTGGTAACATAGAGCAAGACAGTGAACACACCTATCCATCACCATTAACCAAATATCTGTGGATACAAAGAAACAGATCCCAATGTTCATTTCAAAAGAAACAGATCCCAATGTTCATTTCAATAATATGTATAATTATATACAGTGTTTTAGCTAGCCACACTTCAACAGAGTGGTGCTGATACAAAAATCAAGACATCTGTGAGCATTCCTAAGGCCACATCAAAGAGTAATATCATTGCATATAGCAGTCCAGCGTCTCTCTTCCACTCTTTAGCTAGAGCCCCGATATTAATTTATATCTACATGTGCACTTACATCAGAGTTTTTTATACGTTTTGAAGCTTGGGCCAAATTGGCTCAAAAATGGTTAGTATATGCGCCATTGAGAATACATCTTGAGCCAATTAACTAAGAGTTAATGCTGTTAGTGACAATATAATCATAATTAACTGCACAATTGGCCCAAGGAGAGAACTGTGCAGTGCCAAATAAGAAGCTCTTTGGGCCATTGGTGTGCCATATGAGCTTATCAAAAAACACTGACTTACATTATACAAGTACATGTGTACATGTACATGTGTACATGTACATGTGTACAAGTACATGTAGCTATTTTCATAATATTTTCCTTGTTAGCATACTAACTGGAAGCTATGACAATATTATTCAAATCTCGACACATGACGGTTAGTTTAATACAAGTACGATCTGGAACATATATTACATGTACTAGATCTGGAACATATATTACATGTACTAGATATGGAACATATATTACATGTACTAGATCTGGAACATACATTACATGTACTAGATCTGGAACATACATTACACGTACTAGATCTGGAACATATATTACATGTACTAGATATGGAACATACATTACATGTACTAGATATGGAACATGTACTAGGTCTGGAACATACATTACATGTACTAGATCTGGAACATACATGTACGAGTTTTTAATTTAAAAATAGGAGAATTAATCACCAAATGTCATGGTCATGAACAGGCAGTTACCAGTGTTGCTTGGTTACCAGAGTCATGTGATAGTCACATGTTTGTTAGCTCTTCACATGATCAACATGCCCATATATGGAAGTTTGATGGAGCCACAGGTGAAATAAAGTTGTTGTATGTATGTAAAGGTCACAGTCGAATTATTGAAGCAATTACTGTTAGTCCTGATGGAGAAAAGGTCAGTATAATAAATAACTTGTTAAACCAGTTTGATAAATTATAAGTTTGTGCCATGTACATCATACAATGTAGAATCCAACCACGACTCCAAATATCCTGGGCAGAACACTGCATGTACATATTGCATATTACATGTACACACATGTACATATTACATTACATGTACACACATGTACATGTATAATATTATATTACATGTTACATATTGCATGTACACACATGTACATGTACAATTGTACATATTACATGTACACATGTACATGTACAGTACATGTGTACATATTACATTACATGTACACACATGTACATGTACAATTGTACATATTACATGTACACATGTACATGTACAGTACATTGTACATATTACATTACATGTACACACATGTACATGTAATATTACATGTATACACATGTACATGTACATTTCATATAGTTCTGTTCAGGTGGATGGGATAAACATCTGAAAATATGGTCCTCAACGAGTAAGTGGGCACTTTACTTTTATTTTACAATTGAATATAATATTTAACTTTCCAGTTGATAGTGATTTGAAAGAAGAATCAGATGGAGAACCAAAAAGACGAAAATTAATGGATGATGCTAAACCAAACAGCAGGGTGAGATGTACATTTTAGTAATTAATGTTGACTAAAAATTGCATCTTGAACTTTCAAGTTAATTAAAATTGACATAGCAGACATAAAATTTAATAATGATGGCGCTAACATTTTTACAGTTGTTTTACGTGTGTAGTACAATATTGACTTGTACATGTACATGGTGTATATGTAGTTATATATAGTACATGTGTACATGTATATATATAGCGTACATCATTCCGTATATTCTTCTATAATCTTTTTATGGATGTTCTAATATTCTATCATCATCAAACATGTGTGACTTTATGAATGAGGACAGACTTGTATTTTCTCTAATACAGTAGACTTCAAAGTTATTGCAACATGCAAATAAGTGTAATGAAAGTGGAATACACGTAAAATGTGGATTCCAATACTAGAAAGCCACTTTGTAAAGCATTAGTTACTTTGGATTTCAAAACGAAGCCATAAAAACCACTCTATGGCTTCACGGTTTGGAAATTGATAATTTTGAAGTCTACCGTACCTCGATCCTTGGGCTTGAGGTCTGCATGACTCGTGACCATCAGTCACCATAATTATTATTATAATTTATGCTAACTGTAAGTGTCAAAAGTTCATGTACTACTTCAGGTTCCTATAGCAACATTTGCAGGCCACACCCATCCCATAATGAGTGTTAAGTGGGTGGAGGAAGGAGAGATTCTATCAGCTGGTTATGATCACTGTATTAGAGTGTGGGATGTACAGAGTGGTGTCAGTATAAATACACTGGTAATGAAGGACTCAACACCATAGTGGCCTAACCTGAAATCAACTACTGGATATTGTCCATATTGCATTCACAAAAATAAATTAAAAATTGCCTGAGTGTACCTCACTACCGAATATAATGTTTTTGAAATTTTTGAAACACATTTTGAGAGTGTTTTCATGTTAACCCTTACTGTATTGTGGGTTAGTCCACTATTATCATGTTGTATTTTGTACATATCATTAGTGATACACTGGTATATTGACTGTTACATTTAGATACAATGTTTTCTATTACTATTGGGTTTTATTAATGTACCCGATTCTTTCAATGAAAATGAGCGTTTTTTTCATTTTTCTTAGAATGGTTCTAAAGTATTCTTAGATATTGACAAGTCGCATGGAGGTTATGTGATTGCATCTGGACATACTGATAAACATATTCGGATTTGGGACACTCGTGTATCATGTAATCATTAGTGTTTCATCCTCTCTCTGTCTGTCTCTGTTTTTCTCTCTGTGTCTCTGTCTGTCTGTCTGTCTGTCTGTCTCATTATCTGAAATGCTATCTTCTTTTCTCAGCTACTTCCCTTGTGACCTGTACTCTCTCTTCTCATCATGGATGGGTTAGAAGAGTGAGATGGTCTCCATGTAATGAACATCAGTTAGTCTCTGGTTCCTATGACAACACTGCTAAATTATGGGACACAAGAAGGTGCTATGCATTTGTGTATTATACTTATATTTATGACGTACTGGTATCAAATATTTCATACAAAGGTGGGGATGTCGATCCTCTAAATCCCTCAATTTTTTTTATACTGATATGAGGAATGTGTAAAAAATTTGTAAAAAAAAAAGCAGAGATTTAATGTACAATGTAGATTATGGGACAGCATGTCCTACAAGGTGCTTTCATGAGGGATGCACATTCCTCCCTATTGGATTTAAATCTTCCATGAAGGACAAAGCATTCCAAACTGTGGATATATATTATTACTATGAAAGGAAGTAGATTATATGGTGCGTTTAATTAAACTGTTGTGTTCACCACTTCATATTTCATACAAAGGTGGGGATGTCGATCCTCTGGGATTTTCCCTCAATTTTTTTTTACTGATATGAGGAATGTGTAATAAATCATTCATTATCATAAATGTTACTATGAAAAGAAGTAGATTGTATGGTGCGTTTGATTAAACTGCTGCCTCGTTTCTATTATGCCAAGTTAAGACAGCAACATTTGATCACTAAAGAGTAAAGACACGTGTCCTAGCTTTTGCAAACAGTATGTACCTGACATTATTAAGTTTACATACTATCTCTGTACTTCCATTGACTATAGTGTACTTTGTGAATGAAGTACACTGTACTTCATGTGTACTACACAGTATTACACCTTAGTACTATGCTATCACATACAAATGTAAAAGGAATTAACACATTACAGTACAAAGTAGTACTATAGTACTATAGTACTATTTAGAAGTACAGTCGACTATCACCTTATTAAAGTGTAGCTTCTATCATAGTATGTTAATAAAGCCAGGTACTCCACAAAACACCCAAATATTTAATTATAATTTTTTTTTTGTTGTTATTTTTGTAGCCCCAAATCTCCAATGTATACAATAACTGCACATGAGGATAAAGTATTGTGCATGGACTGGTCTCTTCCTCAGGTATGATTACAATACACCGACTATTTTAGTTAACTAAAACTAAAACCCCTTTTAGTAACACATTGCGACCTTTAGTTAACTAAACTATAACTAAATTACAAGTGTATTAACTTAATTACTAAACAAAAAATAGCCAATAATGGGAATTTTTAGTTAGTTAACTAAAACTAAAACCCTTTTAGTAAACCTAATTCATGTATCATTTTAGTTAATCAACTATAACTACAATTTTGAGAAAACTGTTGTACCATAATTATCGTCACTAAAATGCTAGCACTGACATACATGTAATTGTCATTGTCATGTGATTATCATGTGACTAATTCATCCTATAGATTATAGCTACTGGAGGTGCTGATAATATGTTGAGAACTTATTCATTTTAGATAATCACATATTTTGGTCACAATATACACATATTGTCATTATTTTGTTGTTTTGTTCTTAACAGATATTCTGATTTTTGCTTTCAGTGATATTAATTTGGATAGATTTTTGAAGATATTCTTTTTGAGATAAAATTATTTCAATTCAACATAATTATTTTGATGTGAAATTCAGTCACTTGGTAAATAAGAATTTTGTCTTGTTAGTCAGCTATTTTGTGCAGGAAACTAACTAGATTTGGTATCTTGGTGGAGCAATGATTGCTCTACCGGGATATCAAATGTACATTATATGTCAATAAAATGTCACCATATATAGTAACAGTAATTACCTTAGTTCTACTGTCAGTATAGTACAGTAATTACTATCTCTCTACTGTGGTGTTAAATTGACAAGTACAGCAACTACTGTTGGAACTACTGCAGGGTAGAAATGAAACTACTGAGTAATTACGTTACTGTATGGTGGCTTTTTATTGACATATACTGTAGTTAGCTACATGTACAAAATGGATGAATATGCTTGATTAGAAAAGTTCATTACTGATATACCGAATCACATTGACTTAACTGCTCCATAGAAAATTATTGCTAACTCATTTTGTAGTCAGTTGGAGCATTTTACACTCACTTCGAACAGACATTTTAATAAATAAATAAATTATAACAAATCTAATTATAATACGTACCTATACTGAAAAAATAATCAATGATAATTATTAATACTAGCAATCAGCAATGACATCATTATTCTAATTAATTAACCTGATGAATTTGAACACAAAACAAATTACAAAAATGGAAAGTAGAAAGTTAAAAATTAGTGAAATCGGCAGTGATCCAGTTTCTATTCAGTTGTATACAGCAATGTATGCTTTCATCAACTTAGCGATTTCTGCCACCTTAGTGAAGAAAGATGGATTATTGAATGTAGGTTGTCTTAGTTAACTATAACTAAAACCCCTTTTAGTAAGGCATTGTGACTTTTAGTTAATTAAACTATAACTAAATTACAAGTCTACTGTAATAACTATAACTAACTAAAATGAAAATTAGCCAATAATGGGCACTTTTAGTTAGTTAAAACTAAAACCCTTTTAGTAAGCCTAATATTATTTTAGTTAATTAAACTACAACTAGTTTGAGAAACCAGGCATACTATAACTATAACCAAATGTGGTCACTCTAAAACAACACTAATTGTATGAACATCTTAAATGAATGAATGGATGGACAGACAATTAAGTCAAACAATGAGATCATAGGTGATGATTAATCAACCAATCAGATAAGATATGGAAATTAATCAATTGACCAATCAGAATAGAGATATAAAGATTACATGAGGATTGATCAACCAATCAGATAAGAGATAAATGTATTACATGCGGATTAATCAACCAGAGATAAAGATTACATGAGGATTGTTTAACCAATCAGATAATAGGTCACTTACCATACTGGTTTGTAGTGAAATAGGGTTTTGATCCTCGATTACTAGTTTATAAATATTTTGAACAGGAGCTCCAAAACTTGGTATTCTAAACAATACAGTATGGATATCATTAATGCATCTCATTAAATTCTGACCAATGAGATTGCAGGAAAGGCATCACATGCCAGCACTTCAAACTATTAATAACTGTTGATGTGAATTGAATAACAATGTGCTCGTTTTGACCTGGTCACATTTGTAAATAATGGTCTTTCAATTTTTGCAAATATAGTCATATACATGTACATGTACATATATAATATACTATGTACATGTATAATACAGTCATATACATGTGCATAGTACATGTACATGTATAATATACTATACTCATATACATGTACATGTATAATATATTATAGTCATATACATGACAATACATGTACATGTATAATACAGTCATATACATGTGCACAGTACATGTACATGTATAATATACTATAGTCATATACATGACAGTACATGTACATGTACTATAGTCATATACATGTACATGTATATTACTTACGTGTCATAGTGAAAGAATTTTATGGGAGCACATTCACCTCTACCATACAAACCCACTCCCTTTGCACCAATAGCTACAAGAAGCTCCTTGGGAAATCTCTTGTCAGGTATCACATACTAAATGAGATAGAAGAGAATTTCAACATTCAAACAGTAATACATGTACCTAGGTACTATATAATACCTTAGGTACTAAATAGTACTCTATGATACCTAGGTACTAAATAATACCTAGGTACTATATGATACCTAGGTACTATATAATACCTAGGTACTATATGATACCTAGGTACTAAATAATACCTTAGGTACTATATGATACCTAGGTACTACATAATACCTAGGTACTCTATAATACCTAGGTACTATATAATACCTAGGTACTATATGATACCTAGGTACTATATGATACCTAGGTACTAAATAATACCTAGGTACTATAATTATGATACCTGGGTACTAAATAATACCTAGGTACTAAATAATACCTAGGTACTATATGATACCTAGGTACTCTAGATGCTAGGTACTATATAGTACCTACAAATGTAGGTACTATATACTATACAATAAGTAAGTACCATAATGTCTAATAATAAGAGATAACGATTACTGATCTGATCATTATTGGTACATCACTAAAATTTACATAATTATAATGACATGTTATTTGTAGTATGTAGGTTATTGAGGAAATCATGTGACATTCATGTGACATTCATGTGACATCCGTACCTCCACTTCAAAAAAGGTTGAACCAAATGATGGAGTTTGCATTAACATTTCTAAATACTTCTGTTGAGCAGTAGAAGCAGGTACTCCCTGTAACAGATCATATGATAATCATGTGATGTTATCATATGACTACTGAACCATACCCTAAGTCTTTTCCAAAACTCGGTGATGTCAATACGAACTTTCTGCATTTCTACCTGAAGTGCTGCTTCAGCTCTTTCTTTATCAGTTATTTCAGGCATCTTTAGTTTCTTACTCAAGGTGCCAATATTTTTGGCTCGAAGAGTTTTCTGCAGAGAGAGAGAGAGAGATCGAGAGAGAGAGATCGAGAGAGAGAGAGAGAGAGAGAGAGAGAGAGGAGCAAGGAAAGAATATTATTGAGAATAAGAAATGAGGGATTATAAAACAAGAAATGAAGTTTACGTCCTCATAAATGATAGAAAGAGAATAATGGTAAGCAAAGAGAAAGGGAGGTATAAATAAAGCCAACAAAAGACAGAAAAGAAGATACAAAGAAGGAAGGCAGATGGAGGAAGGAGGAAAGAAGATGGAAGTTGGAGGGAGGAACCTGGTAATAGGTTTCATGTAAGTCACCAGATACAAGAAGATCCTGTTGACATATTGCTCTTTCACTGATCAGCTTCATAGGATATATTTCTCCAACATCTTGTCTGTGAGAGAATGAAATACAATTACATGTACTCATTCAATAGAGAAGTACTCATTCAAATCTAATACACCAGCAGTATCCCCAATATACATTCATAACTTTAGTTTGGAATGACCAATAATCTTTTTTCCTGCACCATTTTCATATAATTATTCTTCTCGTTCTTTTTGTGTAAGTTAAATTTCTATCCTTCATTATTGAGTTACAGACTTACAGCATAATCATGTATTAACCTTATGACATTAAACTATACACTATATTACATACATGTATACTGTCAATTGTGAATATGAAAAGACTTTAGCTGGACTATTGTTGTGTACGTGAAAAGACTTCAGTTAGTAAATACTAATTTACATTTAACTCACATGAAAGATCCAGTTTCATAATCACCCTCTAGAAACTGCATACGAAGTGCTCCAAGTTTTAGCAACACTTCATGACTGATCGGTATTCTCCCCATTATTATATCATCCAATGCCTAACAATCCAAATTATAATAATAATTATATACACAAAGTTACATTATACATATATACATACATATATACATGCATACATACATACATAGTATTACATACATACATACATACATACATACATCAGTGTTTTTGATAAGCTCATATGGCACACCATTGGCCTTAAGAGCTTCTTATTTGGCACTGCACAGTTCTCTCTTTGGGCCAGTGGTGCAGTTAATTATGATTATATTGTCACTAACAGCATTAACTCTTAGTTAATTGGCTCAAGATGTATTCTCAATGGCGTACACACTAACCATTTTTGAGCCAATTTGGCCCAAGCTTCAAAACTTATCAAAAACTCTGACATACATATTTACCTACATACATACGTACATACATACATACATGTACATACACACAAACACACACACATTCTTGTAATTGACACACAGACATATAAACCCTTTTACAAACCTGCTCAAACATGAAACTTGCTTCAATACTGTCAATCAACACATTCTCTGGATGTATATAACAGAATAATTTGAAGAACAGCATTGGCTTCTTTGGTACCCCATTCTGAGGACGTTTAACAGCTTCTACCATTTGCCTGCATGTATTATATCACATGATTGTCACATGACTTACACATATAAAGTAACTCACTTTTCAAATTTCGCTAAGACATCAGAGAGAATAATTTTATCGTCTATCATTCTAAAGATTCCTTCGTGTAATTCGAATAAAGCAAATCTGTTATTTGTGGTACTAATTTGTAAACCAAGACTTAACTTCTGTACAACCTAATTATAAATAGATAGATGGATAGATAGATTGGTGAATGATGGATATACCAATATGTGGATGGATAGATAGATTGGTGAATGATGGATATACCAATATGTGGATGGATAGATAGATTGGTGAATGATGGATATGCCAATGTGTAAATGAATGGATGGATAGACTGCATGGTGAATGATGGATATGCCAATGTGTAAATGAATGGATGGATAGATAGATTGGTGAATGATGGATAGCCAATGTGTACATGAATGAATGGATAGACTGCATGGTGAATGATGGATATGCCAATGAATGGATAGATTGAGTGCATGGTGAATGATGGATATGCCAATGGGTAGGATGGATAGATAGATTGGTGAATGATAGATATGCCAATGTGTAAATGAATGGATGGATAGATTGCACAGTGAATGATGGATAGATGGATGGATGATTTGATCAAAAGAATGGGTGAATGAGTGAATGGATGAATGGATAGATAGATGGAAGAATGGATGGATGGACTCACATCACCCGCAGTAGTAGCTGTATTAAGCTCAATATTACAAGTTCCACCTCCATAACAGTACACTATTGTCTTCAGATCACGTCGACCCTGTAATAGTAAACAATACTTTCTGAGGAATGCTATGTCTAATCTATGTACATGTATGTATTTAGTCAGGGCAACAGAGATGGATGAATGGATAACGGATGGATGAATGGATGCATGGATGCATAGATTAATGAAGATGTATGAATGAATGCATGGGTAAATGGATGAATGGGTGAATGGATACATGGATGAATGAATAATGAATGCTGAACGGATGAATGAATGCATGGATGCATGGATTAATGAAGATGGATAAATGAATGCATGGGTAAATGGATGAATCGATGAATGGATGAATGGATGCATGGATGCATGGATGAATCGATGAATGGATGAATGGATGCATGGATGCATGGATGCATGGATGCAGGGACGAATGGATAATGGATGGATAAGAGAGCAGATTGGGCCCCTAACTCAAACTATAGTATGCATAATTTTTGTAGTTTAACTTATTTGTGTGTTCTGGCTTTTTATCTCTTTTTAAAAAAAAGAGTATTAAAGAACTTGTAATACTTGGACTGTCAACAGGTCTGGGCCCCAGGGAAATACACCTCCCTTCCCCCTTTTAGTGGGTCTGTGTAACATACTTACCAAACAAGCTATGATTTCATCTCGCGAGGGGACAAAATCTCTGTGAAACAAAATGCAATTAGATATGTGTACTTGTAGGTAGATATACATGTAGATAAATATATAGATAGTTAGATAGATAGATAGATAGATAGATAGATAGATAGATAGATAGATAGATACATAGATAGATAGGTAGATACATAGTTACATACATATATACTTATTAGTTTCTTTTGATCAAAAATATTGTCTTTTAACACAGAGACAGACAGACAGACAGACAGACAGCAGACACACACACACATGTAACTATATTGTGCTAACCGTTTTTTTGTTCTATGAAGACTCACTTCACAATATGCTGCAAATTTGGCCATTTCTGTTTCGGGGTGTCTCTCTATAACCCTAAAGGTGAAAATTAAAATACAACAATCAGTATATAGTATCACTAATGGGTTTCATGATTTTGGTGAGGAGGGTAGGGTAGTAGGAGGGACAATTGATCAGTGTGAAGCACAAAGATCCTATGATGGTACATATGGGATATACTCCCCATGAAATTTTAAATGTTTAGGCCTTTCTTGTGATGACTTCTGGAGCCCCAGAAATCTTGTAGCTGATGATATTGTAAAGTATCAGTCATGAGTCATATGACTGATAG